>JAYRBT010000038.1:2644764-2671247 GCA_036023395.1 Myiotriccus ornatus
CGGGCCGGTGGCGGAGCGGCCCCGGGGCCGGGCGGGGGGCGGCGGGGCCGCCATGGCGGCTCCTCCCGGGGCAGCGCCCTCAGCGCGGCCCGCGCCACGCGCCGCATCGCACCGCGCCTGCGCAACCGGGGGGGGGGCGGCGCTGAGGCGCCGGCGGCCATGTTGGATTCGGGCGCCGCCAGGGACCCGCCTTCAATTAACCCTTTAATTAACCCTTTAATTAACCGGCAGCTCAGCCCCGGGCACTGTCACAGATATTTAATCGTGTTTATAAACCCATAATGGGCGAGGGGCCGTCGGAGGCAAACAGCAGCGTCCCGTTGCACAGAATCAACGAGGCTGGAAAAGACCTGTGGGATCGCGGAGTCCCACCCTCTGGCACGCCCCGGCCTTTCACGCCTTAACTTCTCGTGAATGTTGGGGTGCATGGCTTTAAAATCTAAATAGTAAATGAAAGAGGCTCAGCCGCCCCAGCACAGGCTGGGTTTTCCTCGCGGGTTGGCTCCTGCACTCAGGGGCTCTCAGTGCCAGTGCTGTCCCCCTCTCAGGAGCTGATGGTGTCCCCGCTGTCCCTCATCCCAGAGCCCTCAGTGTCCCCACTGTCCCCCTCTCAGGAACTGATGGTGTCCCCGCTGTCCCTCATCCCAGAGCCCTCAGTGTCCCCACTGTCCCCCTCTCAGGAGCCCTCGGTGTCGGTGTTGTCGCTGCCCGTGGTGTTCTCCCAGTCGGCCTCGTGGTGCCGGTCCTTTGGCACCCTCCTCATGGCTCTTTTTCTGAAAGACAAGACCGGACGTGTCATTTTTAGAAAGGTGTTTTCTGCAAACAGGCAGCTTTCCAACGCTTTGGGGAGGTTTAGTATGTATTAGTCCATTTTGTGTTTAATTTTATGCCCTCCCTGACTCATGTTTGGGGGCAGGGGATGGACAGGAAAGAGGAAACAGATATAAAAAAAGATATTAAGTTAGGCCACACAGGTATTCCGAGGTTAGTCCTGCTTACTGCAACACACACCTTCGGTAGCGCTCAAAGCAATCCTTCATCCTCTTCCTCTCCTTTTCTGCCAGTTCCTCGCTGGCCAAGCCACACTCCTTGAATTAAAAATTTAAAAAAAGAAAAATGAAGTGGATTCCTCCAAACATCAGATCAGCAGCTGCCTGCAGAATGAAGTGCAGTAGGTTCGTTTCTGGGCTGTCCCTTAGTGTGTGTGCAGGATGGGAATACCTCTGCCTCACAGTTTTAGCATATTTATTCCCTCACATTTGTAAATTTGGGATTCTGTTTCCTGTACAAACAGTAATGCTGCAGTCAAACTGGAAAACGTCCACACCCAGAGATGAAGGATAGAAAGTAATTAGGAGAGGTTTCTATGCACAAATGGAGAAATAACCACAAGTGTTCTGCTGTTCAGAGCTCACCCTTTTTGCAGGGTGAATTCTGCACTAAGTGCTCAGATTTTGGAAAAGCTGACAAAGCTTTCTCAAACCTGGTAAATCCATCATTAACGAGAACATGAAAGACCACAAACCCCAGAGGAGCCCACGAAGATTCTCTTACACTGGGTGACTTCAGGGGCAGATTGTCCTCTCCAGGGCTGAGCTCCTGGTTTGGTCCTTCAGGGCACTCTTCTGAGAGATGGAAAAATCACAGCTTTAGTCAGAGTTGCCACTGTGAAGTAACTTCTCCCTCCGCCAGTTCTTCAGACTGTGATGTAACTGCACAGAGTCCTCAGCAGAACTGAAACCAAGCCCAAAATGCCAGGACTTGGCCCTGTGATTAGTGCAGAGTCACTTCTCATTTTACTTGAGCCCTGAGTCTTGCTCAGATGGTGGAGTTCCCCACTTTCTGCTTACGCAGGAGCAAACCAAACTTTTACCAAGCAGCACCTCTGCTCAGCATCATTAAAAAAATAATACTCATGTTAGAGATCACCATGAGAAACATGTTAATTATTATTTTAAGTGTAATTTATCCCTGTTCCCCAAGTTGTGCATATCAAGGCACTTCAGACCACATTTTGGTGAAACTCCTTATGTAGTGACCAGGTGTCATGATATATATTTTTGAACCAAGCAAGTCAGAATAATAAAATTTCTTTTTGATCAATGTTGTTCAGCTTTTGTGAAAAATCTCCCCTCTCAATGACTGAACAGATCATTTAGATCTTCCAGGAGGTCAAACCAGAAAATTTCTTCTATTGTGCCAGTTTTTCCCTTTCTCAACCTGTTTCAAAAGAGATTTTCCAGTTCTAAGAGGAGCCTATTAATTCCTTTCCACGCTGCAGAATCATTTCCACTGGGGATGCCACAGAAACAGAACCAGTGACAGCACTCACCACCTGGTTCTGCTTTTGGGAAAACAACCTGCAACATAAAAGGGAAGAGGGGAGGGAAGAATCCCTGGAGGAAGCCACATGGCCCAGCTGAAGCGGAAGGATGTTTGTCCTGTTCTGTGACCAGCTAAAAATAAACCCCAGTAATGTCTTCTCATTTCCCTTTGAGACACTGGACCATCCTCTCCAGAATTCTACCCAGTGTTTTCCCAAGTAAAGCCTTACTTTTAGTGGGCTGTGCATCTTCATCCAGGTGACTGTGAAGGGTGAGCTGTGGGACAGAAACAGAGGAAGAACATGACAAGTGTCCCTCAGTCTGCAGGAAGAGATACAGGGATACAAGAAACTGGCCCTGCTTAGAACCAGCCCTTCCCTGGTGCCTGAGCCATGGATTGGAAACTGCTGACCCTTGGGGAACTGAGCACAAGTGAGAAATATGAAACCATCCCAAAAGGAAGTGAAAGGCAAACGAGGCAACCCTACTCACTTCCTGGGAATCTCTGGAGGACGTATCATCCAGGTCAGAGGTCTGAAACAAAACCAGTAGAAATTAAGCATTCCTCATGCTCCAAACACAAACACAGCATCAGCCCACCTTATCCATGCCTGGAACTAAGGTCAGGTCACAGGAACCGTCATGTCTTTCATTGCCTAAACTCAGCATTTGGTTTTAATTATTTTCAGTGGTTCCCCAGGCAGGTGGTCCCTGGAGCTGTCCAGGTGCAAAGGCCTCGGAACAGCCACACTCTGGCCCACGCTCAGCTTCCCAATCCCATCCCAGGGATCATGGTCCTACCGGGGTGGGCAGCTCCAGTTGCAACCTTTTCAGCTTGGCCTCAGTGGCCAGCAGCTGGCTCTCCTTTTGGAAGAGCTGCAGCTGCATCTCGTCACATCTCTCCCCCAGCTCCCGGATCTGCTTGCGGTGAGTGTCCCTCTCCACCAGGTTCTTGGAGTACTGCATGTGGAACTGCTCCCGGGTCAGGAGAGCCTGGGCAGAGGGACAACACGTGCCATGTCACACAGCAGCACAGTCAGGGTTATGTATCTGCCCACTTCGGGCAGCAGAGCAGGGATGAGCAGCATTCCATGAGGAATGTCCTATCACCTCGTCTCTTTCTGCAGCCACTTCCTCCATCTGCTGCAGAACAGCTTCAATCCGTTTTTTATACATCTGGGAGTCCTTCCTCAGGGATGTGCACTGCAGTTCAAGCATCTCTTTTTCCTCTGCATACTGCTGAGACAAGGTCAGAAAGCACCTGGCTGTGGGCAGAGCCTGAGCCAGGCTGGCACCACTCCTGCTCTGTGCCACCTCCACAGCCTGAGCCATCACCTGCACCCGGAATGCTAAAGTACAGATCCTACAGTAGGATTGCCCCTGAGCAGCTGCTCTGCTCCACAGGCAGGAGATGCTTCAGCTGCCTGTCTCCCAGCAGGACCCTGAGGAGGAGTCTGCCCTGCAGCACCTACTTTGTCCTGCAGCACCTACTTTGTCCTGGAGCGCCCTGGCTTGGCGCAGCTCCTTGCGCAGGCTGTAAATGGTGTTCACCAGCTCCCGCCGCTCCTCCAGAATCTGCCTGCAGTCACCCTCCAGAGCCTCCCTGGAGAGGCTCTTCTCCAAGTTCTGTTCCCTGGCAACCTGCTGGACAAAGGAAGAAGTGAGATACAGCCACCACCTAACTCCATATCAGCTCTCCCCCACCCTGCAGTGCTCTATTTGACTTGGGAGAACAAGGTCTCAGCTGACCCACGGAATACACAGCCTCATCACTTCCCTGGCTGCTACAAATAACCACTTCTCACAAACCCACATTCAACCACCCCACCAACCTGGAGAGTGTTCTCCAGCTCCTGGTTCTTGGCCAAGAGCAGCTCCTTCTCCTGCTGGATCTCCCACACCACCTCGTGGCTGGGGCGCTGCTCTATGGCGTGTTTGAGCTTCATGGTGTGCTTTCTCTCCAGCTTGCAGTCGTCCTCAGCCTTCATGAGGCTGTGCTTCAAGTGATCAATCTGTGAGAAGGTTCAAAGAGAAGTCAGGTGCTCAGCCCAGCCTTCCAGGGGTCAGGTAAGAGGGGGGAAGCTGGAGACACGTGACTGACCTCTAGGATCAGGTCCCTGTTCTTCATGAGGGCCGCGCTCTTCTCCTCACTCTGCTTGGCGAAGCTCAAGGCCAGGTTGTAGTTCTCGTCCTTGCACTTCCTCAGCTCCTTGCTCAGGCTGTCCCTCTCCTCCTTCATCCTCTGGGCCCGCTCCTGGTGCTTTCGGAGCAGGCTGTCCCTCACCCACATCTCCCTGATGGTGTCCTCCTTGCTGTGCAGCCACACCGTCAGCTCCTGGGCCCTGCGCCGCTCCTCCTGCACCGCGCTCTGCAGCTTCATGATCTCGTTCATCAGCAGCTGGCTCAGGCCCGATTCCCCAGCGGTGTCTGTTTGGGGGGCAGGAGTCAGCCCCGCTGTCCTGGCTGCTCCCAGCCACACACACAGCTCAGCTTCCCCCCACTTCCCACTGCAGCTCGGGACCAGCCCATGCCAACCCTGAACTTGTGTGGCCAGGTTATCCCCTGCTCTGTGCCCTCCTGCACCACGGTGCCACTGACAGAACAGGCAGAAAGAATTGATCCTTCTGCTTCCTTCTCCGCCCTCCCTCCAGTCCAGCCTCTGACACCAGGGCTGTTCTTCCCAGAACCCTCCCAAAGCACACAGAGGGATCAAGGCAGGGAGTGCTCCTGGCTCTGCACTGCAACACCAAAGGAAGAGCTGTTTTGAAGAACACAAACAGTACCTATAATCATAGAGAAAACCCTGCTGGGCTCCTTGCCAGTTATTTTCTTATACAGCTGTGGATAATAAAGCTCAAGACTCTCCATGAAGGCCTCAAAGCCCTTGTGTCCTGTTCGCTGAAGAATGTCCAGAAGAACTCCTGAAAGAATGGCAACAGCAGGTTCTATTCAGTTACTCATCTCTTCATCTATTTCTAACACAACAAAAAATGGCTCCACTTTCTCCACGTACAGAAATCCCTGGGATTAAATCATAGAATCACAGAATCAGGTTGAAAAAGGGCTCTGAGATTATTAAGTCCAATTTATGACCAAACACCACCTTGTCAACAAGACCAGAGCACTGAGTGCCACGTCCAGTCTGTCCTTTAACACCTCTGGGCATGGTGACACCACCACCTCCCTGGGCAGCCCTTCCAGTGTCTTAATTCCCCAGAAAATCCCAAACCAACTGCCCAGTGACTACACAGAAGTATTTCAACTGTTCCAACCTGCTCCCAGCAGAGCACAGGAGCACCCGGGGAGCCAAAGGCTGCCCTCAGCCACCCACCTGCCTTCCGCTTGCGCATGACCAGGCTGGGGTCGTTGAGGACCTGCTCCTCGTCGTCAGGGCTGAGCACTTTGCACTGCCGGAGATAGGGGGTTATCCGGGAGGGGTCGATGACGGAGATCAGCTTCACTCGGAAGTCCTCCAGGTTATTCCAGCAGGTCTCGTCGTTGTCTTCCTCCAGCATGGTGAGAAGTGTCAGTGAGCAGCGCTGTCCTGGCTGCAAAACAACGCCCAGAAAACAAACAAGCAGATTCAGCCTCCTGAAGCGTGGTGGAAAAGCCAAGGGTGAGAATGGAAAAGTGTCCTTTAGACACAGGAGCACATCTGCCATGTGCTGGCAAATCACCCGTGGGACAGTCACACCTCACACAAAGTGAGGTCCCAGAGTGGAGGCAGCAGCAGCTGAGGGTGGTGCCAGCGCTGCTGCCACAGCTGGGGAGAAATTCTGAGAAAACAGAAGTCACCAAAGCTCAAGGAACCTCCTTCCAAGCAGCTGAACAGCTCCCAGAGCTCACTGCAACAGGAAAGGAAAACTACTTAGGAACAGACTTAGTGGAGATAGGCAAGTCATGGAGAGAGCCCTGTGAACAAAGGAAAATCCAACCAACTCTAGATTCCCAACAGCTATCCCAAGAAAGTGCTGTCAAATCTCACTAACAAACATTACCCTGCGTTCTCCAGGACATCCCACCTCACACATCCCACCTCTGCAGCTTCAGCAATTTATGGTCCAAAACACCAGCAGATTACAAGACATGCAAACATGTTACTAAACCCATTATTGCCTCAGAGCTATAAAATGTATTTTTCCCCTGTTAACATAAGCCATTCTGTATTCCACGGACCAACCTGAGCCTGTGCAGTCACAAAAACCTCCTTGTTTCCCCTCCTGGGTCCTGGCTCCGAGAAAACTTGTCTTGGGTGCAGTCTCCCTTTATATTCTGGCCAGAGCAAAGATCATTCCAGGAGCAAAACTAGTTTGAGAAAAGGGGAAACTACTCAGCTGTACTCTAAGACGGGAAATGGCAGAGGAAAAAAAAAAAACAGTAATAAATAAATAAAAAGGGGAAGCCAGAATGGGTGTTGGGGAGGAGAAAAATGGTAATGGCATCATGAGTCAGCAGCAAAACACAAACAGTGATTTTGGACTCATTCTGGATTGGTTTTCCATTTGCCCCACTGAACTACCTGCTTAGGTCCAGAAAGTTTCCTTGTGCAGTGGCCAGAAAGACTAAAAAAAAAAAGACTAAAAAGAATGAAAGGCACAGGCATAGGTCTGTGCAGCTGATTTCAGGGGATTAAAACTAGCCACAAAATTAGAAGGAAGAGGCTCTTCAAAGGCCTTCCTTCCAGCTGTCAATATCTCTGTCCAGGAAAGCAGGTGGCAGCAAGGACTCAGTTTAGAGTTGTGCTGAAAAGGACGATTTCCATAATGATGCCTCTAATTTTGGATGTCCTTAAGCTTTGAGCATATTTATGACAACTCAGTACTTTGAGGGGAAAGGGAGTCAAGCCTTGGCAAAGCCAGGAACATAACCCACGATTCCCAAATTACAGGCTGTGGCTGTAACAGCAAGGAAAGGAGCAGCACAGAAAGCAGCACAGTGATGGTGCTGAGCATCAATACAAGACCTGTGCCTGCCTCCCCCTCTTCCCACAGTCCTGGAGATGTAGCTGAGACAAGGACTCTGCTGAAGAGCCTGTTAAAAAAGCCTGGAGAACACACAGGCTCTGATGCCATGGCAGCATGACACATCTTCCCATTAGCTTCCCACTCCACTCTTTGTTCTGCTTTCTAAGTTTGTGGAGGGTTTTTCCATGTTATCATTTAGGAGTGGGGCAGAGATGCTCCAGATTCTTTCAGGCTGACTCTTGGTAGGCATTAAATTAGCTTTACATTAAAAGAAGGTACAGTACCTGTGTCAGCTGTGCCCTTGTTCAAGGCAATCACTGGCTGCTAATTGACCAATCTAAACCTGGGAGGTTTTGTTCTATAGTGACACATCAGTTTAATCCTGAAAAAGGACAAGGACAGCTGCTTCTTGAACAGTTTTCCCACAAACTGTTTACAAGGGCACCTCCTGAGTGGCATTTACAGAGTGACAACAGTCACTTAGAGCACAGGTCACCATAACAGCCTGTTAACAGCCCCCAGAACTGCTTCTGACCCAGATGAATTTCTTGGAAAAACGTTATCTACACTGGCTTACGGAAATCAGAGCACATTGCAAGAGGAAAGCCACTCCACAATCATTCCAATTGTTCCAGAATGTCTTGACACCAAATTACAGCAGCATTGGCACCCACTGTCCCCCTGACCCCAGCTCTGCCTGAAAGGCTCTTGTAGAAGGGTTGGAACTCACAGAACTCATCTCCACGCTCAGGGCAAGCTCAGTCAGTGCAGTGCAACGAAGCTTTCTGCAGCATTTTCCATCTAGATTGGATCAGCTTTGCCTCAGCTAACCTTGCACCTCTCGGGGAGACAGAAATTGCTGGTTTATAAATGAAGAAACAAGTTGTTGTTTAGTGATTTGCTGATGTCTCTACAGGGCAGGCTGTGGAAGAACCAATAAAGAATCCAAGCTGAATTCAATCCTTTTTAGCCACATGAATATTCATTTTCCACATTCTCCCTGGTTTTCATGCAGCTTGCAAACTTCATTTTTCTCATTAGCAATCACACTCATACACACGTTATTAAAAGCACTATTTACCAGGGAAAAAACCACACAGAACGCGGCAGTAATTTTTAAGTGAGAAAAATAAAACATCTGTATTTCAACAAATACTTAAAGACTCATTTTGATACAAAATTAATCTGCTGCTTATTCAGCAGCACTCAGCCAGTTAGCAAGCAAAGCCACTGTCACAGCACTAAAAAACACCCAGTTAACAACATATTCTGAACACGGATAAACATTCACATAAATAGGGGCTGAACAGAAAGGAAATAAATAACCACCATTGCTGGTTCCCCCCAGATCTCCAGCACCTTCTCCCCCAGCATCTATGGCAGGTGTGAGTTTGAAATAGCAGAACTGGTCCATGCCTGAAAGATTTCCCTCCAGCCATTTTCTTTCATTTCTTCGCATCTTTCCTACAAGATGCAGATTTTGTTGGGTGATGGGAAAACCAGTCCAGCCATTTTCCTCTTCCCCAGGTCCATCCAGTTGGTGTGTTGGAAGTGGTAAAAGTGAACAGTGCAAAGAGTACCTCCTACTGCCATGCAGGAAGGCAGAGCTCATTCCAGTGACCTCTGTAACAAAGCACAAACAGCTCCCATCAGTCACAGCATTTTTAGGGGGAAGTTGCCCTTCTGGAGTGTCTAAAATGAATTTTAAAGAAAAAAAAACTCGAGCAGTGTCATCTGCCAACCATGAGAATCAAACACTGCCCGTGTTCATTCCATCTGTGGCACCAAAACCTCAACAGGTACTAAGGACATCACACACTTGTACCCTACAGAAGCTGGCCTGTTAAGTGTAGAGAAATGAAGCCACTGAGGGGAAATAAACCCCTCAAAATCCCACAATGTTGTTCAAAGGTGAAGTGTTAAACTCCAGTGAAGTGCTCACTGGCAGCGAAATGTTTGAACTTCATGACTGTTGTATATATAATTTTATCATACAGACATGAACTTTCACTCCCCCAAAAAGATTATCAGCCTTAGGCTGTGATTAGTGGTGACTGCAGAACTCTGTGTCCTCGGGGAACAAGAGCAGAGATAATTTCAGCCCCTTCCTGGGGTCGTGATTCATTGTCTGAGCTGAACTACACAAAGATGTGGTTCAGGTTCTCAGGCACGAAATGCAAGTCTCTGAGTAGCTACTAACACATCTCCTTCTCACATCCTCCTCCTCTTCCTGCAGCGGGCACTTCTCCTGATTGGAGCAGCACTGGCATCAGCCACAGCAGTGCAGGAGTCCAAGGCAGACTGGGCAGTGCCCTCTTCAGCCCCCAGGCCCTGCAACATAAGCAGGAGATGATCAGCACCATGAGAATGAGCACAACTGCAAATAACCCCTCCAGCCAACTTTTTATTTTATGGAGCTCAGCAAGATTTCCAAAATAATCTTTCACTTACCTTCAAAAATAAGCACAGGACAACATTCTGTTACCAGTGTCAGACAAAGCACAAAACATCCCTGAGTTTTCAGAGCAAGACCTTTGGCCAACACTGACCTTTGCTCCTGTTCCTGCTCCCAGAGCAGAGCAATTCCTGCTGTTGTTTCTGTCTGGGCACAACTGCCCATTACAGAGGTTGGGGCACAACCTTTTGTTAGAGGTTGGGTGCCTGCCACGAGTGATGCTTTGGCTCTCACTGCTGGAGCCAGACAGTGCCCCAGACAGCACAGGTCACACCAGCTTCTGATTGCTCAGAAAACACAACTCCTTACCACAAACTTTCCCCTGAAAACTGCCAGGAAAACAACCTGGCTGTAGTTTGAATCACAGGAGCAGGAGAGAGCCTGGCAGATGACACAGAATTCTGAGAGGTTGGCAGTGAAAACCTGCTCTGCTTTTTATCAGTTGTGAAGCAACGTTTATTCAAAAGGACCAAATTTCTGCTACACTTAAAAACAGTGGGGGATTCTCCCTGGGTTCCAGTGCCATATTTAGCTGGAAGTAACTTTCTGCTTTTAGCTCCTGGCATTTGTTTTACCTGATTTAGTAAATCCGTGTCTTTGTCTCCAGGCTCATCCCCAACTCTCCAATCCAACTGTACTCCTGTTAATTCATTCCCACAACTCTCTTCCTCCGACACTTCCTTCTCACTCTGCCACTCCTCTTCATCACTCTCCTCATGTTGCTTCCTGCTGGCTGACAGAGTTGTTGTCACTTTTGGAGGAGGCAGAGTTGCCAGGACAGCTGGGAGCGTGAATGCTGCCAGGAATCTGGCTTTCAGCAGGAGGTAAGCAGGGTTATCACCCAGTTTCTGCTGCACCAGTTCTCCAATAGCACGGAAAACATCCCGAGTGCCTCCATCCTCAGTGGCATCAGGGGGCAGGAGACTGGATGCCTGCTCCTCCAGAGCTGCTTTCTGCAGGAGGAGCTTCGAGAGTGCTTTTATGTTGCACAGAAAAGGTGGCAAATAAGGCAGCCTGGTTTGCAGTGAGGGGACCTGGACACCTTGTTTCCCACTAAGCCACTCCCTCACCACCCCCTCGTCTTCCAGGGAAATCAGGCTGAAGTCAAGGAGATTCCTCTCTGCACTGGAAGTGCTTGGCTGCGGGGGAACGTCCTCGGGCTGCGCCGTCGGTGGTTTGGAGGCAATGGGTCTGTTCGTCAGGGCTTGGGCAGCAAAGCAACCTGGGACACTGCCGGGAGGACCTGGATCTCCTGGCTGGAGCACAATCCCTTGTGTGATGATCTCTGTGCTTGCTGGAGCGGAGTCAGGGCTCTTTCCCGAGCTGGCGAGGCTGGGCACACCTTGGGGATCAGCCCCCTGAGTGTTTGCAGGGGGCTGTGTCTGGGGCAGCCCCACGGCACCCAGGGCTGGGGTGGCAGGGGAAGGGGCAGTCAGAGCTGCAGGGGAGTCACAAGCCTTGGAGAAGCCATTGGAACTGGCAGGTGTTGCAGAAGAAACGCTGGATGAGGTGCATCCAGCACTCACTGAGGTCCCAGGTAAGAGGATCGTGGAACGGTCAGCTGCCTTTCCCAAAGGAACTCCGGTTCCCTGGGAACTTGGCCCTTTTGTCTCTGCACTGCTGGGGTGAGGTGGATTTGCTCCAGCTGCCACAGGAGTCGCTCCCAAACCAGAGACACTGCCATTGGAAGTCACAGCTGTCTGACACTGCCTTCTCCCTGGAGCAGCTGGGGTTGCTTGGGGAACACCCACCACAGTCTGCACAGCGGTGGGGAGCAGAGCCTGTGGGGTTACCACCCACGTGAAGGGCAGGATGCTGTTGGGAATCACGGGAGATCCAGCTGGGGGAGTGACAAGAGCAGGCAAGAGGCTGACTGGCCTGGGCTGTGGCCCATTACTGTTTGGCTCACAGGCGACTGGTGTGGAAAGGGGCAGTTTGTTGGTGCCAGACTCCAGGCCAACAGGCACCACTGTGATCTGGCCTGGCACAAAAGCCTGGTTTTGCAGCACGACTGAGGCTGAGCTACCGGCTCTGACCTGGCCATTGCACCCTCCCTGATCTGGGGCCTTCTCTGCTGCAGCTGGACTCATGCCTGGAAAACTCCCTCCCTCAGGGTTGCTTTCCAAAGCTTTCTCTTTTAGTTCCTTATTGCACTGCAGATCTGTCCCTTGTGAGCAACCGGGGCTTTCTCTCGTTTCTGGCACTGCTGAGGAATGGTTTTCAGGCACAGCAGCAGAAGTGGAACCTGCAGCAGAAGCACTTGCTGGCACTGGAGCTGGTGCACCCTGCACTTGGCTATTTGCACAACCAGCTGCTGCAGGTTTGTTCCCTGCTTGTGCAGAAGGAATGATTTGCTGTGGTGGGTGCTGGATTATCAAAGGCCCCGAAACCAGCACCTGTGGGGCCACCAACACTGCCCTCTGCATGGCCTTCTTAGCCTGGGCCTCCCTTAACCTCTTCTCTCTCAGTAATTCTGAGACAGTTTTAGGCTTCTGCCTTTGCCCCTGGGCTGGAGGAGCTGGGGCACTGCTCTCAAGGGCAGCAGCACAAGTTTCTCTTGTTTTTAAGGCAACAGTTCTCCTGACAGCACTCCTTGGTACGCCCCGCTGGGAGTTCCTCTGAGCACAAGGCTGGGATGAAGTGCCTACAAAGGAGAGGAAATAACATTGAAAGGAATGAACAGTATTTTCAAAAGTCATTCCTCGGCTATTAAACATCAAGTACCCTGCACAGGAAGTGCTAATTCCTGTTTGTGAGAATTATAGTCCTGATTTAATCAAGGCATGTCCTGACATCCTTCAGGTAACTGTGGTAACAAGCTGACATCACTGAGCAAGGAACTGTACCAGTCCAGTGCCACTGGTCCCCCAGCCCTCCAGTGTTTTTTCCAGTCCTTACCAAAGAGGAACACGTTTAGCCAATAACAGAGATCCAAGAGTTAGCAAAAGTGAGCATGACGGGGCAGTTTTGCTCCAAAAGTTCTCCTTTCAGTTAAACTGGTCGTTAATCTAACGGTGATTAATGAAGTGAAAGTTCTTGCATGTCATAAAAATAAATGTTCTGGTAGGTACCTGGAGGAGTCTCCATGTTTTGGGAAGCCTGTTAAAAAAAAAAATTAAATTATAATACTTTTGAGATACCTCAAGATCAAAAATCAAACCCACATCTGCCAACATTATTATGCCTCTGAACCAAAACAAACTGGTAACACATGCACAAACAGCACTACTGGCCAAGCAATTAAAAAATGTTTATTTTAGTCAAGATTTCAGTGGGAAAAGCTTAGGGACAAACCCTGCCCAGTACCTGCTGAGGCCTTCTTGCATCAGCCTTGAGCAGCTCTAACTCCCTCAGCTTCCTCTCACGAATAATCTTCATACAGCCCTTGGTGTCAATCTGAAAGAGCTGCAAGGGGAGAACTTCATTAACATTTGATTGAGAACAAAAATGTTCTGTGGGGTCAGTGACAAGACAAGATGGATGGGACATGCTCCACATGCAGGATTCTGGGGACATTTTTACACTTACAGGAAAAGCCCTGGTAGGATTAGACGTTGGATGCAGGATTTAAGAAATACCATAAGCAAGGCACAAGGCCAGATTAACCCAGTAATTAGATGATTTAAGAAACAAAGATAAATCATGTACTTAAGCCTCAAATACAGAAAAATAAAGATTACCACTGTTTGAAAGCAAGTAATGCTACTGAGACAGTAACACCTACCTGAATGAACAGTGTGAACAGGGGAGTGCTTGTGAGACTGACTGACTTCACCTTCTCTTGAATAGCACCAGCTAAGAAAAAATCCAACACCAAAATCAGCTGGGAATTCACTTACAAGACGTCAGACACTAAAGTGTGTTTCACACACAGAAAGCAGCAAGTAGGATGGGTCAGAAGTACCTTTTGTCTGATGAAAAGCCATCTTCCCAGTCTGCAAGGTGCAGGGCAGCAGCACGTTGCCCACCCAAGGGGTCACTGCCATGAGCAGCTTCCTGTCCAGGCTGAGCCTCTTCCAACGCTCCCTCTCCTGGCGATAAGTTTTGAGTGTCACGTTCTGCAGTCCCTGCAGGTTCTGGCCAGCAGCTGCACTGACTCCAGCTGTTCTGGCTAAAAGGCCAATGGGAGGTTTTAGCATCTTGAATTGCTGTGCATGAAAAAAAAATACACAATTAGATTTCCAATGGTTTGTCCCAGGACAAACTATTCAAGAGGAAGTTACGACAAAAACCGATGAGCTTTTTTTCCTGGGACTACAGTGCAAGAAGACAGGTCATTATATAAAAAAATCCCCAATAAATACAGCCTGGCAGTGCTTATGTCACAAGAGAAGACAGAACAGAAGAGGCACTTACAAATTTCCTCTGAAAGAATGTGTTATTCCTTAATATTCTTCTCACATCCTCCAGGGTAACCTGCAGCACTTGTTTTCCACACTGGGAAGCCTTAACATGAAAGCACACAAGGAAAGATAAAAGGGAGAGTAACTCACAGTGAATTACTTGCACTGAATATGCACAGCAGGTACAAGAGTTTTCAACATTCCTGCTGTTGAAAGTATTGTTTTTAATGAGCCCTCAAGAGCAGACCTTTACCTTGTTTTTTAGTCCTTGTGCATCTTCACAACACCAAACGGTTGTTTCATAAAAGATTTGTGTGAAGTATCTACCCAAACTCACACTGAGGGTCAGTGCATTTTTTGACTGAGCAGTACAAGGGAAGGAACAGCAAGGTGTTTGGAGAAGTCACTGATTCTTCCCTAAACTTCTACTAGTAAAATAATGCTGTATCTGTCACCCAACAGACTTGTCTGCCCACGGTCCAGGGCACACATTCAAATTCTGAGCACAGAAGTCAGAACAATTTTGCTTGTGTGAACTTAGATCGCAATTTAGACATTACATATTTTGCTAAGGAATATCTTGCTGCAAAAACGTGCTCAGGAGGGTTTTTAGTGCTTCAGCATCTGATCTGGGGTGAAAACCCAGCTCAGAATCAGATATGGATGTGTAAGTAACTTCATTCTTTTAAAGACACCACAACTCACTGGACAATTGTGCTTTCTGAAGATCTACCCAGTTTTGTTTGTGTGGCAGTACACCCAGGGAGAACACAGCTATGTCCAAGGTAATGCACAGGGAAGCAGAGCTGGAAATTTCTGTTTAATCCCACGGCTGAGTTTCCAACAGCTCCCTCCGATGGCACAGTGAGAAGGCAGCTGGCAGAGGTGAGAGAAAGATTTTTGTCCTCTGCTCATCACATCCTCTCCTCACTGCAGCTGCTGCACCTCCCAGTCGAGTCTAAGCTCCCATCCCAGCAAGCACAGCCTGCAATCCCAGCTCACCTTGGCCATCACTTCTGCTGGGTTCATCACCACAACATCCGTGGAGTGGGGCCGTGCGATGCCCCTCAGCAGAGTGTTCAGCTCCGATGCTTCAGCAGCAGCTCTGTCCGTGTCTCCAGCACACACTGCCCTTGGAATGTCACTGCCACTGGTCCCTGCATCAGCACTCCCAGGAGAGGAAAGGGCTGAGGTTTGGGATCTTCCTTTGTTTGCCTCCTGCGTGTCTGGCTGCGTTGGGATCCACAGATCAATGCTGGGCACTGCACACTCCTCCTTGCTGGTCCTGCTTGGCATCTCCTCCTCCTCCTCCTCCTCCGAGCTGTCTGCCAAGTCCAGCTCCATGTCCTCACTGCTGCTCTCTGAAGAGCTGGAACTCTCCTCCACGTGCTGCCGTTTTGCTGCCCTGGATCTTTTCTTCTCAGCCAAAAAAAAGCACAGACAACTTTTTTAGCCAATGTTCACCCTTGGCTTGCAATTCTGTCAAATCAGAAAGTTAAATGTTTCATAGGGCAGGATCCTTCCAGTGGCTTCCACATGGACAGTTCTCATTTGCTTCTGCTGAGACTGACTACACCCAGTACATGGATTTTGGTTTAGGTTCTTGTATGCAAAGAAAAAACTACAAATACAAGTTTCTGTGAAGAACTGCTGCATGTGGAAGTACAAACTAAATACAGGGCCCCATCCTGACACATTTGGGTGACCCCTCCCTAAGGCAGGTGCTTTGTGAGTGGAAACAAGACCATCTTCAACATGGTGTTCAGCAACCAGAATTTCTGTAATTCTTGTTACCAAAACTGGCGACTCATGAGGTACGTACATGAAAACCTAGATATATCCCAACCTTACAGCCATTTCAAGGCAGTAAAGAATTCTGGATAATATACAAACATACAGCAAATTAACTTCAGACCTTCAGAACAAAGGCTGCTTTAACACATCCAAAAATTGAACCATGAACACCCATGACAAGAATCAGTATCAATTTTTGTACTGATTTCACAGGGCTGTACTTTTAGTTTAGAGCCTATGAACTGAAGAGATGGGACTGTGCCATGGCAGGATTCTCACAGTACCTTAGACCCAATCATGAGTTTCCACTTGCTCAGGCACTGGGAGCCAGTCCGGTGTGGCAGCTCAGATGCTATTTTACTCCAGTGACCTAAAAGGGATGCAGAGGATGTAAAACATCACCACTGGTGCCACACACTGAGCACAAAGGCCTTTCAGTGTAGAACATTGTACACAGCCTATTCATTTCTTTGTGTAAGAGTTACTGCATGAATGGATCTCAGATCCTTAATACCCACAACACACACTACAAGGGAGGCTGCAACCAGCAGTACAAAGCAGAGCCTGTATCTTTAATGATACTTAGTTCTCCAAACTTGTATCGATTAAGCCACAGAAACACCTACCCAGGCCATGCTTTTCAACCAGTTCAATCAGCTGCTCCTCTTCCTCTAAGCTCCACTTGCCTTTCTTTACATCCCAGTGCAATGCTTTTAAGTACCTTCAAAATGAAAAATTACAGTAAGGAACATTCAATCTTGCTTGTACAGCTCAAATCATCATTGCTGAATAAAACCAGGGCTTTCCTTCTTCCAAGGGGTCCCACATCTACTCCCTTAGGACAATTTAGACCACAACCACTCCATAAACCAGCCCTTAAGGGGACACTGGTTTAAGCAAATCAAACACTTGTAAAATAAGTTGCATCAGGGGTAACAAACCTGAATCACTGTTGGGACATTTACACTCACCTGTCTCTGCACTGAGCGTCACTCCTCCCCGGCACCTCTGTCCGGATTTTATACCAGTCCTTCCCTCCATACTTCTTCACTGCAGCCAACAGCATCTGTGTTCATCAGACAGAGCAAAGGTTGAAATTCTCACCAGTAACATCCTAACAGGCCTGAGACAGCAGCAGTTGTATTGGGGTTGTAAATTTCCCAAGTGTTTAGGAGTTTCTGAGCCCTCTGTAAACTGCCCACCTTGGTCTGTTTTACACTGCTCTGTGCCACTGCTAAAGCTCAGCTCTACACAGCCTTGCAACACCTCAACACCCTTAACATTCCCACCCTGCAATCCCAGGGACCAGAGAACAGAGCTTACAGCATCTTCCTCTGGTGTCCAGGGTCCTTTCTTCAGGCTGGGGTCCACGCTCTTTGTCCAGCGGTAGATCAGTTGAGCAGAATCTCTTCCTTCCATGTAATAAGCAACTAGAAACGCAAAGGTCTGTTCTGAAATCTCTTGTAAACTATGTTTTTCTTTTCCTTCCATTCTAATGGTGAGGTTTCCAAGCAGTGGTTGTCACAAGCAGCGTTTTAATTTGTTAACAATGGTACAGAAGATTGGGACGAGCACGGCACACACAAAATGTCACTGTTTATAATGGCATTATCCACATTATCCACACATGATGACCCAACAATCCATCCTGCAGCTACAGAAAGCTAGAAAAGCTTTCGGCTCCCACATGTCTGACAGGTTGAAAACACCAGCTGTCAGACTCAGGTGAATGGAAGACTTTGTCACTTGTAGGTCACTTACTTTTCTTGTACGGGATGTGGCTTCCCACTCTCATCTCTTGAACCAGCTCTAAAAGCATCTGATCTTCAGCCTTGGTCCATTCCTTCCTTTTCAAATCTTTGTTATAGATTTGATACTTCTGCAAGCACTGGAAAGGTGTCCTGTTTGTCTTAAGACAAGGAAAACAGATACACAGAGAACTGGTTATTTATGAGGAGCAAGACGGAAAGGCTGAATGTTTTTGGCACTGCTCTTGGACATTTCTCAGAAAAGCATTAATTAACAGTGGATTAGCATCAACACTGTTTCCTGAAACCTGACATGAGGCACAGCTAAATGAGCATTAAGTGATTTGTCACCTCAGACCTTACCCCCAGCTCCTGGGCTATGGTCTGCCAGTCCAGGTAGTTGTGTTTAGCAGCGATTCGCTTCAGCCTCTCTATTTCCTCCTCAGTCCACTCCTTTTTGTTGATGCTTGGATGCTCCCAATTTTCCCAAAACTTCTTCAGTTCCTCTGAACTACGTTGTCCATCGAACTAAAAGAAACAACAAAAATCTGTTTTCCAGAATTAAACCATCAAATTGAACAATCTGAGATCACTTAACAGTCAACTTGGAGAAATGCATGATGGAAACAGCGGATGCAAAACAGGTCAGGATCTCAAGAGAAGGGACACAGATATCAGAAGCCATAAAACAGCTGATCCCCTCAACTTACATGGATGTTTGAGATTTTCTCCCAGTCGTGTTCATCGAATCTGTTTCCTAACAAGTCACGTTCTGGGAGTTGGCTACAGCAGGAGGTACAAAGAACAAGAAAGAACCATGTTAAATGGTTATTTAAACACTTTATCTTCTTGATCCTGCTTCATCTTTTTCCTCCCACCTGTTCCTGGCTTCCCAAAGAACCGAACACTTGGTTTAGCAGGAGAAACAATTAATGTAATACCCAAATATGCTGCTCTAGACATGTTCATGAGCAAAAGCTCAAAGGCACTACAGGTTTCAGAGCTCTCTGCTCCTTTGCTGCTAAACCAAGAGCTATCCAAAGCAGCACCTCTATCATGGGTACAGATACTACATTTTGTGTATCAAGGTCCAAAACACAATTTGTAGTAAAGAATGTCGAGATGAAAGAGCTGCTCAACAGCACTTCATTATTTACAAGCCAGCACAAATAAGCATTTCTCCAAACATCACATCTAGAAGTAGGAGAGAACTCTAAAAGCTAAACTCCAAGAAGAGACCTTTATTTTTCACCGAAAACATAAAAAGACTTACTTAATTGCTTCTATTTCTCGCTCCACTTCTTTGATTTGCTTTTCCAAGGTCTGTTTCTCCGTTTCAGTCTTGACCTTCTCCAGTTTCTGATTCCAATAACTCATCCTGTTCAAAGACATTTTTATCATTACTTAATAGGACTAGATGGGAATGAGGTCAATGGCATCAGAAGACATTCAGCAAAGACCGTATCCCCATCAGTACCATTCCTTCCTTCAGTTTATTTCCACACAAAACTGTTGTTCTCCCAGGTTTTCCCACATGGCACACTCATTGTCCTATTTCTGCCCCTTCAATGCAGTCATCGACCCAGAACACATCTCAGATTAACCATTTTAGTATTTACAGGGGGAACCAATGGTTGTTACAACAGCAATAAAGACTGTACCAGCTCCAGCACAGAAATCTCCCTCTGGACACACCACTGTGACTCACTTCATGTCACAGTTCCAGCTTCAAGCCCTGCAGACTATTTTAACTTCTATCACTGTCTCAGTGGGAAGAACTGGATGACTATAAAATCACACAAACAGCTAACGCAGGAACTCGCTGAAGGAAGGTGAAATCTCCACATCTACCTTCTCCTTCCTTCACAGGTAACACTCCCAGGAGAAAAGAGGGGTTTTGTCAGCACTCACTTCAGTAGCTTTGGCTGGAGGAGGCGTTGCAAGCGGTCGCTCACCACTGACTTCTGCAGCAGCGTCTTCTCCCTGCTCTTCCCTAAACCAAACAGTGGAGCAGTCAGACACCAGTGCAGAACCACTGCCAAGGGAGACACACTGCTTCCAACACCCCTGGAAACAACCCCCAGGTCTGCAGTGGGAGTTCCCTGCCTACATCACTGATGTCACATCTGACCCGGGCAAGTCACAGCCCCTCGCTCGGTTTTATCTCCAACAACACCTCAGTCGAGATCATCATCAAGGTGTCTGTGAGCACCTAGAGCTGCAGGTGCCCCCTCTCTACCCTTGCACCACACGATTTGGAGCGCTCACAGGACTTGCTGCATCAAACCAAATGCAAATGAGTCACTAATGACTCAGTAAACTACATTTTTTGTGGAGTCAAGTGTGCAATATCAGAAACGTTGACGTTTAACTGCAAATGGCACACACAGACTACCAATATGAATATATACATTTGTTACAGCTCTTCTAGAATGCTGGACAGCCCACAGAGTTACTTACACTTTGCTGAATGCAGTTGTTCAAAGGATTTTATGCCCTGAGCTGCCTTTTCCTTGGCATCTTCATTGGAAGGAGGGCCCTGGTGAGGATTAGAAGGGTTAGATACACTGGAAGAGTCAGACACACAGAAGAATTATTCTTTCTCCTTAGAACTGGAGCATGAACTGCTACAAAAACACAGTTACAGTGCAAATCTATCACTGAAGACACAGTTACAGTTACTTACAATTCCTGTGGTTTTATCCTTAAAGTAAGGCTTCAGGAAGTGACCCAAAAACACGTTTGCTGGTAGATTTCTGCCATCTCCTGCCTTGGCTGTTTTTGTGGAACCATCGAGCTCACCCATGATTTCCTTCTGCAAGACAAGAGTTAATTAAACAGGGTCAGTGTCTCCTCCAAACTCCTGATTTCAGAGAGCAGTGGCTGAGCCACCACAAACATCCCAGGCAGGGTGCAAGTTTGCAGCACCAGGCTGGAAATCAGTGCATGTTAAAGGCAGGATTTGGAACTTCCTGACTTTGTACAGTGCAATGCAGATGATTAAAACATTAATAAAATACTAACTTGCCCCAACAAGCTAAAATGTAAGATGCAAAACACCCATTTTTGGTTGTAGGAAAGCATGGAAACATCAGTCAAACAAACCCTTGAAAAGGCACTCAGTGACAGCTGCTCACCTGCTGCTCTCTGTTTTGTGCAATGAGCAGCTCCACTTCCTCAATCTTTTCCTGGATAACCTCCTGGTACACATGGTTCATCTGCAGGCACGTTTCTGGATCCTGTGGCAGGCTCTCAACATCATCATCACTGCTGTCTTCTTCTCTTTCCACTTCCTTGAGGCAAACAAGGCATTTAAGGGGAAAAGGGAAAGAAATACTTGCTGTAAAGGCAGGTATGTAACATAATTAATTTTCTAATTTGACACCTGTTTGATCCACAGCCTGTGGTGTTTCCAGGGACTGGGATCAGCAGCACCAGGGCAGTGAGGCCTCTGCCCCCTGTCACTTGTGGTCACATGAAGAAATCCCTGTATTACACTGAATAACAAAGTCCTGGGCAGGAATACCCAAACTCCAGGGCTCGAATTAACCCTTCCTGAGCACAGAGCCAAGGCAGCCGCCTGGATTTCCCCATTTTCCCTTCAACAGACAGATGGAAAGATATGTTTAAAGAGAAAACATTTACCATTTCAGCATTAGAATCTTCATCATCATCATCACCATCTCCTTCATCATCATCTGTTGGACAACACAAATATAAAAGTGCTGACTGTAGTGGGACGAAATGAAAGCCTCAAATCCAGAACTTTTTAATTAAAACAGACAGAATAAAGCAGCACAGAGAACCCAGACATGACAATCAGTGGCTCTGGATACTGACAACATTGTCAAGTAAAGCTGCATTTAGTTACACTCCACATACGCGGTTTTTTTGTTCTAGAGTAGGAAAAAGGAGCAACTCTGGATAACTAAGGTAGGATAACCACAGCAATAATCCAGCTACATCCTGGCCCTGCACTCGGTGGCAAATGAGAGGCTCCAGGGGGAGCAGCCAAATGAAAATTCCAAGCCAAGAGGAACAGAAACTCTGAGAGCACCAATACAGCCCCTCAGCAACACCTGGGTTTGCACCCAGCGCTACCGACTCCTGACAGAAGTTATTCAGACTTGGACCACCAAAACAGAGGTGGAGCCACTACGGACAGAGATGCTCGAGCTGTTACCACCTCCCCTTTGCTTTGGAGAACGAACTTCAGGCGGCGCGGGCGGGCTGTGGGATGGGGCGACTCACACGGGGCTTGTGATGCCCGTTCAGACGCCGTGGTTTCCCTCCGGGAGGGATTTTGGGGCTGTTGGGTGTCGTGAGCCCGCCCGTCCCCGCTGACCAGAACGGACCCGGCCCTTCCGTCAGGGAGCTCCCAGCCGGCTCCGGGGGTCTCACCACGAGAACACGCCCCACGCCGGTGCCGCAGCTCCCGGGCCGCCCCTCCGAGCCCCCCCCCCGAGCCCGTACCGCTGCCGGAGCTGAGGCTGCAGTCAGACACAGCCAGCTCGACGCCGACCCCGCCGGGCTCCAGGCTGCGCTCCAGCTCCTCGATCTCGCGGCGGATCCTCTCCCGCTCGGCGTCCAGGTCGAGCCCCGGGGGGCTCCGAGGGGGCCCGGCCGGGCCCGGCCCGCGGGACATGGCGGGGCCGCCGCTCCGCGCTGGGGCTGCGCCGGCCCCGCCCCCTCCCGCGCTCCCGACCAATCGCCGCGGGCTCCCGGGTCAGCTGGGCCCTCCCACGTGAGGCCGCGCAGCCAATCGGGGCGGGGCTCGGCACGCGTGGGGCGGCCCCGCGTCCTGCGGGGACCGAGACCCGCCGGGGGGTTGGTGGGACCGGACCGGGACCGGGATCGGGATCGCGAACAGACCTACGGCCCCTTTGCCTGTCGCGGCACGAGGAGCCCCAGCTGAACGCCGAGGTGCTCGCGGAGGAGGGGCAGTGCTCCCAGCCCCGCGGGAACAGGGACGCGCTCCTGTCCCTTCGGGATTTAGCGATCCGTGGGCTGCGCGCTGCGCAGGGATGGGGACGCCAGTTCTGCGGCTTCGTGCATCGACGTGAGGCCGAGTATCAAAAATTCGCTTTTTAGTAATGGTTACTAAACGAAAGCAAAGTCCTCCGTGGTGTCTGAGTCACTCACTGTCCGTCCTCTGACACCTCGGAAATTCTGTCGATGGATTTCAGGAGATCAGCGACGAGCTGCAGGGATTCTGCTCCGGAGAGGAGCTGCCTGGAATGGGAGAGACACAGTGTCACAGAGGGGGTGGGGGGACCAGAGAATTCACAGGCAGTTTTGGGGGGGGATTGCCCACAATGTGACCTATCAAGCAGCAGCTTATCAAGACTGGAACCTTCACTTCTTAAAGTGAAGTATAAGAGACTCAGTCTCCCACGTCCCAGTTATTTCTTTATTTTAGCTACACTTTATTTCCAGTTATTTTTATTTTACCCACAGTTGGAGGAAAACCCATTGCAGGGGAATAAGAACATGGAGTAGCTCATCCGGCACACAAAACACAAAAACCTGAGATTCAGTGCTAAAAAGCCACTGAGGAGGTTTATTTGTGAGCCCAGGATTTAGCCCAGAGCCTGGGATGGGCTCAGGAGAGGGGTCTCACCTGATGGATGCTCGGGAGCTGGTTGTGACCCTGAGCAGGTGCTGCAGGGCCAGCTCTGCGTTCTGCTTTGCTGCTGCCAGCCCTGCCTGTCCCAGCTGCAGGGCCTCGTTCTCTGCCTTGTAATTCCTCAGCTGGACCTGGGGGAAAACAGGCAAAAACTAGGGAGAAATAGCCACAAAACTCCAGTGGATACCTGGCAATGAGTGATCATGTTCACGCAGCAACTTATGGATGTAATAAATCGCTCACACAAAGGTAGTGAGGAGAATAAAAGGATGCAATAAAAAGTGACCAGATCCCAACACCAGACTCCCAGAATCATTACGGTTGGAACAGGCCCCTGCAGATCATCCAGTCCAACCCCCTGCCAAGGCAGGGTCACCCAGAGCAGGTGACACAGGAACACATCCAGGTGGGTTTGGAATGTCTCCAGAGAGGGAGACTCCATGATCCCCCTGGTCAGCCCATTCCAGGGCTCTGCCACCTTCCACGGAAAGAAGCTCTTCCTCATGCTGAGGTGGAACTTGTGTTTTAATTTATGGCCACTGATCCTCATCCTGTCACCGGGCACCACTGAAGAGTGTGGCACCAATGCAGGTTTTCCCAACTTCTGACAAGGCAGCACAGCTGAACCTGAGAGCACCCTCAGGATTGTCTCAATGGCCTGCAGGAATCTTGCAAGATCCTTTTCAGAGGCTCAATTCCAAGACACGTCCCTGCAGCCCCAGTTCCCCAGCCAGGCCCCAGGAATGGTGCTCCATACCTGGAGCAGGGCGTTCTCCTGTCTCAGCTTGGAAACGCTGTTCTCAGCTTTCACAGCCCGCTTCTGAAACACAGCAAAGATGATTTACACCACACAGGACACAGCAGCAGCGTGGGCTACACAGGAATGAGTGATTCCAGCACAGAACTTGGAGGGATGTGGTTTGTGTTTGCCCATCCCGTGTTCCAAATGCTTCAGGAGGTGGGAACAGCTCCTTTCCTCCCTTCCCCATTTCTCCTTTCTGGGATCTGCAGGTGCCACCCAGCACTTCTGGACATTATTTATTCTTTTTTTTCCTTGGACAAGAGGAAAAGGCATTCAGTATAAATAAGCAAACAGGAAAACCAGCTCATAGTTCACGCAGGATGTCTTGTCAGAAGGCTGCAAAAAAGCAACTTCAGGTGATGAATCCAGAAATTGTATTAAAGCAAAGACCTGCCTTACTCTAGGGAAAGAAAGGAGTTCTGGTCTGGGATGCTGTCATGTTCCAAGGGAAAACTTTGAATCCATCAGAGCTGTTTGGGTGAAGCAATGACTTCAGCTTCCCTCCCTCTCCTGGGAAAGGAGTTCCAACTGCAAACACCAACACTTACAGTCATCAGCTGGAGATTCTGCTCCACGTGCTGCACCATCGCTTCCAGATCCTGTGCTTCTTTTTCTTCTTTGATTTTGTTTTCCTCAAGCTTTTTCTCAAGCTTCCTCATCCTTAAAATAAAAACAAGAGATGACGTACAGTAAGTGCTTGTAACGTTAAATACTTCAGGAAGAAAATTCTAGGGATCAAGGAAGGATGAAGAAACTTATTCTTTCATATGAAAAATTAAATTCTTCCCACAGATCTCCGAGTTCTAGGCTGTGGCTCAGGGGATTTCTCTGTTCCACATCCATCAGATTCAGAGCTGAATGAAACTGCCACCCCAGCTGGGTCACCAGGTTGTTTAACCTCAGGAAATGCAAGTCTCTCAGGCTGCTCACCAGCAAAAATATTCTTTTTGTTTCAAAGGAGAGAGATGAGCATTCATTATTTTGTTAATCTGAAGCTTTCTGAAACGGATCCTGTCGAGCTCTACCCTTGTTCTCACTCACCACCTGCACTGCACGAAGCACAGACCACACAGACACAGATGTCAGCTAGCTACTTGCTTTCCAAGACTTTTCCAATAAGAAAACCAGGTTTGCTAATGTTTTTTTAATAAACAGCACAGATTTCAACTACGTCCTTCCTCTTTAAGGACACTGGCTGTTTCCAGGGAGCCCCTCTTTCAAGCCAATTCCTTGGGTGGTTATTTCCCCCCCACTGCGTCTTACTTGTCTGCTTGGGTTTCAGACAGAACTTGAAGTTTACTGATCTTGCTTCTCAAAGTGGCATTCTCTTCTTTCAGCTAAAAAAAGAAACATTAGGATTGAGGGTGCAGTTTCACAACACTACAAACACTCCAACACCAAAACATTCAGCTTTAATGCTGGGAATTCGTGCACTTTCTAATACATTCACGCTTAATTTTGCACCCAGCTTCCCTCTCTGGAAACAACTTCACTGACCCCGTGGGGCACGGGAAGGTGGCACTGAGCAACCCCTGCACGATGTGACTAATTAAACGCTGCCAATTCTAAATTAACGTGACCTCCAGGGGCAGGAGCACGAGGAAGTCACCCGGGTCATACCCAGAGCAGAAGGGCAGGGAAGGCACTGGACCTGACTCATGCTGAAAAGCGCTTTTCCAGCCCTGCCTCTCTCCCTCAGCTGCTCTTCAGGCTGTGGCTGTGACAGCGAGTCCTACAACCATCTGACACCCAGCCCCGGGCTCGCCCGACAGCGAAGGTGCCGGGGGCGGGCAGCGCTCACCTGCTCGTAGCTGGGCTGCCGTGGCGGGGCACGGCCCGGGCCCGGGGGAGTGCCGGGGGCGGCCGAGCAGAGGGAGCCGGCGGAGGGCGAGGCGGGTCCGGCGGCAGCGAGGTGGGCCCGCTCCACGGCCAGCGGCTGGTAGCTTTCGCTCCATTCCTCCTCCTCCTCCTCCTCTTCCTCATCCCCCACCTCAATGGGCATCGCGGGGAGCGGGAGCGCGGTGGGCCCGGGCGGCGCCGCCTGCGCAGGGGAGAGCGGGGCTGAGGCGGGCGCTGAGGCGAGGCGGGGCGGGACCCGGCCGCGCCACCGCCCAGGGCCTTACCTGGGGGGCTCCGCCCGCCCCGCCGCCGCGGGCCTTGGTGCGGACGAACTCTCGGAAGGAAAAGGGGTTGGGCTCGGCCGGCAGCGGCCCCGGCAGCGGCTCCGCCGCCATGGCGGCCTGAGGGCTCCGCGGGGCGGGGCCTCCACCGGCCGGGCGGGCCAATCAGCGAGCGAGCGGCGGGGTCGGCCGCGCCCCTTCCCACTCGCGGCCGCGCCCACGTGAGCCGGGCGGTCTCGGGTGGCGGCAAGATGGCGGCGGCCATGGCGTGGCTGCGGCGCGGGGCGGCCCGGCGGTGAGCGCGGCC
>JAYRBT010000038.1:2681062-2701825 GCA_036023395.1 Myiotriccus ornatus
ATTCATCTTTCTAGAAAAAAGACTTGAGTACTTATCTAGGCATGATGTTATCAGCACAGTATGAAGAAACAATAATGGAATTTGGCAAACAATACACTGACCTGTGTACATGCAAAGTGACATAACGTTCCTTCTCTTAGGTTTTGAAATAAATTAATTTCTAATTGCTCTAGAAAACACTTGGAAAGTAAAACACATCTGTAATACTGGTAATAATTACACCAAAATTATCATATTGCTGGAAAAATACATCACATAAAAATTCCCTTTTGAATTTTCTCTCTCCCATTTCAATTTTTTTCTCAAATCTCCCCCCAAAATATCAAAAAGAATTTTATACTCTCTTAAATTATAGCTCTCATTTTCTCTTCCTTAGTGCAGACTGAAAGACAATGCACAGACTGCTGGGTTCTCACACAGTCATGGTTTCACACTTACTAGAACTGGATCGATATGGATTTGTGTCTGGAACATTCTTGGGAAGTGTGAGGGCTTGAATGGTTTTACTGTAGTCCAGTTTCCTCTCATTCACTTTACTGTCCCCAGCTGAAAGACACAAACCCCATTACTGCCAGTGATGAATCATTTTCATTCAATGACCATTTTTGGTTATAACAGGAGCTTCCAAAGGGCATCAGACATTTTCCATGTGTAAAATGGGACACTGACCCAGGGAACTCACACACTGAAAAATAATGACAGAAACTGTGGAAAAAGGAATACAGTGGTGCAGAGTTCATTTCTGTTTCAATAAACACAGTTCTTTTGTAAGTTTGTTACCAAACAATCCTCCTCCCTTATCATTCTCCGCTCAGCAATCCTGAGCTTTGCCTTCAGCCTGTCCTGCTTTTTTACCTCTGTACAGTTCCCTCCCCTCCTCCCTCAAACAGGACCCTTCTAGCAAGACTGTAAATGTCTCACATGTGAAGTGGGAGGTGATGAAGAGAAAGGAGGTCCCAAAAAAGGTGAAGCAGATTCCCAGAGCTCCCTTGGTTTTGATCTGAGATACGATTCGAGTTGTCACCGTGGCGTACTCCACTTCTGGAAGGAGAAAAACAAGAGGCTTTCACTGAAAGCCTCCAGAGACAGTGAGCAGGGAAGAAAGGAGAGGGAGAAAAAGCCAGGGCACTGGCTGGCAGCAGTGCTTTCAGCTCCCCACACACCTGAGCAGAACCAGATGAGGTCCCTGCGGATGAAGACTGACATGTAGAGCACCCCGTGTGCGGCCGAGTAGAGCAGGACGTAGTGGGGGCCCAAAGTCTCCTGCAGGCGGATCTCCCACTCTCTTCTGCAGGAAAGAACAACAGCTGGATCACACAGACAGTACAGGAGACAACAACCAGAGAGGAAATCATTATTGTGGAAACACAGCAGTCCCTCTGCTACAGAACATCAGTGAACAGTAAGCAAAACCTCCACGGAATGACTAAGGAGCGGCTGCGCAGCCGAGCCAGCTCAGAGCCCCTCAGAGCTGGGCTGAGGTGCCACAGGAACCAGCAGGATTTTGCCATCAGCTGCTCTAACAGGACCAAATTCTGTATGCCCAGAGAAGCATTGGCTGCCCCATCCCTGGAAGTGTCCAAGGCCAGGCTTGGAGCAACCTGGGCTACTGGAAAGTGTCCCTGCCCATGGGGATGGGACTGGATGAACTTCAAGGTCCCTCCCAACCCAAACCATTCCATGACTATGATTTACAGATCTTTGTGCCTTTTTCCTCTTAATTCCATTTCCACTGGTGCTCATGCACTGAATTCAGTCTTATTAAATGGGTTGATTAGTGAAAATATTAAGATTATGATGGATACTATTTCCAGGCTAATTCAAAGCAATGTAATTATTTAACAATAAAATAAGATGGTTCATTACATTGGTTTTGCTACCTGTCTGGACAGCCTTCTTGAACCCCAATGACATACATGTCCTGGGCATAGTCAGGGTCTGTTGGCAATAAGAAGTCATCCAGATTCACTGGAAGTTCCTATTATAAAAGAAATTAAAACAAAAAGAAATAAAGAAAAGAAAAAAAAGCAATATTAGTTGTGCTCAGATTTACAAGAAAAGTACCTTGTGATTTGATAAAGATGATGATCTCAGTTTGATGAGGAACATATTCATGAACAGAAAAACATCAGTAAAGCTGGGGTAACTTTACCACTGTGGAGACTTCTGTGCACTTACCTTCTGACCCTGCATGTTCCAGGTGGCCACAAAAATTCCAATATTCCGATCAGGGAAATATCTGCTCAGTTCTTCTGCTCCCAGTAAGGCACCACTTGCCATAAGGCTGCCTTCCAAATAGCTCCTGTGAACAGAAAATCCATAAAAGAGCATCCAAGGAAAGGGAATGGAATAATGATTTGGAATGTTTGAATCTTGAGTTGTTCAAGAGTATATCTTTAAGAAGAAGGTATTTAGTATTTATATATTGCTCTGCTTGCCTAAAGTTCCCTGTAGAGTTCCAACTCTTACAGAGAGTTTGTGGATCATCTACAATAAAACAAAACCATTGTCATAAAGCAGCCTTTCAAAGCCAGGACAGGAGGATGATGGTGAGGCTGATGCTGCCCAGGTGCTGTGATGAGAAAGCTGAAGCCATCTAAGTCTTCAGCCCCAGACACAGAATGAAGAGATTGGTTTGGTAGCCTGGCCAGGTTGCCCAGAGAAGCTGTGGCAACCTGGAAGTGTCCAAGGCCAGGCTGGACGGGGCTTGGAGCAACCTGGGCTAGTGGAAGGTGTCCCTGCCCATGGCAGGGGGTGGGACTGGATGGGCTTTAAGGTCCCTTCCACCCCAAAGCAGCCTGTGATTCCATGATACTGCAGTATCTTGAAGCACCTTGGTTTACTTACAGCATCAAAACAGCTCCACCACGCCCGGTGTTCCAGCACCAAGTTGCTCCTAATCAAAGATTCAAATTCACGCTCATCCCCCAATTCAGCTCATCGAATAAACAATTTATGGAGCCTGAGGTCTCAAAATATCACATTTGGAAAGGACAGATCCGTCCCACACCTCCTGCCCCTTCAAAGGACACGCTGTTTACACAGGCAAGGGCTGTTGGCACAAGGACTGCCCGTTGAATAAGCATTTTTAATCTTGCTTTAAGCTCTGCAAATAACGATGACAACACAATGTCAGGGAGTGCTGGGCAATCCACTGTCTCCAGCTGCTTCAGGGAGGGAGGTGGAAGAAAACCCTCATGACAAACAAGTAACAATATATCCCGGGGGCTTTTTTACCAGTTAGTAACACTTTATCTCAGAATTATTTTCCCCTCTACCACCGATTCTCAATCTTTGAATCAATGACTAGATTCTTGCCTGGAAAAGCTGGGGCAGAGGAGCTCCTTTGGACACTGGAGCAGTTCCCAAGAGGTGATTTGATCCTGCCAGAAGCCAAACAAGCACAACATCTGCAGAGGACCCACAGCACCCTACAGGAGAGTGATACCACTGCATGTCCTGCATGATAGTTTCAAGCTAGAATATTTGGGTATTTTTCCTGCTATTTAACACTTCAGTTCAAGCCCAATGTACTTTCAGATTTAAAAAAAAACAGTTCTCCCAACTGTTGGCATGCACAGGTACTGTTTCTAAATTTTCAAAACAGGTTATGTGAATATTACAAACAAACTGACAGTAAATCAAATATAAGAACGAAAATAATCAGCTAAAAGGAGTAAACACAGAGCATCTGTACCGATCTCTTCATTTTCCAACTGCTTCCACTCTCCACAGCAGGTTAAATAACACAGAATGACTTCTGCGCTTTCTGAGCGGTCGGACATTCCCAGTCCCTGCCCAGTGGGATTCTTCTCCCTGCTAACACCCCTCCAAACTTTTGCCAGGAGAAGCTGGGGGACTTACCTGCTGCGGACATCCTTGGCTCGAATGGGAGTGAGCAGGCTGAAGGTGGATTTCATGGAGTCTGTGGAGCAGCTGTCATACACCATCCCGTTGCCGTGCAGCCGGGTGTCGCTCAGGCTGCCGCTCACCCTCCCAAACTTGTGCTGAGAATAATGTCGGTAATCCAGACAATCTGAGTCGATCCTATTAGCTGTCCTCAGGGTGTGAGAGGCCACGTTGAGCTCCACGGGGGGCAGGGGGCGAGCTGGCATGATTTGGGACAGGCGGGGTTTGCCCCCCGCGAACGCTTTGCCCCGCAGCAGCCCCCCGAAGGCACTGGAGATCTCGGAGGCTCGTTTCCCCAGGTCGGAGGTGCTCCCCCTGCTCTTCCCCACGGGACTGGCTTCTGAGGCGTCTGGTGAACTGTGCAAGGAGTTCTGCTGGCAGCAGGGATGGCAGGGGCTCGCCCTGCCCCTGTTGGGAGGGCTGGGGGATGCTTCCTGCAGGGAACCGTTGGAGGAACTCGTGTCGTTGGGGTCAGTCAGGCTCTCCTGGCTCGTCCTAAACCGCCTCCACCTCCTCCAGCTCTTCTCATCCAGGGATGCAGCACGTTCCAGCCGGGGCTTCCGGGGAGGCCTTGGGGTGATCGATTTAATTTTCATATTGGCTTTGAGCTCCTCTGGGAGAAGCTTTAAGGTCTCACTTACAGGCGTGCCCGCACTCACAGGACCTTCGGCAGGAACTGCAACATGGCCACCGGCCTCCTTTTTGGCTGCTTTTCCAGCTTTTTTGGCCTGCAGGTCCTGCACTGCTCCACCCTCCATGCTCTGGGTAACACAGGCCCTTGAGTGGTGTGGAAATCCATTTGGAGTGCTCATCCTCCCCCAGGTACCAGCTGTGGATGCTGCTCCAGGTGAAAAGTTCCTCACAGCATAGTTTCCTTCCCTTTATCACCCTGTGGGTTCACAGGGCTTTAACGATGCCAGCAAGGCATGGGAATTACAGACAGCTCAGTCTTGAGCTGGGAATGAAGGGCAGGTGCACGTGCAGGCAGATGCATTGTCTGAGAAATTTCAAGACTTGGGATACCTGGTTTTTCCCAAGAGAAACACATAAGAATAAAAAGTTATTGAGCTGCAAATTGTGATGCTTAATCAGAAAGCATCTCCTCGCAGGATCTCCCTCGAGCACAACTCAAACCTTAGCGTGACCTTGTTAGAAAAACACTGTTATTTCTTTTATCAAGAGCAGAGCAGAGAACTGACCTCCTCGCCCCTGCAGATACCAGGGCAGTGCACACAGTTCCGTAAGAAAAGGGTGTGTGCCCTCTCAGAATGAGAGGAAACTCGACCTGCACACAAAGCACAGCTCGCTCTCCTTGCCGTACACACACACGCGGCGTCACCAGCACAAGGGGATGCCCGAGGCCAGGAAATTTCCACCCGTCTCACAGCAGGGAAATCGCCGCCGCCTTTCCGTGCCCCGCACCGACCGCTGACACCGAGCAAACACCCGAGGGAGGGGTGGGTTTGGGGGGGATGGAAACGGGGCTCAAGGCAAAGCCCTCCAGGGATGGGGGGAAGCACCTCGTCATTCTGCGGCTACCGCGCTCCGACCCGCCCCTGCGGCCGCCCCCGCAAGGGCAACACGCGGCGAGCGCAGCCCCGGGCGCAGGTTCGGCACGGCGGGGCCGCCCCCGCATCCCCCGGGCGGGGCGGGACGGGACGGACCGGCCCTGGCCCGGCCCGGCCCGGCCCGGCGCGGCCCTCACCGGCACCGCCGCCCCCCTCTCCCCCCGGGCGGGACGCAGCGCGGGCCTCACCTGCTGCTCCTGGGATTCTCCGCGTTCCCTGCGGGGCTCGGCGGCGGTGGGGGCGGCCGTGGCGGTGTGGAGCCGGTCCCGGTGCCGCTGTGGGTGCCGCTGTCGCTGAGGCCGCCCCGGCCCCTCCCTGGCAACGGCGGCGCCGGGCCCGCCCCGCGGGCAGCGCCCCCTGGCGGCCGGAGGAGCGCCCGCCCTGAGGGAGCGCGGAGTCCGCGGGCGCGACTGTCGCGACACGGGCGGCTTTCAAACGAGCAGCCTAAAGCAAACATTTCACACTCGTAAAAAAAAATAAATAAATAAAAGTTGCCCGTATTAAGGCTCAAAGCTTTGATTCTGAAGAGCCCACCTTCCACTAGCCCAGGTTGCTCCAAGCCCTGTCCAACCTGGCCTTGGACACTTCCATTCATCTTTTTTCTCACCAATTTCTTCCCAACTTCTCATCTAAACCTACTCCTGACACACAAGCCCGTTCCAACACCGAACACTCCAGGCTCCCTCACACGGACCATTCCCAGACGAACAGAAGTTCCTTCACACGGGCCATTCCCAGATGAACAGATGTTCCTCCACCCAGCTCACTAAAGCAATAACCACAAGAAGAAAGTAAAATGTGAAAGTGCTCCAGAGCGCAAAATATTTTATTTAAGAATTTACAGTGTCAAATCTTACACTTAGGAAAGACAGCTGCTCCCAGCTCAGAGGGAGCCTCCTTGAATGAAGTTGTTTGGCAGTCTCTACTGAAAGGAGAAAATAATCAGCAGCCTGGCTGGACTAGAGGAAAGCCAAGTGTCTGATTAGGTTTCAATTATAGAAAAGTAAACCACACTGACTGCTGCTGCCCATGGCTGGAATTGAGTATGGACCATCACACAGAGGTTTCTAATTTCCCCCCAACAGCCTTTTACTTGGGCTGTGTACAAACCTTTTAGGACACATGTAAGGCTATCATGATCTCAGAAAAGTGGTGTTATTCAGAAAAAGAAAAAACAAAACAATGGGGGAACCAACACTGGCAATTTCACATTCTTGTTACTTCTACTCCCGGGCAGAAATTCAAGTAAAATCAAATAGTTTGGTGACAAGTTCTAAATAAAATATGGCCTAATGATTTAATAAATATTTAAAGTTTATTTCTCTCTTTGTAGATAATTCAGATTCTTCAGTGAATATAAATGCTGCATATCATGGTTTTCAGGATTTCCTATATTAAACCTAAAGATTTTAAAGTCCATCTGTAGAGGTCTAATCCGCCTACTTTTAGTACGTTTGAAATTCACCTGTTAGCTACTTAAGACCTTGGTTATTTTAGTAATGGAGATTCAAGAACGGATTATTAATGCTGATTCTGGCACTCAAAAGGAGAAAAAAAAAATTAAAACTTTCAGGCTGTTACCCCCCAGTTGCACAGTGCCAGCAGTTTGAGAGAAAGCAAGTAACCGTATTGCACTTAAACGAACACTCACTCGTCAGAACAGAACAGCATTGGCTATGATACAGAGCTCCTTCCCACTATACAGTTGGCTTTACAAGTAGTCTAAACCACAAACTACATACAGACTAGGAGAGATCCAAATCAAATCAGTATTAGATTACAGTCACAGTTTTTCATTCAACGTAGGTCAATTTATTTGGATGAGCTGTGGCCCCCTCCCCGCTCCCAAAAACACACCAGCGCGAGGCGTCTCCCAGGGGAACGGATCCAGTTCCACGTCCTGGCAAAGCATCACAACTGTGCATGGTCCTCTTAAGGCCACAGTGTTATGTTACAATGTGGACACGTTTGTTTGTTTTTTTTTATCCCCGCTGGGAGGGGAGCATCCTTCAGAAATTAAGGAATCCCTGAAACTACGCCTTGGAAGGTCACACTAGTAGGTTTAAAATAAGGAACAAATTGCCTATGCAATTTACAAATAGGTTCTGTAACAGACAGCAACTATTTCCTCCCTTGTGTCTATTCTTTATCACAGCAAAGCTATTTCTAGCCAGGTTTTCTTTTAAAAGGAAAAGTTACATACATTTCATGTTTGGTAATGGTTTTGCGTAGATGAGGTGCAAGCAGGGAGACCCATGAAAAAAAATCACCCATCATTAAGTTTCTGTCATGTCAACTGCAGCTGATACCACGTGCCATAAGGCTGAATAGTTCTTTGCATACTCAGAACGTGATTGGGGATTCCAAATACAAAGCCATTGTATTCTACTTCAATGTTGGATACTTCCTCTGTCCAATTCTTCCCAGTCTTGAACTTCCAGTGGTTGCAGGAGACTGAAAAAAGGAAGAACAGATATTAGAAAAAAAAAAAAAAAGTTCTGTAAAAGTGTCATGCTGGAGACAAAAATTGGGAATAAAATTCCCAAAAAATTGGGAATAAAGGTTTGAACAGAAAGCTGTTAAATTAAGCAGGTGCCAGACTGGTCTTTGTGCACAATTAATACCCTACATGAAACAATCCAGATTAAGCTGGTTAAGCACAAAATCATGTTTTGTTCAAAGTACAGAATCACAGATTGATTTGGGTTGGAAGGGAACTTAAAGACCCTTCAGTCCCACCCCCCTGCCATGGGCAGGGACACCTTCCATCAACCAGGTTGCTCCAAGCCCCGTCCAACCTGGCCTTGGACACTTCCAGGGATGGGACAGCCACAGCTTCTCTGGGCAATGCTGGATAATAAAAATAAGGCAAAGGAAAGATGAGGCCTTTACTCACTTGTGCAAATTGAGAGGGATTGTAGAATGGTACTGCTCCTGCTGCAGGTGCCCCCGAGGGTGGTACACTGGCAGGCTGGAGAGAGAATACTGCAGTTAGAGGAGGGCAGAGCTTTGCTGCCTCTCAAACGTGGTTTGCTGAGTTGAACAGAGCAAATATTCACAGGAATAATGCCACCAACATGGAGAGCACAGCATATTGTAACAACTGCAGAGTGCTGGCACAGTTTGCATCCAGATCTAGAATATTACTTGCTTAATGTAGGAATTGGCCAAACAATGCCACACATGCATAAACTGTCAATAGCTCTGAAGATCCAAAGCATGCAAAACCAACACAAGACACCGGTGCAACTTCACTGAATTAGTACCTTCTGCCTTTGTTAGTACACCTTAGGGCTTGCCCCAAAATAAACATTCTATGTCAAGTTTGGCTTCACTAAGAAATATCAGGAAGGTTTGTATCACCCTTTTGTGGTGACCACAGCTCTGGAACTTACAGCAGAGATGAAGCATTCCTTTAATTCCTACAGGGACTTTTGCGATGGTTTATTACCAATTTGAGACTGGCAGCAGCAGAATGACTAAGTTTTGCTTGTTTGTGTCTTTTTAGATTTGTTGTGTTTGGTTTGGGGATTTTTTTTTGTTATTGTTTGTTTGGTTTTTTGTTTAAAATCAGCTGACTTCTTTAGTATCCCAGGAAAAAGATGGTGAAATCATTATGTGAATCTCTTAGGAACATAAACAAAAAGCATGCCTGGATTACATGCACTCTCATAAATACACAAAACTGAAGACCCTGTTTGAGTGTAAAAAGGAACACTACATCATTAGCTACTCATAATGATATTTCTGTGAAATGAGAAGAGGGGAAGATGACTAAAAGTAGCATTAGTGTTTGAGCAAACGCAAAATAAAGGGGAGGGGGGGAAGTAAAGAAGTTAACATAAATGAGAATGGCCAGCCACGTGTACCTGATTAAAATGCTGGCTTACTTCACGTGATAATGAACTCATTGAACTAGAGCGCGAAAGCTACAAAACAGCAAGAACACACAAATACAAAAAAACACAAATAAAAAAAGTCGTCATGCACGTCACTGCCCCAAGCTTTCAGTTGTTTTATTTCATTGTAAAAGTCTCACTGCCAAAGGTTAAACCAACTTCAAGTCAAAAAAAAAACCAAAAAAACAAAAAAAAACCAACCAAAAACAAACCGAAAAGAAACAAAACGTAAAGCCAGAAGTTAGTTTAAATCAAAAGGACTTCTTAAAGCACAAAATTATGTAGATATAGAAAACATTTAGTAGGAACAAAGGTAATGTTACTCTGCCTGGCACACAGCAGTCTATTCTCCTTGTGTCTTGCACTTAATATTAGTGAAATCACAAGCATGCATGGAGGCAAGAAGAGATCCTCAAACTGCTCTCAAATTTTACCCTGAGAAAGGCTTGTAAAAGTAGTTATATGGGCAAAGGAGATATCACAGCATGGAAGGCAGGGAGGTTGAACTTCTCACATGGGCCTAGAGGTTTTTTTCTCTACAATTCTGGAGGCATTCATATTCTATTTTGGCTACTCATCAGCAACTGAATCAGTTACTTGTTTTTGATGGCCAGTAGTAAGTCCACTACAAATTAATGCTTAAAATATGTTGTAGAAATTAATTAGCTACTTTGCATCAAGCCTTACCTCGCCTGACTGGGAGCCATCAGGGTTTGGAACAGGAAGTCCAGTTCCAGCAGGAAGGGCTGCAGGGTTTAAGTACTAAAGAAAAACAAAGCACTTCTGTTTATCACCATTACTACGATGCTATTTCACATTTCTGCTACAGATCCCACTGAAGCAGAATTTTACAATACATGAGCAGGTGAAACATGCAGTGTAACATTCTTATCTTCCTGATCCCTTTCCTGGCACATCCCACACCCACAAAACCTGCAGCCCGGCCAAATTAGGAAATGCAGCTTCTCAGGGGATTCCCACTTATATTTTCACTTGCATTTCCCTTCTCCAGTTCTTCAAATAAACCGTTAAACCGCAATTTCTACAGCAACATTCTTGATGTGTTGTGGCTGTGAAACTGCTACTCAGAACCACGAGTGGTTTTTCATCAGAAGTTTGAATCATATCCACAAGACATTCTTTCTAACCCACCTCTGGTTCCACAGCTGCAGCAGGATCTGTGTTGGTTTGGTTTGCAGCTGGTGTGTGCTCTGCTGCACCACCCCCTTCCATTGGTTGGGATTCCCCTGGAACTACAGAGGGAACAGGATTTAGCCAAGCACTCCAAACCCATAAATAGCCATACAACTTCCCTACAACTGTATCCACGTGACACACCTGAGTTTGGAACAAACACATTGGCAGGAATGGGCATTGGTGCCAAGGGGGCAAACAGGTCTGATGGTGCAGGAACTGCTCCACTTGACTTGGTTCCACCTGGATTCAGGACATCCACATAACGGGCTCTGCTTCCAGCTACAACAGAGAGGCAGAAATAACAGAAATAAGCCTTGTGTTAGTCATGCCTGTGACTATTTCAGTTTGCTGGTTAAAGCCTCTTTCAGAATCAGAAAATAACACTCCAGGGACACAAACAATAACACCCAAGTCAGGATACACTTGTGACAGAAGTCACAGTGCAGGATCTGGGCACATGAAAAGCCAGCAGTAGCCACAGCCCCACTGAGTTGCCAACTGTTCCCAAACAACTCCAGAGAAGCCCAGACTTTTGCCTTTATGCAAGAGAAAATCTGAATTCTTCCGTACTTTGGGCGTTAATGTTATCTGTTACCTGCTCTTCTGGAGAATATGTTGACAGGGGCACCGGGGGGGCCTCCGGGTCCAGGTGGAGCAGCCTGAGGAGCTTTAGGAAATCCTGTTGGAGGTGGTGGTGGAGGTTTACTCTGCAAAGAGAACAAAAAAAAAAATCCCATCTCATCACTGACTGAGAGTTTTAAACCAAGTATCCGCCTGACTTCTCCTCTCCTTATCCCAGAGTGCACGAAATTGGGTCTACAAATCAATCTTCCCAACAGACATCTCAGTTGGGAATATCAATATCTCCCAACTGACACCTTAACTAATGCCAAGGCAGTTCTACAACCCACCTACGCTCGCTCTAAAAGGAAACAACAACAGTGGTTCTTATAATTTGTGTTTTTAGGCAGATCCTCAAATGACAAGGATGGACAGGAGGTGTGATTTTCTTTGCTGTACAAAGCATTACATTTTCAAAACTAGATTCTTCCTACCTTTTTCCGTATATTCTGTTTGCAGCAAATCAACTTACAAGCAATTGTAAAGAGGTGATGCCAACCTCTAAATGAAGTGATACACCAGACTAAGTTTAAAGCAAATTCCCTTGCAAATTCAATGGCAGTTACTGAATCCACGCCAGAGCAGCTAAAGACACAAATGTAACCCATTTATTAGCTTCAAGATACTGCACATTTTAATCCAAATGCAGCAAAAGGCAGCTCTTAAGAGCCAATAACAGATTAAAGACTATTGTGTGCCAGATTTCTATTTTCCTCTTGGAAAAATCATGAGGATTCAGATTTTTACCTCTTCCTCTGGTTCATCCAGATTAACCCAGCGCTGTTTCTGTTCATCCCAAACAATCTACAAGAAAAATCAGTCAAAAATTAAGAAGTCAACACAAGCTGTTAAAAAAACCCCTAAAAATAACAGTAACCATTTCTTTAAAAAAAGCCAGTCTTGGAATAAGCATAATCTTCGAAGTTTTATAAGCGTTTGTTTACTTGTCAGAACAATGTTCATCTGCCATGCAGGAGAACATCTGGAACAAATTCGAGTGTAAGAATGTTTTTGTGATCTTACTGATTTGTTCTTGTCATCTGGCAGGTGAGCCTCATTCTTTCCTTTCCCCATCAGCCAGCGAAACCAGGTTGCACCAGTCTAAAAACAAATTAATGCAGTCAGTTGATGCTCTCCCCACTGTCTTTACAGCCAGATTAAAAGAAACATTCATGCAACAGCACATTTTCTGTTAGGGCCTTCAACTTTGAACCCAGAGTTGCACCTAACAGATAAAATAAACAGTTGAGAGCTCTGAAATCAATTCCCTGGGTCAGGGGTTACCACACATAGTAAGAAATCGCCTCCAGCTATAACTGCACCTTAGTGATAAAGTTTTACCTTTCTAGGTGCTGCCTCCTTTTTTGGTTCTTTTTTGGTCTCTTTCCCTGCAGGAGCAGAGGGAGGAGGAGAGGGCTGTTTTGCTGCAGAGTTGGATCTCTCTCGTCCCACAGAATGAGCAGAAGACTCTGAGGTGGTTCGGGATCTTTGTCCATAACCCTGTTATTATAAATATACAGGAAAGGACAAGATTGTTACTGCTGGAGTGATGGATTATATTTCATCCTGCTCCACAAATTCCTTCTTTGAAAAGTTCGTAATAGGAAGAGATATAAAAGTTTCTAGAAAATCAACCTAAAGATGGATCTTTGTCCTGGTGCCTGGTTAGATATAAAGCCAGGGCATAAATAATACATGTATTTGTATATATTAAAAACATTAAACATAATTGCTTAATAAACATGCACCTAAATATCTGACACAATATCTACTTTTTATCAAGAACTTCCACACAATTGAAGACATTTAATCTGGATATTTGGGGACTTCTAAAAATTAAGCTTTGAGTCTTGCTGAAGAGCCCCAAAATCCTCTTGTGTTTTCATTGTGCTGCAAATGCAGCTGCCACTTGCAGAAGAAATGAAATAAAGATACCATGCTGGCCATTCTGCCATAGAAATCCTCCTCTCTCTGTTCAGGGAAGGAGTTTTGTGAAGGAGACTCTGGGGCAATTCTCTGCATTCCTTAAAAAACAAAATTACATTATGTTACCAGGGGGCACAACAACAACAAAAAAACAACATCAAACCCAAAAGCCCTCAAGTTCCACAACAGTTTTAAGGCAAAGGTTTTCATTAGTTATGAATCTTCTTCTAGAAAGAATATGGTCTTTTAAAGAACGTGAACTGCACTTGCTGTGATTTATCTCCCCTCTTGCAGGGATTTGTGTTTGTTCCAAACACAGGCCAGAGCAGGCTGAGGGATTCAACCATCAGAATGGGGCAGTTAAATGTTTTTCACATCTCAAACCTGTGTATTCCTGTCTTCACTTGTGTCAGGTTCTGCTGTCACTGAACTAAAACTTACCAGGGTCATAGGAGGTCATGTCCACGGGGAGAAATCCCTGAGGCTCCAACCACAGACCTTAGAAATAGAACTGCCAATCCCAGGGATTACCTGGCAGGCTCTAAACCATGATCTGGTGAGTCTGTCCTGGCTTTTAAAGCAAGCCAAACAAACAGCATGAATCCTGTAACTTCCTACAGATGCTTCCTTACTATTTCATGGTGGTTTTAAATCTCATTACCCAAATCCTGACTATTTTCTAAATATGAAGATATTTTGAGTTATTCCCCAAAGTAGTTCGTTCCCTTTATAAGGAAGGGAAGCCGTTCATTAAGATCCCAGACCTGTTTCCAGGTTTGTCTGCTCTTCTGGCCGTGGTTCAATGTCTTGTGGTGGCCCTCCTGGTGGCACTGTTGACCCTAAATACTGTGGGGATGGTTCAGTCCCATATGGATTTGAAAATCCTGGAGGTGCAAAGCCAGGCCCTGGACCAAGAGGCTGAGGAGCCACTGGATAGAAAGGGACACTTCGGGCTTCCTGGTCACCAGGAGGAATCATTGCAGCTGAGCCATCAAGGACAGCCTGAGGTACTGCAGCACGAAAAAAACCAAAGCTAAGAGTTAGAATTAAACAGAAATTCCAGTGTGAACCTTTTCCCCTATGAATGACACAGTGCAGAAATGAAACCCCACTGCTCCAACCAGCCCCAGGTGGTTTCTGGTATCAGAAACCCAAAACGTTTCTTTTCTCTCTGTCACAAAGGATATGAAACACTGACCTGAAGGCATCAGCTGCACGCTTTGCATCTGTTGAGCCATGTTGGGTAACAAAGATGCCAACAAGGCGTTCTCAGCACCAGGCCCCACGTCACGGCCCCCTCCTCCATCACACTGACTTGCCCGGTCCAGCTCCGAGCTGGGGGTGCTGCATTCGTACGGTGGGGGAGTGGACCTGTCTGTGTTATAGGATATTGCACCCTCCTGCCCAGAAAAGAGAGGTGTTATTATTAACTGCACCACATGTTCAGCTCACGGGGAACACAGAGCAAAGGAAATCTTCTGTGTCAAAGCAGCACACAGGGCTTTTCAGGGTCCAGTTAAAAAAAAAGTTGTCGGCTATTTACAGGCCAAGTTGAAACAATTTAAAGGATTCATTTGTTTTTAAATCAAAGCACAGTTAATTAGCTCAAAGTTCAAATTTCTAAAAGATCTCTTTAAATAAATGGTAACTGCTTCCCCTCTGTTACAATCTAGCAATGCTAATTCACACACAACTTATTTTTCTGGCTAGCAGATCCCCTGCTTCCAGCAGCAGTTATTACAACCTCAGGAGTCTTGCAATTCTCCTTTGCATTACGGTATTAAGAAAGGCCTGTCTCATAATTTTAACTATTCTGTATTGAATCTCAAGGTACTAAAGTGTAGTAAATCCACTTGCTTTAAATCATAACACTTGGCAATTTATGACATGAATATGTAAGGTCACTTCATATATTTCTGTAATTAGTAGCATAAAGAAAAATATTTTAAAAAATTGGATTTACACCAATCCTGAAAAGAGGAAAAACTTCCTGTTGAAAAGCACGTTCTGTACCTTGATCTGTCCATCCACATGTCTCAGTGTTATCAACCAGGGGGGTTCAATAAAAGATTCCTGTTCTGGTTTCTCCTTTATCTGCGGGTCAAACAGGCGCAGCTGGGATGACATCTGGGGGAAGGAATCATTGCAAAGGGTGAGTTCACCTCCCAGCACAGGGCAACTCCAGCCACAGCCTCTCACCTACAACAGCATGCCACCAGCACTTAATTGTTCCTCGTGTTACCTGGATCAGTTGGCCAATCAGTACAGGGGAATAGTAATGTGGATCTTTGAGGACAGTTCTGGAAATCACTTCACAATAATGGAAAGCCTGAGCAGCCAGTCCCATTTCAGCCAGTCTGCAAGCATAGATGAATTTGAAAACCTGGGGGATGCAAGCAGAGAAATAAACCAAGTGATCACAACACATAAAAAATGAAAGGCAGTCTGACATTTCAGCTGGAAGCTCAACTATCCCCTGATCACATCTATATAGGCAGGAAAAGGAATTTAGTGAAGAAGCATTCAATTCTCCCCTTCCACACAATGCATCCAATGGAAGTTATCAATTTATCTACAGCTAGCGCCAACAAGTTCCACTGGATTTTTCTTCTGGAATATAAAATTGCAATAACAACATTTAAAATTCAGAAGTTCGGGATGTAGAGATGAAGAAAGTGACAAGGAAATTTAAGTGACAACAGGAAAGCAGGTATGTGGCACTATGCTATGAATTAAATATTTGCTGTGCTGAATACAGCACATGAGAGACTAAAACCTTGTGTGAAATCTGCCAAAACAAAACCCAAACCAAAAGATTAACAGCTCTTCACCTGGAAATTGGGCAAGCAGCCAGGCTGACTTCCTAGTGACTGGGCATATTCATAGGCTTCTGTTCTTTGAATGGCTTCATTGGTAGCAAACTTTAAAAATGGTAAACTGTTCGGGAACAGGAGAGGGGAAGTATTAAGAGTTTATATATGCTGACAACAAACATGGATCTGTCAATCAGAAGTAAAGTCACAAACATCACTCTGCTGACACACAGTATCACCAAGTTCTCTTCAAAAAAGGACAGGGCATCAAACAATTCTCTCAAACCCAGCTGGTCCTAGTGAGGATAAGGGGAGCAGTGCAAGTCAGTCTCTCAAACTTTCATTTTTGCATCTAAAAAGTGTTAAAAAAAAAAAAAAAAGGAGGAAAGCCAAACCTGTGATTTGATCCAATTAGGACAAGCTTTGTTGTCTTCCTTGTGTAAACTCCAAACCCAACCTGGGCCATAAGGTAACAAAAATGAGCAGCATCCAGCAGGCCTTTAGAAGCTGCAGAGAAACAAATGAGAGAACTCAGGATATTTCAGTGGCACTTTTTAACTCAGTGTCCTGTATTGTTTGGCTTTGCATCAAATACCTTCACAACAGAGACAAGGCCACATAAAACTATTCCATTTCATATCTTACACAGCAATCACTTGTGTTCAAAAAATAAAGCCGAGTAATCAAATCTTTCAGAAAGCTTTTCCTTCAGTCATCACCCTGTTCATTCCCCAAGAGTTACCAAGAGTGTCTCCCATGGTAGCAATGGTCCTGGATTCCAAGTCCACATTATTGGTCAAGTTGGATAACACCATTGCTAGATGAGGCCTCCAGTCTCCCCATTTCTCATCTCCACAGCACTAAAATTAGAAGAATTACTTAGTCAAATCAGTGACTGGAGCTCTGCATGGGTAAGTGCTTCAGCCTAAAAAGGACCAGAACAACTTATCTGACATTCTGGGAAAGCACATGGAAAGACTTCTGCTGGGAACTACACTGCTCACTGCAGCTCCCACTTGAATCTTACCGTGGATGCAGCTGGCATCCTTCCAGACATGAGCTGGTAAACAGTCTGCAGAGGGTCATTAATTGGGAGACTGTTGGCAAATCTACAGAGACATTGCAGAGAAAAACAAAACACAAACATGGGGTAAGCAGTTAAAATGAACTTCGACTCTCAGTGGCAATTAATCCAGCTTAGCTCGGGAGGTGGAAGTGGTTTGAAAACAACACACTGAATGAGCATTTGCCCGGTGGATAATGTTGAAAACATCACCAGTGAACTGGATCTGTCAACTCCAACATCACTCAGACCAAGGTAGGAAAACCTCAGGATTCTCCCCAAGCTAGATTATGAGACTTTTTACATGATTTCACAAGCCCAGGAAGCTGAAAGCAGTTTTTCTGTCTACAGACAAATCATGCACAAACACATCTACTTCTTTCAGACAAGGAGGGTGAAGGTACCACAGAGTTATTTGGCTTTAACAAAGCTGACAGTTGGGTTTGGCCCAGTTTTTTCCAAGCCTGACTAACAGCACCTGTCAAGCAAGGCCACGGATGACAGTGATCAAATACCCCTTAAATGGAGTAACTTCTCAGGTGTACGTTTACAGCCAGAAGGCCCCAGAATAAAAAGTGACAGATGACAAACGAACACACAGGTAAAATGAAAGCATATTCTTGCATGAACTACTACGTAGAACTCATGATTTTGACATTAGGACTTCTGAGCCCCAAGTCTTTATCTCATTAGCAAGACAGGCAGTCAAATCCTACTAATCAACAAGCAAACCAGTACCTGGTCATCACTCTTGCATGTGTCCTGCTGTCCATTTTGCTGGCAAGTAGCAGAGCATGTCCCCACAAACCATGCTTCATGGCAGACTCCAGAGCATCCTAATTAATACAAATATTAGTTTCCTGGTAATAGCTTAACATATTGCTCAGCTAAGCAATGGCTGTTTTACAGTACTTTGTAATCAAATAAAAACATGTTTGTTTGGATAAAAGCTGACACATGACTGTGACTTTGTTTTAGATTACAGACGGTAGGGCATAACATTTTGCTGTATCAGGGCAGTGCAGTGCCATGAAATAAAACAAGAACTACAAGCTGCAAAAATTATTTTAACTGATGCCTATGTGAAAATAATCAAACAAAGCAGGACAGATGCAGTGTTTGGAACACCACAAGCACTCACCTTCTTGCGGCCATAAAGCAGCAACTCCCTGAATCTCTCAGTCTCTTTCTCAAAACTGTCAACTGTGGTTAGAAGGTTATCAGTGAGAAACGAGAGCTGGGCTTCACCAGATTCCTCTTCCACTTGTTCCAGAGCCTCATTAGTGAAATCAATCAGATTTGCCTCATTAGGGGATTTCCCAGGAAGCCAGACTGTTTTATGATCTCGGAGCAGAAGTTCAGCCAGGTCTGTTCCCACAACAGTCTGGAAGTGTGCAGAGAAAACAAAAATCAACAAATCTGTTTGCCTTCATTTTATTTGTTACTTCAATGACAATATGTGAATTGTTGCACCTGAAGGCAAGTCCCCTGTTTGCCTGCATGAACTATTCACAGAGAAGATACTGTACACATACTGCTGACTTTTACACAAGTACTACTTGTGTATAAAATATTTCAGGGTAGATAAAAACCCAAGCAGTGAGACATACCCCATTCTGCCTGCACAGCAGTACAATGAAGTCCCAAAGCAGACTTGCAGATTCTTTGTCGATGAGATTTTCATTCTTAAAGCACTGTGAAGCTTTACTTTGTGCAAAATTAATAACATCCACTTTATGGGTCTCATCCCTGAAAAAAAAAATAAATGAAAAAATTTTTAAAAAAAGCTTGTAATGAGACAAATGTAAACATTCAGGTCATTATTGTGATTAGCATAAGGAACATATTTAAAGCTCATGTGTTATTTAAGAAGGTAAAAAGCTACAAATATTTTAATTAAGCTTAAATCCTGTAATTTACAGGCAGTGAAATGTTCAATGAAGAAATGAATTCTGAATGTATGAAACTTTATTTATGAAAATTGTAAGAACATACTTAGCAAGTGGACCAGGAAACGCTCTCATCTCTTCTTGCTCTGGAGAATGTTGTAACATGGTCTAAAACACAAATATAATCCAGAAGAAGTTCTTAAAATATGGATTTTGCTTTTTAACAACAAACCCCCCAGACCTGAACATAACCCAGGGTGTAATCAAGGGTGACTTGCAACCTGCACAAGGATAACAAATAATGAAATGTATTTGACATGGAAGTTATTCTGTACATCATCCTGAACAAAACCATGAGGAGCTGGATGATCTGATCATGACTAAATCATCTCTCAAAGGAAAAGAACTTTTAAAGCTACTCTTTTACTTATGGTTACAACCCAAAAGATACACGTAAAAAAACACATATTAAAAATATCAAGTTCCCCATTTCCCTTCCAAAATAAACACCTGTATTCCACCCTCTATCTTTTTTCCTTTCAAACTTTACCTCCATGCTGTGTATCTCAACCAGAGCTGGCTGGCCCTCGGAAGGCAGGTTTGGCAGCGCTTTTATCAAGAAGCCCCCAGGCCCAAACCTGGCACAGATATGAGGCACTGAAAATTTCTCAGGTGTTGAGGGTCTTAAAGGTGCTGAAATGGGAAGAAAAGATGAAGAACAGGTAACCTGTCTTGCAACTAAGTAAACTTGCTGATTTATTTATCCAGTTCAATAATCCTGCAGTATTAGTGGAAAACACCCTGCCATTCAATCTGCCTAAATTTTTAAGCAACAATTAATCAGTTCCATTATAGTCCCAAACAGCTAAATAATTCCAAAGTCCCAAATCTGAAGATTTGCAACAACTAGAACAAAACTATAGAGCTTTAAAATCCACTTATTTTTTTCAATGCAGGGAATTCGATTGTTTGTATCAGACACATTTCTGTGACCTCAAAGAGCCAGTAATATACGTCAACATATTTTGTGAAAGCTCTTCCAGACAAAGTGTTTTGTTTTACATAAAGGAGTAAGGAAAAACTAAGGAAAAATCTGAAGTTTAGCTTAAACTTCTATCACTCCCAAATGAAGTACAACCACTGTACTTAAAAATCTATCTATTGGAGGTTTGCAGTATTTACAGCAACCACTGTCTAGAACTCCTGATCTGTGCTAGTCCCAGGTTTCAGCAGCAAGTTATCCCCCACTGAAAAGGAAACAAAACTTTATTTGTGCGAACATACACTGTAAAACAGCATTTTATCCTGTTAACAGGCTCACTGAATACAGGAAAGGCATCTCAAGGCATCTCATACCCTACAAATACTCCCAGCAGTGCAAAGTGCTGCTGGTAGAGACCCTTCCAGGCACACCCTCCTCCCTCCCCAGCGTGCCCATACCTTGTTCCACAGCTGCCCATCCACTTTCAGCCGGGTAGCCATAATCTGCAAAAGGCTGCTGTCCATCGAAGCTGGCATCGTATCCTCCATAGGGATAATCTGTGTGAAGGGACACTGCCTGGGCAGTGGTTTCATAGGCATTGGCCGTTAGATCGTGATTGCTCCTATAGAGCTGACTCTAAACAGAGCACATTAGTGAGTGTTAGAGAGCAGGAGGTTACACAGAGCAAGCAGGACTGTAGACTGTGAGCACCCCCCCTGAAAGCTTTGATTCTGCTTGTAAACCAGGCTTACTGCACCACTGCCTTGGAGAAAGCCACCCTGTAGCAACAGGCTATGGAAAATAATTAAGATATCTCAGTGTTCTCCCTTACTGTTTTTACCACCATTTGATCTGTTCACATCTAAGTATGTTCAGTTCTCTCATGAGAATTTCTG
>JAYRBT010000038.1:2701925-2821843 GCA_036023395.1 Myiotriccus ornatus
CTGATTAAACTTGACAAATGCCTAAATGACTTCAGGTGCCTACAGATTAATGTCTCAGTGATCTCCAATACTATACTACTTACAGGATTACTAAATGAATTGGAGTTCATACTGGAAAACCACCTAAACTTCCAAGAAACATGATGAACCAACACATGAGACTATGAGTAAAATGACTGTACCTCAAAAACTAGCCAATATTCTCTGAAGTTTTCAGGTAAATGTACTCATGGCATAAGTAGATGAGTAATCAGTTAGATTTGGTCAAAACAGCATCATACAAATACGAAGTTAGTGCTTTAACAGCTCCCAAGTTCAGTAACAATTTCATGCTTGTGATGAGAAAAACACGACACAAAGCCAGGCACATTGTCCACTACAGCCAAGCACAGGGAAGGCAAAGATCTCACAAACAGCAAATGGACTCAGTAAAGGAAATTTTCCATTTCTCTGTGTGTTTGTGTGATTTTGGTTAAAGTTCTCTTGACAAATATTAAGTTCAAAACTACATTCCAAACCAGCCTTAGCTCAGAGAATAAAACACACATCCCGGAAATACTTCCTTACTTCCAGTGTTTCACCCGCCCCAAAAACTCCACTAAAGCGACACTCGGTGCATCCAGCTGGAACTCACTTGCTGGGAGCGGGAGCTGAAGCTGCTCTGGCGGCTGTGGACGCTGCGGGAGCTGCGCAGGCTGTGCCCGGAATGTTCGCTGTGCACGCTGCGCCGCTCGAAGTCGTCTCCGTAGGGATCCCGGTGGGGCTCCGAGTCATCGTCAAAGCTCCCGGTGAAACGGGGGTCGTACCTCCAGTTGTCCTCGTATCGGTCGCTCCTGGAGAACAAACCAAAAATGAACACAGCCACCCACACCCCCGAGGGGAGGGGCTGGCAGGACAACTGTGCCGGAATATTCCGGATCAAGAACAGCATCGTACTCAGAGTCTGTTCTGAAACCCACAGAATGTTCAACAGGTCTGAAAACAAGTTCTGCTGCCTTAAATCCTTTCTTTAGACTGATGTGACAGCTCAGCTGTTTTTCCTCCACGACCTGTTAAAGCTACAGAAAGGACTAACAACACATCTCTGTGAAATGTGTAACACTGCATTTTAATAGTCTGTTACAGAGAATGTTGAGGGAATTTTACTTATAAATCTGCATGATACTCTGAAATTCTGATGCCCGATACAACCATCATCTCAATTCATAAATTCTGAAGGCTTTGGGGTGGATCTTCAGAAAACGAACTAATATTTCTATCAGTGCACAAGCAGAACCTCAGCCTTTGCCTTAATATCTACTGTCAGAGCTTAATTTTCTGGTGGCACATTTGACTATGGGGGTCTCAACCCTGAAGAACCCAGGATCAGATTCTCCACCTCCACTCAGCCCTGTGCTGCCCCAGGCCTGGAAAGAGCATTGAGAGGACATGGATTGAACGGACAAACCTGCTGCCATATGGATACGCTTCCCTCTTCTGGTAAGGGTTGTGTTCAGCACCATACCAATACCTCTGGTCATAACCCCTGTACCTGGGGTCATAAGCTGATGGTTCCCAGTGACTTGGATCTTTGGAAAAGAAAAAGAAATGCTCTGATCTTAAAGTTCCTCTTCCCAATAAATTATTGTTTAAACCTTCAGTTTTTGACAGAAAGAAATTAAGAGTTCATTTTGACAACTTACCTCCATAATAATATGAGTTTGAGTAATAGCCTGAATAATAATCACCCCATCCACCTTTTCCATAATAGTCTTCTGGATACCCTTGCCTGAAAGAAAGCACACAAGTATAAAAAGTTATTATTACTCCTTTAATATCTTCTGAAGTCAGCAGGGGATAGGAAGAGTTGTATGTCACCACTGATTAGGGAGTTTCTTATTTAAAATAATGCATTTCCAGGAAATCAAGGAATCATAAAATTAAGACTTTACAAACCAGTATGTCACTAAACTGCTGTGTGTCACGAAAAGCTGACAGCCCTTACTATGCAATAATTTAGTGGCTTTGGTGATAAGTTTAATTACTTACAGACAATTAACCACAAAAGCTACTGCTATAATTAGCATCCTTTGAAGTGTCTCAACAGAGAAGTCGATAATTTAACAATTATTGAAATAGCAGCTCCTCCAACTTTAACAGTGTTTTGTTACACTTCTTGTGTTGAAGAAAATATTCATTTACAGAGCCCATGTCAGAATGCTGACTGTCCAAACAGCACAAGCAAAAGAACCCGACTAAACCAACACATCAAAGTAAAGATATTTAATGCCAGCGTGGGATGATGGGAACTTCCATGATCCTCTACAACTGATCCTACAACTGAGAGTGCCAGCTCCAAAGTGGCCAAGCAAGTCAAGGGATGCTCCTCCCAGGAGTGTGGGAAGGTGCTAACACAGCACTTGCTCTGCAGAGGAGGAGGTCTGATCTTATCAGGTCAGGTTTATCCACCCAACCAAGTCTTCCCAGTCTCCTTCAGAGAGATCTCAGTCCCTTCCCCAAACAAGTTTACAAAGCTGTATCATCAAGCCTGGCACATCAAGAGCAGGTTCCACACAGAGCTCTGGTGCCCTGCAGACACCCCAGAGCCCACATCTGACTGCACTGGCAGCCACACACAACTGACACAGCTACTGGTAACGGGCTTTGATCTGCCAATGCCACGTACAGGAACCTCAACCTCTTCTAAAAACAGTACACATGAACAGTACACACCAGGAATTGCTACTAGAGATTATCCACAGCTGAGGGAATTCTCAAGACAAATTAACCTGACACAGCACCAGGATGTTGTCACCTGACTCACCGCACTCTTCTGGACACCTCAAACACTGTGGATCATTAGGCCACACTTACCACAGTCCCTCCAAGGTAAATCCCACAACAATGTGCAAAAGTGACATTTATTAACAGAACGAGGGGCCACTGCTTAAGTGTAAGCCAGAAAATAAATGAGTATTGATTAGCAAACCCACGGCCTGCACTGCTCTTTCACAGCACAAACCTCAGCACCGAGGCTATGGCAGAGACTTCCTGCCTGGCAGAAACACCACCAACCCCCAAGGGAACTGAAGGAAAGCAGCAGCAAGGAGGCTTCAGCAACAGAAAGGGCTGGGGAATTGTATCCCTTTCAGACCTGGCATTCGATGCCGCCCGTTCCTATGGCAGCACACAAGGAGGGTTTGAATTCCTCACTGTGTCTCTTGCTATAAAACTTCATCAGGAATCACCACACTCCCTGCTCTGGGGTATCCCAGATCTTTACTCAACGCAGGAACTGCATACCTAGAAGAGGGTCTGTCAGAGCAGTGGCTGGCTCTGGAACTGGGACGCTCAGGCTCGGGATACCGATAGCTCCCGGGTTCCATGTCAGCAGTGCTGGTGCTGTCGTAGTGTTGGTACCGGGGGTCGTACTGCCCGTAGCTGTCCTCCTGGAAAAGAGAGGCACATCCAAGGGAAGAGGCTGCACACCTCCCAAAAAAGGTTAAAGTTAAAACTGCCAACTTTTTCCAAAGAACAAAACAAATTGCTATGAACTGTGCCAACTGGAATTGGTATCAGAAACTACTTAAGTTTCCATAATCTTTGCAACGTAAGTTTTGTTGCTGCCATCTGGATTTTCCCTGCACTTAATGAGAATGCTCTACCGAACGTTTATCATGACATACAAAGTCATCATTCAAAGATGAACATCAATAACACATATTGAAAGGGGTGGAAGGGGGAAATAAAAATTTACCATGTAATAAAGGTGAGCTGCTGTCCTGGGGTCTGCAGGAGGATAAGGCGGCGGATACGGAGGCTGATAAGCATCATAAGGGTGTCTGTAGTAGTAGTAAGGGTTCTGGGAGGGACCAAAGGCATCCTGAGGAGTCTGAGGCAGGGATGGACGCTGCAGGTCCTGCTGCACGCTGGGTGTGCCTGACTGACCGGAAGTGGCAGAGGGAGCGCCCGGTGGCTGTTCCGACCTCGGCTGCTTCCCAGGACTCGTCTGGTCGTACCTTGGCTGGGCTGAACCTGCCTCCTGGGGACCCCCAGGCTGAGGATGGTTACCCAGCCCCTGGTTCTCCCCCTGCTGCACAGCTTTAGTCCCTGTGGAAACCTGGGAGTCTGGAGGAGCCGTGGCCTGCCCAGACGTTGGCTGCTGCGTTTGAGCTGCTTGCGCTTGTGGTTGGGGTGGCAACGCTCCCTGTGCAGCTCTGTCTGGTGCAGCCTGATGCTGCACATCTTTTGTCACCTGTTGATAGAAATGTTGTTTGTCAGGCACCTCGGGACGCACCTGAGCAGCACCACCAGCTGCCTGTTGTGCTGGACCACCAGGCTGATTGTGCACCTGGACAGAATTACTCGTGCCGCTCTTCTCCAACGTCCGTGACACCGTGAAGTCGAGCACTCCGGTAGCTTCTTCTTTGCAATTGGAGAGGTTTGCAGAATTATTACCCTGTCCCATGGAATTAACAGGGGGCACTAGAGCACTTGCACTTCCACTGGGAAGATTTGTCCCAGGAGGAACAGATGAGTTAGACCCTGGCTTGCTAGCAAATTCAGGAACAAAACCTTCCACATTAACATTCTTTTGCCCTTCTGGAGCCAAATTAAGAGGAGTTTTCATAAGCAAGTTTGCAGGCTGATTAGAGGCAGGATCAGAGGAATTAACAGGGCTTTGTAATAAATTATGTTTTAACAGATTAGCATTTGGAAGTGCATTAACTAATAGAGATCCAACTTGCATCACAGGTAATGCCATGTTTTCCCCACCAGCATGTGAAGTTTGGGAACCCATTGCAGGCTTGTCCCCAACTCCAGAGTCCTTCATTGGCTGATTGTTTTCACTGTTGCTTAGCTGATTAGACAGAGAAATAGAAAAATTAATTGGCTGAGCCAAGTTATAGCTTTGATTAGGCTGAGCAATCAGGATAGGCTGATTCTGCAAAGACTCTGTAGGTGGAGAAGACAACAAACTTGCATAACCAGAACTTGCCTGAGACTGAAGTGCCTCCTCTTCTCCCATTTTGGGAGGATTCTCAAGATTTTCAAAAGTTATATTTCCATCCTGGGAATGCTGCACAGCAATAGTCCCTGGTTTGCATGGCTGCTGATTAGACAGGCCTTCTTCTGGTGGCTGGATGACTTCTACAGTCTGTTTGGCAGGTACATACACTGCAGGAGCAGCAGGAGCCAGAAGCACATTTCCCCCAAAATTGGGTAACTCATTATGAGCCCACAAAGTTGTTGCTGGGCTATCACACTTCTTAACTGCTCCCTGAGCTCTTGTTGAGGACCGTCTCTCAGATACTGATTGTATGTTTTCCACAGCAGGTCCAGAGTGCAACACATTCCCAGCTTCACCAGAGCCTGCAAGAGGCAGTGGATGTACCTGAGGCATGAAAATGGTTTCCAGGTTATCCGGCGGCTGTTCAAGGTTGCCTGGGGACGCAGCTGGCACAGCTGTGCTCTTCTTGATATTCTTCTGGTTTGAGTGGCTCTCTCTCAATTCCACCACCATCTTCGCTTGGTCGATCTCTGCGGGTTTTATACCAACTCCATGGGACCTCACGGGTTCAAAAGAACTGTTTGCGCTCGTCTGAAATACTCCCGTAGGCTTAGGAGGGCTGGGAGTTGGAGGCTGGGATACATTCCCGTGGTAGTTCTTGCTCAGGTTTAGCTCACCTGAGTCCCCTCCCAGAGGAGAGGAGTCAATCTGTTTGAAAAAGCTGGCAGAGGATTCCTCATCAGGCTTCCCACTTTCCTGCTGGATGAACGTACCGACTTGCTCCGGAGGCCGTGCTGAGCTGGAAGTGCTCCTATGGCTCATGTTGCTGTAGTTGGAAGATACACTATCTGGTCGGACAGGATGAGGTAATGAATCAGGTGCCTCCAAGTTTGGTCCTCCTTCAGCATGGCTCACAACAGCATTCTTTGGAAGCATCTGACCTGGGAAGGATCCGTACCTGTACGGATCAGGACCAGCAGCAGGGGATGAAGCACTGATGTTCTGTGGTTCACTGGGCAGCACTTCTTGGTTCTGGATGCACTCCAGATTCTCCACGTTTTCGTACTGGGACCCAGCAGTCGTGTCACCTACGTGAGCCTTGTCATCACCACCAAACAGAGAGTGCTTAGCAGCCTGTGCCTCCTGATGACTCACAATTTTTGGGAAGTACTGGACATCCATTCCTTTCTGTACCATCTCACTGGCTGAACCTGCACCAACCTGGGCCTGAGAGAGAACATTAGTTGCCACCTGCTGAGGATGCACCGGCTGGTGATACAGGGATGCTGAATTTGGCTGACAAGCATCAAACTCTGTTTTCTCCACCATGTAATTTTTTTCGGATGAAAGTATTTCTTCATTTTCTGCCTCATCCCCTTTGAAAAACATGGAGAGAGTTCCTGGATCTCGATCAGTGGGGGCAGATCTATTTGATGTTTCAGATACAGCCGGAGACTGGTTTTTGGGGTTGTTTTCCTGAGCTGTGGGAGGGACAAAACTGGAGTCTTGCAAGGGTGGCTGTGGGTAAAACTGTTCCTGGTAAGGTTGACTTAACCAAGGGTTAGCCATTTCTGTGTTCTGCCTGAACACACTTCCAGGCTGGATGCTGTTCATGTGATGACTATTTGCAGAGCCATTTCTCCCATTCTTTTCACAACCAGCAGATAAAGGCGCTTGCACAATATTTTGTGGAATACCTTGGTGTCCAGGACCCTGCAGTACGTTTGGGTGTGGAGGAGGGTGAGAAACGTTCTGACTGTCAATCTGAGAAGATGGCTCGGGGTAGGGCACGAAATTCCGAACTGGAGACTGCAGGTTCCCTTGGCCAGGCCTCCACTGGGGCATAGGCGGCTGGGGCGGTGGGGGGAAGAGCATTGCCGTGATGGATCCTGAAGGAACGCCACTTGGATCTCTGCCAACATCCTGTCTACCTGCAGGTTTGCTCGGTGCAGACACTGCTCCAGGATGCACACTGAAGGAATTTTCAACTGCTGCTCCTGGGTTATAATGCAGCGGCACCGCAGGCCCACGGAGTCCGGGATCCGCGCTGGGATGCGCTTCCACAGCACTATTTATAACATACCCCGGGGACGGAGAAGGAACTGGAACGTTAGAAAACGTACTGGGACTTATTCCTGGTTGAGACACAGGAGCTGGCAAAGATGCATGTGGTCCGTGGGGATTGTCCCCTGCGCGTGAGGGCGACAGATGCACGAGGGCCGGCTGTGGGAACAGCCCCTTGGATGGGTTATCTAAGGGGGGGCCCTGGGGGGCCTGTCTGCCGAAGGCAAAGGGGTCTGTCACGGGCTGCACCGGGGCGGCTGCGGCGTTGGCTCGTTTGCTGAGGGGGCTGTTCCTCCAGTACATGTTCCGAGCGACGCCGGCGGGAGGAGGAGCCGCCGCTCCCGCCGGGACAGGCTGTGGTGGCTGCTGCATGGTGGCCTCCCGCAGGGTCACACCGTGACACTCCGGCACTGGATGCTGCAGGCGGATTTCTTCTCCTGCCCTGCTGAGGCAAAACGTGACAAGTGAGTCTCCTTTCTCAACATACTGCAGCGCTTGAGCAATTTTTATTCTAGATACAAAATAGTTCAAAGAATTTGGAGCGGAAAACATCCCCCCCTTTCTCCAGAATGTGTCAGAAATTAACACACAACGTTGTATTTCTTCCATTTGTATTTCCATTTTTATTTCCACTTGTATTTCCAGTGTTAGTGAAGTTTAATGCTGTGTGGTAACAATGCACATCATTTAACAACTGTCTTAGCAAACAGCTCCAACTAAGAGTAATCACAGGTCAGACCTGTACTAAACCCCTGGACTGTTACAGCACCAATGGTATTATACTGTTACATTCCCCCAAATTTGTTTTAAGCAGAAATATGCATCAGCAGCCAGCCTACAACAGAGCCTGCAAGCGGTATGGCCTGCTTAATTCACTTATGAGGAGATAAGAAGTTATTATCTACCTCTAATTCTATTAGAGACGATCTTCAGCTCGGCTGCTCCATGTGAATGGAGCTTTTCACAGGTAAGATGAGAAGCATCCCAAGAAGGAATTCACCAGATGTTATCACCCCCAACAGAACACAGTCCATTTCTGTTTTATCAAGACAAGGTTGTGCAGGACACTGGTGTTATTTATTTTGAGAAAGGCAATTGGATTTCCATCACAAATATTGTCTCTCCTGGATGAATGGTGCGTAATAAAACTGCATTTAAGGATAGAAAAACAATCAGCTCCCCCCACCTATTAATGAAGGTTCTCACTTTAACACCAGAGGGACTTTGGCACAGTCTCATGGTTACAGCTCTATTTCAGGGTGAAGTAATCCAACCCCAACTCCAAACAATGCCAGCCAGGAATCTGCTACACAGGAAGCTCACTCAATTCATCAGGTGTCTTTTTCAATTTTATCACCCCTGAACAATGTGGGGAAGAGGGAAGCTGACAAAGCCAGAGGAATTCTTCAGTACTTGTCTAGTGTAGCCCAGTGAAGCTTTAGCAACATGTGATAGTTTTGTTTTCTGATGGTACACAACAAATACAGTTTATAAGATGCAGGGTGAAGTACCCACAGCAATTGCTCCATTCCAGACCTTTATAAAAGACAGACAAAAGCTGTGCAATTTTTAGCTGGAGTTCTTTTAAGATTCAGCATCTTGTCGGTAAGAGTAATAAAATGGGAAGCCAGAAAAGTCAGATGTTTGTAATCAAGCCAAAATTTTAATAGTGAGAAAGAAGTTCAAATGAAAACACTCCTGGTTTCTGGTTATCAAAAATACTTTCTGAGTAACTACGTGTATTTCACACAGATTTATCACTAAAAAAAAAAACAATAAAAAGCACACTGACAGTACCACAGCAGGACCTACACAGACTCTACCAGACATCAGCACAACATATCCTAGGGAAAGACCCCTCCAACAGCCCTGTATATAATTCAGGACCCTCTTCCAGAGGCAGAGTCTCTCTGTTTCCCTCCATATCCATACATTCCACAGCCATATCTTAAGATTGAATAAATTTGTGTTTTATTAAACTGGAAAAGACAACCAGAAGTGACTTCAGAAAGCTTCACCAGTTTCATGCATTACTTGCATTTGCCTTCCCCATTCTTTCTGGAGCACAGCTGCCTGCTGAATTCCACCAAGGAATGCTCACAAAAAAGCTTTTAGAGCTTTGCAATCTTTTCTCCTCTTATGACCATCCCGAGGTGAAGGTTTTCCAGCTGGTCACACTTACTGCCAACCATGTTTCCAGGAAACCCTGCCTAAACACCCAGCCCAATTTCCACAAGCCGAAGCAACCCCAGGCTCTTCTGGACATCAGCAGTTCTTTCTCAGCGTGGTTTTTGCTGCATTAACCAACCTGCAAAACCTCCTCTCTCCCCTCCAAATAAGCTCATGGGTTTATGCAACATCCTTTGGATTGGGGAGGGGGGAAAACGCTAATTAAACCACATGCCAAGGCAGATGGAAAGCACTAATTTCACCGAACAAAATATTGATATCTACCAAGCAGCTCTGTTTTTCACAGAGAAGTTGTTTCTGAAATACAGCTGAGCACAAAAGTCAACTTAAATACCCACTTCCAAACTTCTGGTGTGGACTTCACTCCTTGCAGTGTCTTAACAAAGAAAAAACCAACCTGATACTTTACCACATTTTTGTTACAGCCAGCACCGGTAATTAGCTAATTAAAAATAAGTGTAGAGTTCTACCTTAAAGGCAGAACTTGCCATCCCTCCAGCAGGATCTCTGATTGTCTCATGACAGAAGTTCAACATGAGGGATCAGCTTCCTCAAAAGCACAGTTAATATTAACAGACTGCACACAGTAGTAAAAGCACCCAAGATTTGAGGGATTGAGTCCAAATAAAATGAACATACCCATGTCAGGTAATTTAAACAACAGATATCAACTCGGTGCTACTGATCCTCCCTGCCCCTCACACAGGATTAACAGAAATGCTGATTTTCAGGTATTTATAAACGAGAAACAACTACACAAGTTAAACCAATCCATCTCTGCTTTATCTACTTTGGAAATTCTTAACTTTCAGCTGGTTTATTAATTGATAAGGCAGAGCAGACTGCTAAACATTAGTCATCAGTAATAACAATTGCAGAGGGTGTCTCCAGGACTACCAAAAGCATTACCAAAGAGGAAAAAAAAAGATTAAAAACACCCTCTAGACAAGGCCATAAAGAAATTCACCTGAAAAGCTCCGTAGCTTCATAAATAATAGTTTATTTGGGGGGGGGGGAAATAATTTAATCCTATCTCCAAGGGACACATGCTAAATAAATTACTCTTAGACAGAATATGTCCACAAAGCAGGTTACAGAGGACTAATTAAGTCTAATATTAATTCTAATTCTCACACATGATGAACCAAATAATAAATAACGTTCATATACACAGATTTCTGATGAGAATGAGGTGACTAAAAAGCCCTACTGCAGCCTCAAAGACAAGAACAGTTGGAAAATGAGATCTGCAGCAACAACGGGGATACTGCTTTTTCAGAATTCCTTTTCCGTGTAGACAGCTGCACATCTGCACACATGTGGGTGAAACTCGGACCAAACACATTCTATGACTCTAATAACCCTGCCAGCTTCCTACTGGCCTTCTCCTAAATGGTTATAAACGTCATTCTGTGAAAATGCAGGGACAGGACAGGGGGAAATGGCTTTAAACTGAGAGAAGGCAGGGTTAGATGGGATACTGGGAAGCAATTCTTCCCTGAGAGGGTGGCGAGGGGCTGGGATGGAATTCCCAGAGCAGCTGTGGCTGCCCCATCCCTGGAAGTGTCCAAGGCCAGGTTGGACGGGGCTTGAAGCAACCTGGGATCCTGGGAGGCATCCCTGCCCCTGGCAGGGGGTGGAACGAGATGGGCTTTGAGGTCCTACCAGCCCAAACCCGGCTGTGATCCCATGAAAAGAGCTGTCCGGGAACCCAGAGCGGAGCAGCAGCACAAAACACTCCCGTTCGTTTCGAGAGGACCCTGAGCCACCAGCTCCCTGCCCCGGCAGGTCCCTGAGTCAGCAGCGGAGCTCGGACCTGTGGCACCTGACAGCTCGGGAAAACAGCCCCGAGCCGGCACAGGCGCCGCGTGTCCCCACGGGGAGTGCGTGACACCAAACCCCGGGCGGCACCTTCTCCCTCCCGCAGCCCCCCCGAACACCCCTCGCAGCCCCGCCGCGTCCCACCGAGCCAGCCCACCGCCACACAGACCCTGCGGGAAAACCCCCCCGCCCCACGGCCGCCACTGCGGCAGCGCCTTCGCCCTTCCCCGCGGCACCACCGCCCGCCCCAGCCGCGGGGGGCTGCGAGCCCCGCCGGCTCCCCCCGCGGCCCACCCTGGGGCACGGCGGGGCGGGCCCCGGAGCACCCCCCGCCCCCGATGCTCGCGCCTCAAGGCCCCGGCGCTCCTTACGCAGAGCCCCCGGCGCGCCCCTTCCCTGGGCCGTACCTGGCAGCCCCCGCGGGCCGCGGCCCCTCAGCAGCGGGCGCGGGCCCCGCCGCCCCTCACGGCCCCGGCGCCGGCCGCCGCCGCCATCTTGGCACATCCGGATCGCGGGGCCGCCGCTGCCGCCGCCGCCGCCGACGTGTCACGCCGCGGCGCGCGGTGACGTCACACGGGCGCGCGCGGCGCCCGCCGGTGGTTGCTGCGGCCGCAGGAAAAGGGGGCGGGGCCGGGGGCCGCGGGTTCGAGTCCCGCCCGGGGCGGCTGCGGGATCCGGGGCCGCCGGTTCGAATCCCGCCGGGTGCGGGCGACTGAGGGGCCGAGGGTGCGATGCCTTCCTCAGCCTCTCCGCGGTTCTGCCGCGGCCTCCCCGCTCTCCCGGCCGGGGCTTGCGGGAGTGTGCCGTGGAGTGCGGGTCGCGGGGTGGATGCAGTGTCGCGGGCGGCCGCCAGGGCGGGACAAAGCACCGCTGGTCCCAGCCCCGGTCCTGTGGGGCGAGGACTGGGGCCTGCCCGGGGCTGCTGGAGCTGGGAACTGTAAACGCCCGAGCCCCCCCCCCCACATAAAGATTTTTTCCCTGAAGTCCAACCTAAACCTCCAGTGGTGCAGCCTGAGGCCGTTCCCTCTCCTCCTGTCCCTTGTTCCCTGCAGAGCCCTCCCTGGCTCCAAACTCTTGTCAGGGAGTTGCAGAGAGCGAGAAGGTCCCCCCTGAGCCTCCTTTTCTCCAGGATAAGCCCCCCCCCAGTTCCCTCAGCCGCTCCTGGTGCTCCAGCCCCTTCCCCAGCATCATGTCCTTCTGCGTGTTTATATATACATATACACGCGTACATATATATTCAAAATCATAACGTGATGTCACACAGTTCCGTGCAAGTCTAAACATTTCACTCCCCCTCTCCTAATTCTGTGTTGCAGGTCTATTTTACACGAAGTTTTTAAGTGGGGACCCCCCCCGTTCCAGCACCAGAGAAATGTCCCTCGTTCACTGGCAGTGCCCACACTGTCACGCTCTGCACCCAAAAACCAGCCTGAGAGGGGAAAGAAAACACAGCGACCTAAACAAGCATCTTAATCAAGGGTCATTATCAGTGCAAGAGCTGTTTCTGCAGCTTGATCATTAGAGCAGGGGAATATCCTCAAAGCCCTGTCCAAGCAGGGGAAGCAGCACTTTGATGCTGGTGTGGGAACAGCAGAGGCAGCGCTGTGATTTTTAAGGGCCTTTCATCTCCCTCTCTTGTAGGAACATTCTTATAAACCGGCTTGTCAAATACAATTTCCCTCCACAGGCGTGAGTTGCAGATAAAGCCCTGGTTCTCCCTTGATATTTCCTCCAACAGGTGTAATCTGAGGAAACATGATTTTAATTAGCCTGATTGGCTTTTTAAAAATACAGATGTGTTCTAAATACCATCAGTTGCTCACATCTGTATCTATAGTTAGAGATTCACGTTACGTATTATCTCACCTTGTTCTTACATATGGATTTCACCTTTGCTGTTCTCCTGGTATGTGATTATAAAGAATTGTCACATTAAGACTTTTTTTGATCCCTTTTTATCCTGAAGTTTTCTAACTGCTTTGCTGTACTCAGCAATACAGTTCTGGGCTTGAGTGACCCATTACAAATAAAAAGCACATCCTTCTCTCCTGCTTGCTCAGCTCACCTGGGGTACAACACAAATTATACTGACCTTTTTCCATTAAATTTTGAGGATTTATTCAGTCATTAGGTTGCATACAACCATAAACACAACTTTCTATGAAAAAAAGACCATTCTCTGAATTAAGAAACAGGGAAAATGGTTAAAGGAGAGTATCTGTATCCCTTACCAGCATTCTGCATCACGTTGGCCAACTGGACAAGCTGAGTTTTATTAATTTACTCATTTTGTTGCTGTGATTATTCACACCACACCAGCCACATTAACCCAAGTGGAATTCCAGGGAGGCTAAAACCGAGGTGCATTTGGCTCCTCTGTGCATTCTTCAGGGGGTGATTTGAGTTGCAGCAACAAATCGTCAATCAGGGTTGGAGCAGCTGTGAACAACTTTCTGAGCAAACACCAACAGCCTGGAGGTAGAAGCAATACAGAGTAGCAACTTCTGAATGTCCCATCTAATTGAGCAGGAATAATGAAAACAAAGAATGAAAAGAAAAAAAGCCCTCCAGCATGTAAACAAATAGTTCAGGTGCACTGATTCCTCATAGCACCAACATTCCTGCCCTGGCAATAGCTGGTGCTAATCTTGTTTTATGCAAACACTTCTGAACCCTTCCTTTGGCATTGGGTATAATTTTAGTGCTTCTCAGCCGTTTTTAACCTGGAATGATAAAACAAACACACTTGCCACTAATTCCTCATCATCTTCTGGTGACAGCAGAGCTTGAAATTCAGCTCCCAACATATCATGGAGATGAGCTTCTGGTGGGACAACACCGTTTGGTTGGAGGAGACCGAGGGAAGGCAACTCCTTCTGGATAGGGAGTTGCTGGGAAAGCCCTAAGTGTGGAGGGTGTTTGAAACTGGGGCCATTTCTCTCATTTCTTGTTTAAATTTGCTTTAATCCCCACTGGGGATCTGCGACCCCACGACCATCTCATGTACCCAGTCAGGAAAACAGGGACAAGGGACTGGCAGGAGTTTGTGGGTCACCAGCTGCCTTCTTAAATATATGAGTAATTGGAGGCTAAACACCTAAAAACTAAATTTTGCATCCTTGCTCCTTTACTGCTCAGAAAACCTTTTCTGACTTGTAGTTGGAATTACCTTGTGGCCAATTTATTAGTGTCTATTCATTTCCCTCTCTCCCTGGTATTTAGCCCCTTCTTTCCTTGTTCTGTCCCTCTAACCATTCCCCAATGGAAAATTAAATGCTTTGCAGCCCCTCTCCTTAAACCAGCCACATGTCTTTCATTGCCTCTTGCAGTGAATGTCACGTTGTTTTGCACGTCCTCACAAACCCTTTTTTAATCTATTCCAGGCCGAGTTTCTGCCTTGAGCGACTTGATTTTCTCCCACGAGTGACGGGGCTGCTGTGCACTAGACCAGATAGGAGAGGGTCTTACTGATGCCTTTCCCAGCCTCACTCGGACCCAGCCATGGGCATGAACGCTGGGATGTGTGGGAGAAGCCTGGGAGGATCCACCAGCACCACATCTGCGAGTCCCAGTGGAGGCAGGCACGCTCCATTCAGCATATTCCAGATGGGATGCAGCCAGACACAACTGTGGGGAAGAGCATACCTTGGGAAGCCCATCTCCAGGACGGCCCTTGAGGGTAGCGAGATCCTCGCCGTTGAACCACCTTTTGCAGGGGGCAAAGGGGTTTGTCCTCAGCTGAAATACCCCTTTCCATGGAGTTTTCTGGGAGTGCACCCCGGAACTTCACCTCCCTGAGCCCTGAACCAGTGTTTCACTGCTGGGTGGCACATAAAACACTAGAGCACCAGCTGCCGAGTGGTTGTGCAGCAAATGTCTGGTGGCCCCAGATCCGTCTGGGGCTGGATATCAGGCACATGTACGCACATGCCCACTCCCTCCCCAGCCACGGAGTGGAAAATACCAGCATTCCAGGCTTATGTGATTTGGGAGGAGGTCAACGGCTCCGCTATTTATATCCAGTTATCTGGGGACTTTGCAGCTGCATTTGGACTAGAGACTCCCTGTGGGGGAGAGAAAGAATTAAATTAAATTACCTTAAAAATCTTGGGCGCAGCAAGGACAGCAAACAGTGCTGGGTGGTGGTTGAGCTCGGAGTGACACAAAAACTGGCCCTCTGGTGCTGCTGTTCCTCATCCCGTGGCTTCCCAGTTCCAATCTGTGCCACATCCAAGAGCCCGGGCAGGGGCTCAGCACTGCCTGGGAAGTAGGAAGCACCGCAGGTAACTCCCAACACCACACTGTTCCCATGGGCACTATGGAATTAAAAGCACACGGCTACATTTTACCCTTCACCGTCTCACCAGCCAGAAAACGCCCCTAAAAAACTGATCAGAAAGCAAAATTTGCCAATACTTCGAACAGGCTTTTCAGAGCCCCTCCTGCCTTGCTCGGACCAGATGCCTCAAGCCAAGGAGAGTTTTCCCACAAGTTAAGGAGAAATGTTCACCGTCCAGAGCCCTGCTCTGAGCTTCCACACAGAGAACAAGATGCTGGGGAAGCTCCAGCGCTCCGTGCCAAAAGGCAGCCCTGCGCTATTGAGAACCAGCAGGTGCCAAGCCCGCATTTCAACTGCTCCGTAACAAAAACACGAAGTTCCAGTTTTAGTAAAATCTAGATGCCCAGAAGCATCATTTATTGCAAATCAGTTAACCAAAAAAAATACATCATTTTTGCAAACTACAACTTTGCATGTAGATAGCTTTATTACAGAAGATATCTTTTCTTAAACTACGCTCTAGTTTATAAAACATAGGAAGGTTCAACACCACGTGATGTTTTTATCACTCATATTAGGCGTGTCACAATAACAATGGTCTGAAATGTTAACTAAGATGAGTGCTCAGCAAGGCGCTGGGCCTTGGGAAATATCCATTTTATTTGGTGTTCTAATAAAAAGGAATGAGGAGAAGGAACCCTTTCCTTAGGTTTTCTTGATTAACTGCTCTCTATCTGCCTGTCCCATACACATATCTAGTCTTAGGGTGTCTGCTTGCCTTCGCACCCGAGTGAGTGATATTCCAACACCTCTATAAGGTGATATATTTATGATATATTTAAGACTCGCTCATTTAGATTTTTGAAACAAAATCCACCTTTTCTTTAAAAAGAAAAAAAAAAAAGATATTTACAAACATTAAATCTGCCACAGGCTTATACTATATTTTACATGATACACAGAAAGAGTGTACACCAATATAAAAAAAGATGCATCACTCCAGGCTAACGTTACAGAACAAAATGTTTAAGGTTTCACGGCACAGGCTCAGCTGTGCTGTCCTTCGCCCTCCAGTTCAGCCAGTCCAGCATCCCACTAAAACCAGCAGCAGTGGCACTGCCAGAGGAGCTGGATCCGGGCGAGCACGTGGTGGTGGCAGTGTTATAATGCTTTGTAATCTCACTCAGGGTGTCTGCATTAAATAGACACGCCCTCTTTAAAATAGGCAGGCCATCCTTAAAATAAGGATGTGGTTTACAAAGTTTATATTGGCATTTATTTCTTAAACAGTTACTCAAAGGCAAACATGAAAAAAAGAACAACAACAAAAAAAACCCCAAAACTAGTAAAGATATTCAAAGTAAAATTAAGTCTCCTTTGTGTATATACTCCATAGTTACGGGTTTGCTCTCTTGGAAGTTTGGCAAATACATTTCTTTTTGATGGGGGACAGTATACATGTTTTGTAGTTGGGTTTGTTTTTTTTTTTTTACCTTAGAACCTGTTCTTACAGGTCTATAATCCTGATTTTCTTTTTTTTTAGATCATAAAAATCATTTAAATATATATATTTTTATATATATAAAAACAAGAGAGAACAAAAATTTCTATTATCAAGGCAAATGTACAACTATATAATACTGAAATTTAAACAAAGATTCATGACTGGTACCATAAAATGTCCTCTCACATAATAGCAAAGGAAACATTTTAAAGTACATTTAAAAAATTTGTCGATACTTAATTTTTCCCCCCCTAAGGAGTGGTATTTTTAGTCAATTTTTCTTCCCCTTTTCTTTCTCACCTCTCTTTCTGAGTTGAAAGAGAAAAAAAAATAAATTAATGGCATTTCAGGATCACAAAAATCGCTGCTTATAGCTTTACATAGACATTTCCTCTCAAATCAAACACAATGAACCCCCCCAAACAAAAGAGAACGTCCTATAAAAACCTAATTTGTCCATTTCTTGAAACACAACTGGTGTCCCACCTTGAGTTCTTAACAATAGAACATATAAATAAAAAAGGCAGTGTTTTCATGTAAAATAAAAAGTACATAAATAAATACTAAAAAAAAAAAAAAAAGGAATTAAATTTGTCTTTTTCTTTTTTTTTCTCTCCTTTTTTTTTTTTATTTATAAAAACATATTTAAAAAGGATCCTTTAATAAAAGCATCCAAGGTCCTTTTAAAAAAAAAAAAGATCTCCCTCAAGCTTCTGACTCTCACTGAGCACCAGTGTCTCTGAAACACCTTCTTTTACTTGAAGGCCTCGGGGATGTGTCCCATCTGTGACTGCATACTCGTGGGAGGGCTGGAGATGCCCTCGGACCAGTCGGACACGTTGGAATGAGGAGACGAGCTGGACCACTGGTCCGGCGACTCCGGAGACGGCGTGAGGAAAGGGTGGTCGGGCACCTGGAGCTGGTGGCTGGGGGTGTTGTCCAAGGGGGAGGAATAACTGTGCTGGGAAGGCGGGGTTAGGAACTGCGTGGTGGTCATGGGCTGGGCGAGGGAGGAGGGCAGGGACGTGGGCAGCATCTGGGAATCCTGCGGCAGGATGGTGTGCACCGCCATGGCGCTGCTGCTCACCGGCTGCATGTCGGGCTGGCTCAGCTCCGTACCGAGGAAATTCTGGCCCAGGTGGCCGCTCCCGTTGGAGCCGGGGTTGTGGTGCTGCTGCGGCTGCTGCGGCGGCGGCTGCTGGGGCTGCTGCGGCTGCTGCTGCGGCGGCTGCAGGTTCTGCTGCTGGAGCTGCTGCTGCTGCATCTGCTGGAGCTGCTGGCTCTGCATCAGGTGGGGCTGGGACGCCAGCCGGGTGCTGGGCATGGCCTGGTAGCTCATCATCTGCGACAAGCTGGTGGTGGGCAGGCCGTTGTGCAGGGAGGTCATCATGCCGTGCTGGAGGTTTTGGGGCTGCTGGTGCGCCCCGGGTTGGATGTTGCCCCTCAGGGGGTTGTACTGGCTCTGCACCATCCCGTTCTGCAGCCTGGTGAGCCAGTCACACTGCCCGTTCAGCCCGGCCGCTCCACCGACGGAGAAGCTCATCGGGGCGTTGCTCATCACCGTGCTGGGGCTGGACACCGGCAGGTGGGAGAGACGCGGCGGCACCGAATCGAAGGCCATCCTGCTGGAGTTTCCCATGGCCATATCCTGCTTCCCCGCCATGTTGAGGTGGTTGATGCTCATGTGGGCATCAGGCATGCCCGGCAGATGGTTCAGGGGCATGGAAGGGGACTGCTGAAACGGGGAGGTCATCAGCGGAGGAGAGGCCACATCTGAGAGGTACCCATGGGGCGACTCCAGGGAGTCCACTGGGGACAACACGCTGGAGTTGTCCAGCAGACATCCTTTTCCATCCTGGGATTTTTTCCTCCGGGCTTTGAGGTCTTTGGCGTCCTTGCCGTTGCAGCTCAGGCCCTTGGTACTCGGCTTCCTGGCCTTCTTGCCCTGGACGGCGGGTTTGAGGTTGCCGATGTAGCTGTTGGGGGAGCAGAGCGGGGGGGACAGGGTGGGCGCTCCCAGGGGGCCGTTGTGCAGCGGGGGGCTCCTCACCAGGTTGTACTCGTCCAGCAGCCTCACGATGTCGTGGTGCATGCGCTCCTGGGCGATGTCCCGCGGCAGGCGGTCCATGTGGTCCGTGATGTCCCGGTTGGCAAAGTGGTCCAGCAGGACCTTGGCGGTTTCGTAGCTCCCTTCTCTGGCTGCGAGGAACAGTGGGGTCTCCTCCTGGAAACCCAGCAAAAGGATGGTTAGGGTTGAGTTCACAGATTCTGAGCCTGTCCTTCTACTGATATCCAACCAGGAACCCGATGAGTGACCCTGAACATGCTGGAGACGGGCACAAAAGCACTGTACCAAACTGCCCACCAAGCACTGCGTGGCCCCTCAACATCAACCACACGACCAAATCCCACAGTGCTCCTTTGAGCTAAATCCAACAACTTCATTCACAGCAGAACAATCAAATCAGAGTCTCAGTGCCAGCCATTTGTCTGGCAAAAATCGCTCTTTAACAGACTCCCCAGATGGTTCTTTCCTTGCATGTGTCAGCCTAGGAAACATTACCTTGTTGTTCTGCATGTCCTTATTGGCACCATTCTTCAGGAGGACCACTGCAGCTTCAACATTATTCACAGCAGCTGCCCAGTGCAGGGCTGACTTGCCTGGAGACGAAGACCAAAAAATGCAACACACATTAGTGAGAGGTAAGAGTAACAGCAAGAGCAAGCAGCCCTTTCCTTCCACATGTGGGGGAGCCCCTGTTTTAGTTGCCTCAGTACCTAGATCATCCACGGCGTTGACATCTGCGTGGCAGTTGATGAGGTCGTCCAGCATTCCCTCCACGGCCAAGCGAGCAGCCAGGATCAGGGGAGTGGTCCCGTCGTGCATCCGGGCATCAAGGTCTGTTGCCCTGTTCCTGATCAGGATCTGTCACAAGAAGGGACAAAGGGCAAGAAACACAAACGTTAGGAGGGACAGACAGCAGGCACTCCAGGTATCTGGGTCTCAGCCCTTTCCAGAGGCTGGGTCCTCCAGTCCCCACTCCCGGTCCAGGGATGCCGCTGTGGGGTTGCTGCTTTGCTGCGCCCCAAGACAACAAATGCTTCAATTTTTACGACTTTCACCCCCCCACCTTGCCCAGGTGAGCTGGGGACCCTGCAGTGAGCTCCGCTGCGTGACTGACTCAACACACAGCACCCGAAAACCCCGGGACTGCTGGCCGAGGGATCCGTTACCTGGAAGACTCCTTGGGCATCGGCCGAGACGGCGGCGTGGAGGGGCGTCCGGCCCATGTTATCCTGGATGTTGGCATCGGCACTGGCCTCCAGCAGGCGCTTGGCAGCGTCGGAGCGGGAGTACCTGGCGGCCAGGTGCAGCGCCGTCTCGCCTGTGCGGTCCGTCTGGTTGTGCAGGCTGGCGCCTTGGTAAATGAAATCCGAGATGACAGCGGGAGCGTCGTCTTCCTCCTCGCTGTTGCCAGTCTCCAGCCCTCCTCCGCTGCACGAGGCGATCATGAGGGGGGTGAAGCCGTCTGAAAGCACAGGGGGACCCCGTGAAAAAAGGCTTTTTACCCCTTCTGTAATGCAGGTGGCTCAGCAAGATGCTCTGTCTGTGATAGATGCTTATTCTCGTGGGTGCACCGAGGCTGTGTTCCTGACTGGTTCTGAACATCAAACACGAATATCCTTCCTCTGATATGGATCTGAAATTCCTTAGTGGTATCTCATCACTCACTGCTTTTCCTATTTCATCTGCTAGCTTGCAGACTGTACCATGGAAGGTGCAGTTTTATAAGGAAGGCTGCTCAAATCAAGTATGGTAAATAAATCTTGATTATTTCAGAGGGCAATTTCACAGACGTGGGGAAGACCAAATGTTTGTAATAATTTAAAAGCTATTAATATAGTTAAAAACCTGAAAAAAAGACTGAAATGTGCAGATTGGTGGGAGGGGAGAAATCTACAAGTGGCACAGAGATAACCTGGGTGATTTAACAGGCACTTCCTCTGTATTCTCTGATTTCCACCTCAGTGATTAAACAAAAGAGCTCTAATGGAAAGCAAAATGCGATAAGGTCTATCTCTAAATCATGCCCAACAGCAGCTGTGCAGTGCAGAACATGTAGCAGTGACTCTGAACTAACAAGAGACAGGTAGGGCTGTCTGGGGCTGCTCCTCTGCAAGGGGCGAGGGAAGGTTTGAGATGAGCTGACAAGCAGTGCAGAAGTGAAAGGGGTTCCACCTTACCCGGCCCTCTGACGTTGACATCCATGCAGTCGGCATCGATTTCCCCCTGTGGAGGGGTAGGGGCCATGGAGGAGATGCGCAGGTCAGCAGCATCCAGGTGCTGCTGGGTCCACTGCCTGTGATCCGTCTGGTCGTCCGTGTCCGGCAGCATCGCCTGCTCCTCGAACTGAGGAAGCACAGCAGGGAATCAGGGGGTGAGGAGGGGGCTGAGCTCCAGCCTGGCAAGCTCTGTGAGTCTCCAAGGTGTGTTTGTCACACGCAAAGGAGCTGAGAGCAGCAATGCACAGCACCCCTGAGGGTCCCCCTGCTCCCCTGCTTCCTGCACCACTCTGCTCCCTCTGTGGCTGACCCAGCCTGCAGCACGGAAAGGGAATGTGGCAGAGGGCTTACCCTGAACTTCTTGGTGTCCAAGGTCTCCTCGTCACCCCACTCATTTTGGTTGTCATCCATCAGCGTGCCGTCCGAAGCATTTTTGAGGGGTCTTTAAAAACAAAACCATACAAAAAGTTACCTCCTCTGCAGGAACTGTCCCTGATGGAGCGTGTCCGTGGACACGCACGGACTGAAAGAAGAATCAACCAGGCAATTTCCAGGAGGTTCCCCTCAGACTGCCTTTCATTTTTTACCAAGTGCAAACAGATCACAAAGCATTTAAAACCCTCCTCCAGATGGGAACACAGTCTTCCCCATGCTTTCAAGAACCCTGATTTTTCTCCTCCCTGCTCCACCAACACGGTGGACTGGAGGACAAAACTCCGATGAGCAGACCCACCGTGTTTAATGTGTCAGCAAGCAAACTACTCACTTCAGTCCAACAGAGTCCTCCCCAAGTGGTTCTCGCCGCTTCTTCTTGCTCGACTCCGTCACTTTGAAGCCTTCTGGGAACCAAAGCTGCCCATGCTCCCTGCGCCGCTTACGAGACACCAGTACTCCCAGTCCAATGAAAGCAAGCAAGACCAGTGCAGCCACCACCACGTACATAGGATACAGCTGGGAGTTCGTCGCAGGCTCAGCTGTTTCACCTACAAAACAGTGGGGCACAAGGAGATGCTGAGACATTAAGCTGCATAGCAAACCAGGGACAGAGTGGAAATGAAGGAAAATTAGTTAATAGAGGTACCTAAGTCTGATCTAAATCAGCTCCCCCCCCCCCAAAATAAGGTCATTTTATACGCTATTAATCAGAATTGCAAACTATCAGCAAATTCTCGGCTGCACAAGCCAGCCTGCACCAGGAGACAGCTTCACTTTTTTCTCCTTTAAGGAAAAGGATTAGCAAACTTCAAATCATTGCGCTTGCATTGAGCTGTTAAGACAAAAGGATTTAGGGGGGATTTTCAAGATACAAACTTCAACTCCTTGCATGTCACTGATTGATTGGGGCTGCTTGGGTTTTCTTTTTCTTTTTTCTTTTTTTTTTTTTTAATAACTTTTAGAGTGATAATGATTTTGAAATAAAACCCCAGACTGAGAAAAAACACTAAACTGGTTTTGCTTTATTTTTTAAGAAAATACTTTCAGAAAGAGAGATGTGAGGTTATTAAAACCAGATTGTGTTCAAATGCAGCCAACGGACAGGTAACTAAACCCAGGTAAGGTTGGAAAGTTTTGGTTGTTTCTCCTCCCCAGCTGACAAGCTGTACTTACTTTTAACAGCTTCTATTTTGTAGGGTATGTTCAGGTTGCCAAGGGAGGCCAAGGCACCCAGGAATGCTGCCACATCAGTTGCACTCTGGAAGCACTGGGAAGACGACTGGATGCACTGGCGGTTATCAATTTCCAAGTAGACGATGGATCTGTGTGAGAGAAGAGTCAATAAAGAACAAGGAGTGATGACACTGAGAAGATACAAGAGCCCCATCTCCCTTCCCTCTTTAACCCCCCATCAGTGGGAATTAGAAGGTGGGAACCCATCTCCTTGCTTCTCTGTGGCCCAAACCCTGCAGCTCACACTCACGTTCTATTGGATTTGCCTCAGTGAATACTGTGAAATCCAACTCTTCATCTACAGGAATGGAAGGGAGTCTCCACAATGTTTTAAAATTACCCAGACACTACAGTATCTTAAATAATGCTGTTTGGGAGCCTTCAGATCTTCTCCCATCAGTTTTGCTGCTCTAACTCCTTTGCTTTCAGTGGTTTTTGATTAGGCCCACGGAGAGGGAGCAGGTTGGATCTATATGTTTACACCAAAGATCTCCAAACACAGTTTGCAGTAATTGAGTTTTACAACAAAGCTCTAGAAAGCATTTCCCAGGGAGAAACTGAGGCTTAACTTAATGACTTCCTGAAGTCAGACAGTCGGTCAGGCCAACCTCTGCTTCCAGGTCCCACCCAGCCCAGCCCCGGCTCCCAACAATACACAGGACTCCTTCAATCGTGAGAGTCGGCGCAGCATTGTATCAGGGACTCCTGAATGATCCCTCGATTTTCCCACATGGGAGCAAAATCCGGTTTCTGTTCACACAGAAAGCAACTTCTAAATACAATTATCTGGCCTACATCCTTCCCTTCATAGTGTGTTACTATTATCAACACAGAAAACAAGTGCTGCTCGGTGAAGGATCCCACTGGTCCCCCTTACCCTCTGATGTCCATCTGATCGAGCTCCCTCTTCTGCCTCCTGCCAGCCCTGGGGTAGAGGCTGCTCTTCACTTTGTTGATGACAGCACTGGACATATCTGACCAGTCCTCTGTGGACCTCTTGATGTAGTGTTTTTTCAGCTCCTCCTCATTGCCATAATACGGAAAGATCATATACTCTCCCTTGGGGTTCTTCTTGAAGACCACGTTGGTGTGCAGCACTCGGCTCAGCTCCCTCAGGAAGTTGAAAGAGTTGTTCTTCAGGTTCTCTGGGGTGATGAGGACCACCACCACCAGCGTGCCATCTGCCAGCTTCTCTGGCATGTTGTTTGCACAGTCCAGACCATCCCATTCGCACTCAAAGTTGTTGCAGCCCTGGTCGCAGTGGCCATCTGAGAAGTGATCTTTGCAGTACTGGTCATACAGAGGGCTGGGAGGAAGAAGAAGAAAGGCAGGAGAATGAATTAGACCAAGTACTGCACATATCACCCATCTGCTCAGAAAAGCAGTGGTGGTCCACAGGGACCTCTCTTCTGTATAAACTTCACCCTGATGGACACTAAACCAATTTACACAGAAAGCATTCACCTCTGCAGGTGAGAGATGGCAGCTGTTAAATTATAAATTGCAATTTAGAGGCCAGAAAAAAGGAGAAATTACTGTGACTCCGAGAAGACATGGGGACACAGCACAGTTACTCAGACCAGAGTTGGTCCAGGAATCTGGAATTAAGTTCATGCTGTTGCCAAAGACAATGTTTGGGAAATGCTTGGATGCTAACATCATCATGTTTCCTGGCTGCTCTTCCATCTGGGGTCTCCCTGCCCTGAAACTCACTGTGTTACTGCTGTGAGCTGGAGAATTCACTTCTATGGAGCGATACAGGCAAGGACAGGGAAGCCATCTGGAATGAGCCAAACCCAGAGAGCTTCCAAGTGGATATAAATTCAGTGAGACCACAGGGAAGCGTGGTGGCTTGCTCACAGGCGGCAGAACAGAATGTAGAGAATGAAGACAGGTTTGCAGCTAGGAGGTTTAGCAGATGCAACCAGAAAATACCTCCAGATGATCAGCACATCAGGAGGTCTTGTCTATAAAACAAGAGGGTCAGTGAGCAAGTCACTTACTTGCACTGCCCCTCGTATTTCTGGCAGTCAAATCCATCGTAGAGGCAGCCAGCGTTATTGCACTGGGAATCACACTTGCCGTCGTTGAAATACTTCCAGCACTGCAGAGACTGGGAGCAGTTCTTCCAGGGGTCGTTGAAATTGAGGGAGCAGTCGCCCCCGTCCCAGCCGCAGGCGTGGTTGTTGCACTTCCCGTCGCAGATCTTGTTGCCGGCGTACCCCGCGCAAACCGCGATCTCGCACTTCTCCTCGATTTTGGGCGGGATGATGTCCTGCCCGATGCCACCCTGGAAATCGAAGTCGAGGATGTGGCAGTTGAGGCCGTTGAAGTTGGCGGGGCAGTTGCAGCGGTAGTAGGGGGAGGCATCGCCGAAGAACTCGCAGGTGCCCCCGTTGTAGCAGGGGTTGGACGTGCAGGGGCTGCTGGCCGGGTACTGGCACTCGGGGCCCGTGAAGGCCGGCGCGCACATGCACTTGGAGCTCTTGTGCATGGAGATGCAGGTGCCACCGTTCAGGCAGTGCAGGTTCCCACACGTGCGGGAGTCGTTCTCGCAGGTGGCACCCACGAATCCCTGGGGAGGGGACAGCAAGGAGGGAGTCAGAATCACTGATGCTGTCCTACGAGCGGCCTAACACATGGGTGTGTTCTGGGAAACCCAGGGAATAAAAGCATGGTTCTGGTGCATCCTCTGAAACTAGTGATGAGCAAGAATAATCTGGAATGTAAACCCTGTTAGAGAATACCCCTAAAATAAAGTGAGTTCTTCTCCATGGCTTCCTGCTCCACTTTCAGGCAATGCAAATAACAGTCAACTAGGAAGAGCCAGTCCTACAGAGCTGTGCATGGTACCTGCAGGCCACCTTCTCTCTGACCCTATCCCAGTGTCCTTGCAAGCACACAGGGTGTGCAAATACAGATGCGTCTCCTGCCAGTGAGCACCCACAGCAAAGCATTCTCCCCTGGCTACCCCAGCTAGGGAAGCCTCAGGGGCTAAACTGGCCCCTTGATCGCCCCTCGAGCAACGGGGCTGGCTCGCAGGGCCTGTACAAGATGCCACGCTCAGAGCTGGAGAGAAGCAGGTACCTACCGGGGGGCACTTGCAGATGAAGCCACGGCCAGTGTTGCTGGCAACAGCACACGTCCCACCATTCCTGCAGGGTTTGCCTTTACACCCGTCCACCACCGTGTCACAGCGACGGCCTGCGAGGGAGAGGAGTGCGTGAGGAGCAGAGGAAGGTGTAGGGATGCCTGGGGGGGCTCTGGGAGCGGGGGGGACACGGTGCTCACCTGCATAGCCAGGCCTGCACTCGCATTTGTAGTCGTTGACCCGCTGCACGCAGTTCTGGGTGCCGCGGGCGTCGCAGGGGTTGGACAGGCACTCATTGACGTCTCCCTCGCAGCGCTCCCCTACAAAGCCAGGGGGGCAGATGCAGCTGTAGCCCCCTACCCGATCCTTGCACTTGCCATTGTTAAAGCACTTGGGCCCCAGGGTGACAGGATCAAAGAAAGGGCTGCAGTCATCCACATTGATCTCACAGTGCACCCCTAGAGAGATGGGGGAACAACCCACACAGCTCATCAAACAGTGTCGGGGCGCCCGGTGGTCCCGTGTGTGAGCCTTGCCCGCGGAGGGGCTGAGTCTGACCACGGCAGTGGCAGCCTGAGCCCCAGCCCGGGCAGGGGGCACGCGGCACCGCGCGGCCAAGGCCGAGGCTGCGTGGCCTTGGTGGCTAAGCCCGCGAGCAAACACCAACCTCCACCGCTGCGCCTGCTGCTGCTAACCCGAGCAGCTAATGAGCAGAATCCAAGGATATCTGCTCTCAGCCCACTAATGCCCCAGCCTGGGGAGTTAATTTACCTTGGGTTCCTCTGGGGCAGGAGCATTTGTAGGTATTGATGAGATCGATGCAGGTTCCTCCGTTCTGGCACGGGTGGGACAAGCACTCATTGATCTCCTCTGAGCAGTTAACTCCATGATAACCAGCCACACACTGCAAGGAGGGAAGAGGGGAACCATCAGAGAGGTTCCCTCAATTCCCACGTGGCTGCAGGAGCACAGCCTCCAACTTGAAGAGGCACAGCACCAGCCTGAAGCCAGGGCAGCTCCTTGGGCAGCAGAAGGGCAGTAACTGGGAATTTTTCCCTGGGCTTCACTGCCCCCCATGGCACCCACCTCGCAGGAGTAGCCCCCCAGGTAGTCTGTGCAGGTGGCTCCATTCTGGCAGGGGTTGGGGGAGCACTCATCCACCTGCTCCTCGCAGTAGCTGCCGGTGTAGCCGGCCTGGCAGCGGCAGAAGTGAGTGTTGCCAGTGTCGACACAGAGCCCCGAGTTCCTGCAGAGATGTGCTACATCGATACCTGTCAGGGAGAGCAGAGTGAGATGCAGGGACCTTGGTGACACACACACAGCACAGTACCACATCCTGGCCGCCACGCATCCCACTGATAATCACAGCCAGGACAGCAACCCTTGAGATCACTCTGGTTGTGCCAAAGATCCCCACCAAGAGAACTGACCCCAGCCCGGCCCTGTGAGTCCATACACATGGCAGGGACATACCTTGCTGCTTGGCAGCCACCTCGCAGGAGACACTGGGGACATCGCAGTAGAGCCCCGTCCAGCCGCTGTTGCACTCACAGCGGTACAGGTTGTTGGTCTGCCAGCATTTGCCTCCGTTTTTGCAAGGAGAGGAGTCACACCAGCGCACCAGGTTCTGGGGGAGCAGAGCAAGAGATGAGGGTCAGGACCCAGCAGGGCTTCTGCAGGAGTGGAGACTGCGGTGATCCCCAGATCCCCAGGGCAGCATGCAGAGGTGGGCAGTGCCCAAGGTTCCTCTACCTGGCAGTTGAGCCCGGTGTATCCCTGGGGACAAGTGCACTTGTACGTCCCGTAGCTGTCCTGACACGTGCCCCCGTTCAGGCACGGCTTGGAGTCACACTCATTGATGTTGTGCTCGCAGTAGCTGCCCGTGAAGCCGGGCAGACAGACGCAGGTGAAGGTGTTGATGCCATCCACACAGGTCCCACCGTTGAAGCAGGAGCTGGGAACACAGATATCACATCCCAGTGAGTCACCACTGATTAAATCTCCACACCAAAGCCCCCACCCACCAACCCAGGGCTCTGGGGCAGCACAGGGACCTCAGCCCTTGCCCCAGCCCTGGCAGGGCTGTACCTCTCTGTGCAGTCGGGTGTGTTGTTCTCGCAGTGGATGCCGCTGAAGCCGGAGGGGCAGGTGCAGGTGTAGCTGTTGACGCAGTCGGTGCAGTTGGCCCCGTTCTTGCAGGGGTTGCTGGCACACTCATTGATGTCCTCCTCGCACTTGGGCCCACGGAAACCAGCCAGGCACTCGCAGAAGAACGTGCCAATGCCATCGGAGCAGGAGCCACCGTTGTGGCACGGGTCTGGAGAGGAGGGATGTGCACGTGAAGATGACATGGGTCCAGCCATGGTGCAGGAGCCCAGCCCAGAAGCTGCCCCACAGCACTGTCCCCACACATGTTCCCTGGCTGCATGGAGGGATGGGACTGAGCCCATGCACTGGGCAGAAGCTAAACCAGCCCCACCAGGAGGCTGGGCACAAGGAGGGCACATGGGACACATTATTCCCCAGCCTCCTTCCTCCTGCTCCCATCTGGCCTTAGACCGACACGGCTCAACCGCGATGTGTTTGAGGTGGCCCAAAAGCCTCAGCAGGGCTCACAGCACAGTCCAGGCCGCAGTGGCAGCCCATGCACAGGGAGGAAAATCCCAACTCCAGGAAGGGGGATAAAGCTGATGGCTCAGGGCTGGGCTGAGCGTGGCCCGTGGGGCAGCCCCTGCTCTTACTGGGCTTGCAGTCGTCGATGTCGGTGTCGCAGTTGCGGCCGGAGAAGCCGGTCCTGCAGGCGCAGCGGTAGCTCCCGTTGGTGTTCTGGCACGTGGCCCCGTTCCGGCAGGGGCTCTTCACACACTCATTGATGTCAATCTCACAGGTCTGACCTGGGGACAGAGCAGGACACAAGGGCCATGTGGGCTGATGGTGCTGGTGAAAGCCCCAAGGATGACAATGATGTCTTGGGCACCACTCACGCCAGGGGCAGGAGCCCTCACAGCAAACTGCCCTCGCCAAGGGGTGCAGGCAGAGGCTGCCTGGCTGAGCCATGGGGCAGGGCAGGACCCTCCCCAAAGCCTGGCACCATGCAGGGCTGCTCCCTGGCCATGCCCCCTCCCCTCTGCCTTTCTTTCCCTGAGGGGAGCAAGGTGTGCTGAATCCCCAAACAGGCCATGCATGTACCTTGCCAGCCAGAGGGGCAACTGCAGGAGAAGCTCTTGTAATCTTCCGACTCCCGGCACTCGCCGCCGTTCTTGCAAGGGCTGCCAGCGCAGGGGGCCAGCACGTCCTCACAGGTGGCTCCTGCACAGACACAAGCACCCACTGATGCCCCCTCTGAAACAATGGGTGGCCCAAGATCCCTCTACTCCTGTCCCCTGCCCTGGGCTGCTGCCAGCTCTGGGGGAGGCTCCGGGCTTCCCCACCACCCCAGGGCAGCCCAGCTGGGGCCTCTCCTCCATCCCTGGTCGCCCATGACCCCACGTCCCCCACGAACCCTTTAAACCCTGGCAATCCGGGCTGCATTAAAGCACTGCACACTTCCTTTGGCAGGGAAGTGCTGCTCGGGGTGTCTTTTCCCCCTTGCACTCCCTCCCCCCTGTCCCTCTCCGCTGCTTTTCCTGTTTACGTCCAGCCAGGGGACACGTTCCCTCCGAACCCTTATCTTCCCTGTCAGCCAGTATCTCCTGAACTGGCCTTTTGCTATTTTCCAGAGCCTTCGCCTCCCCTCCTGCCCAGTCCCCGTCCCCCCCCCAGGGGTTTCTATGGCCACTGCCGAGGGCAGGAAACGGCTCACGGCTTCCTGCAATTGTGCACCGGCTGCGCCGCTCTGCGCGAGCGGAAGCGGGAGGCCGGCAAACAGGAATCGGCTCAGCAGAATCCCCCGGCCCCTCGGCCTCGGCTCGCCCCCTCCAGCACGAGCATCGTGGCTGGAGAGCGGGGCCACCGGCACCGCTGACCCCCCCGGGCGGTGGGGTGTGAGCGGGGCGGCCGCCGGGCGCTGCTGCCCCTGATCCGCCACCACCCCGGTGCCCTCCAGGAGGAGAAGGAGGAAGAGGAGGATAAGGAGGGAGGAAGCTGTGTCTGGCAGCTTCCCAAAGCTCCTGCAGATTTCCTCCAGCTGCGCTGTGGAGCGGGGAGGTGGAGCCGTGGCCGTGGGCAGCCCCACCGCAGGGCAGTGCGAGGGAAGCCTCTGTGCTTGGTGGTGGTTTGTTGCACGTTCAGAGGGACCAGTTTGGTGTCACACGTGAAGCAGAAGCCCCACAGAGCCGCGGTGGGGCACGGGGTGCTCCCCTCACCTGTGTAGGGCAGGAGGCAGTTGCAGGTGTAGCCAGCGACATCGTCGATGCACGTGCCCTGGTTCAGGCAGGGGTTGGAAGCACATTCGTTGATATTGGTCTGGCAGTTGGGGCCTGTTTTAAGAAAAATAGATAAAACCAGCTGTGATAGAGGAGCATGTGCTGGTGGGAGGGGGCTGAAGGTACAGTGGGGATGTGGTGACAATGGTAACAGCCCACCCGTTTCTCTGGAAAAGCCTCCTGTGCTCAGCTCCAGCCAGGAGCGCCCAAACTTTGCTGCAGGTCCCCAGGCTGGCTGGACTGCCACAGTTCCCAGACCGACCTGGGGCTCCACTGTCCCCACAGCGATGCCTCCAGCCCACCCAGTGCTGTGGGAATGCTCACTCACAGCTCTCTCCCAGACCCCAGCATGGGGAGGATGGGGCAGCATCCCTGGCTGCACCCTTAGAATCATGGAATCACAGAATTGTTAGGGCAGGAAAAGCCCTCTAAGAAGACTATTGAGTCCAACCAGCACCACGACATCCATCACTAAACCATGTCCCCACGTGCCACATTCACATGCCTTTTGAACACTTCCAGGGATGGAGACTCTACCACTTCCCTGGGCAGCCTGTTCCAGTGCCTGATCACCATTTCCCAAGAAGAACTTCTTCCAAATACCCAATCCAACCCACTCTTACCGCTGAAGCCCTCCCTGCAGGTGCAGATGTAGCCGCTGGTCATGTCCTTGCAGGTGCCACCGTTCATGCAGGGATTGGATTCACACTCGTTGTTGTTAATGTCGCAGTTGGTCCCACTCCAGCCTGGGTCACAGTCACACTTGTAACTTTGGGGAAAAATTGGGGTATAAAGATCTGGTCCTCCAGGCTACACCAGCCATCATTTATCCAGCAAATCCTGGCCCCTCATCGTGCCACTGCAGGAAAATATCTGACAGCACTGGCACGGACAAGCACTGACCTGGGGGACAGATGCTCGCCCTCCTCTAAGCCTGACTTTGCTACCTCAGCAGCCCCCATGCCTTCCAACCTACCCATTCAATCCATCATGGCATTTCCCATGGATGCAGGGGTTGCTGTTGCACTCGTTCACTTCGGACAGGCACTTGGGGTCGTGGAAGCCCTCGGGGCAGAGGCAGGTGAAGCCGTTGATGCCATCCTTGCACGTGCCCCCGTTGTGGCAGGGGTTGCTGGCACACTCATCGATGTTGACGTTGCACATGCGCCCTGGGAAAGGGGGAGCGAGGGAAAGTTACCCCATGGGATGCACAGCGTGGCAGGGGGGTGCATTCTGCCTCACCTCTGGTCTCGGATCCCCGGACACACGAGTGCCGGCCGCAGTGGAGCGGGTTGCCCTGCAGGGAGGGTGACTTCACACCCTGCATCGCCTGCCTGGCTTAATTAAACGTGACTGGGAAGAGGCCGTGCCCTGGGCTCGTTTGGTCCAGGAGGGAATACTGAAGGGAGGCAGTTTCAGCCTGTAACCCTACCTGCCGTGGCTGACAAAGCCAGGCTTTCTTTCGGCTCCCAGTGGGCCCGAGGACAAGGGGCCGTGCGGGTGGGGAGTGGCGGGGGCTGCTCCCATCAAAGCCCTCCACCATTTGCAGCAGCGATCAAACAAACCAGTCGGACAAGGCAGCAACCTGATACCCATGGGAGTGGGCGCAGTGGGAGTCGAATTCGCGGCACCAGACACCCCTTTGATTTCAGCCCGAGCCAGGGTCACCCTCCTGAACAAGCAGGAGCGCTGGAGGGTGCAAAACCTCCAGCACGTGGGATGGCAGCCTCCCCGCTCCTTATTGCATCCCCCTCCTGGAGACAAGGGGCACCAGAAGCTGCAGGTCCCCAGGGAGTGGTCGTGGCTGCCATGCCCTGCTCTCACCTGTGTACCCTGGCTCGCAGGTGCACTCGTAGCTGTTGATCTTGTCGATGCACTTGCCGTAGTCGCAGGGGTTGCTGGCGCAGTCGTCCAGGTTGATCTCACAGTTGGGTCCTGGGGAGGAGAGGGGTGTTTTTAGAGGGTCCCAGGACCTGCTGACGCAGCAAAATGAAGCCTCCTGGCACCAACTGCTGCTGCCGCTCCACAACAAAGCGCCTCCTCCATAAGCAGCTCCCCGGCTCCTGGCTGGGGTGCGGTTCCTGCTGGAGCCAGGCACCAAACCGGGAAAACTCGCCCTCACCCAGGATGCCCCGGGCCAGCCCCAGCACCAGGGCGGCTGCTGTCGGCGGCTCAGGGCCAACCTGCCCCAGGATGGGGATGGGACAGGGATGCTGCACCGGTGTGGAGCCCCAGGGGTTCCCTCCCGCTCACCCGTGGTCCCTTTGAGGCAGATGCAGTTGTAGGCGTTGTTCCTGTCCTGGCAGGTCCCCCCATTTTTGCAGGGCTGGCTCTGGCACTCGTTGATGTTGATGTCGCAGCGGTGGCCCGTGTAGCCGGGCTGGCAGAGGCAGGTGAAGGAGGCGATGCTGTCCTTGCAGGTCCCGTAGTGACACGGGTCAGGGTCACACTCATCGATGTCGATCTCACAGTGAGCGCCTGTGAAACCTGCCACCAGCAGGGGGGACACAGGGTGAGGATGTGGGATAGGGGGTGAGGATGAGGGATGCTCCTTCCTACCCTGGCCACGAGTAAGCCAGTGCCCTGGGGTGGCTTCACCTGCCCACCTGCCCTGCTGTGAGCCCCAGGACCCCCGGGGGTGGGGTGCAGGCAGGGTGCACCCCGACATGCCGGTCGGACCCCGGCTCGGGGGCTTTGTCCCGGGGTGCACAATGACCTGCATTAAGCCTCCTCGGCTCAGGAGCGGGGCCCCGCGCTCGCCCGCGGCTCGTCCCGGAGCACACAGGGGGGCCGGCCGCAGGCACCCCCGAATAATAACCCCCCCGGCAGATCCTATTCTCCTGGCCGGCTCCCTCCCCGCCGGGTTTGGGGGTGGAGAGCCGAGGACAAAGTACAGCTTTGACTAGACCCCGCCAAGCCCACATAGCAGCTTTTCATCGGGGCTTGGCATTAGCAAGACACTAATTAGAGGCCATTCAGCTGGAAGATTTCTGGCGGGAGCTGCTCCACAAAAGAGCCACTGTTTGCCACCAGGGCTCAAGTCATCATTTTGTGCAACTGCTCCTTGGGTTTCGGTCGGCGAGCCCCCACGGCCCTGCACCTTGCGTCCCCATAGAGGCAGCTTTATTCCTTCCTTCCTGCCTTCCCCCGCGCTGCCACCCGCCGCCGAGGCTGGAGCACGGCAGGACGGCTGCTGTGGGGCCACACCTCACGAGTGCTGGGCTCTTACACCTGGCTCTGGGGCTCCACTCGCTCCACTGACACCTGCGACAGGGACAGTCGTGCCCCGCGGGAGTCGCATCAGCAGGGACCGGCCCCACTGATGGAAGGTCTGGGGACACCCCCCACAGCAGGTGCTTGGAGAGGTGGGCGCTTAATTCATCAGTGTGGTTTTATGGCACATCACAGGGAAGAAGGTGGCTTGTTCCTGCCCAGTGGGGCCCCCCAGGATGCAGGATCGCCTCACCTTCGGTGCACTCGCAGCTGTAGGTGTTGGGGCCGTCCACGCACTTGGCGCCATTCTTGCAGGGGGTGCTGGCGCACTCATCGATGTCAAACTGGCACAGGTGCCCGTTGAAACCTGGAACGGAGGGAGAAAGAATGGAGGGAGAAGTCACGTCCCTGCGCAGCGGCCGGACCCGCCCCAGCCTCCCCCGCCGCCGGGCAGCTCCCGCCGGGCCCCCCGCATCCCGGCCGGGGCGCCGGGTTTCCATGGGGACGGCTGCTGGGGGCCCTGAATGCGGGGCTGCGACCCACCATTGAGAGCATCTTATTTACATCTCTAGAGGAGCAAAGTCTCTGAACTTCAAAACCTCCTTTCACAGATTAACCGTCTCCCCATTCTCCGCTCCACCCCGTGACTTTGACACCGCATTCAAAGCCGCTGGTGCAGCCCCCACCGGCCCCCAGCCCTCCTTCCCAAAGAGGGGCCTTTTCAAGTGCAAAGCCGTGGGGTTTAATCCTCCTTCCCCTCTCCCATGGGCCGGAGTTGGAGTTGGAGCAGCGTTGCCAGCCTGGGGCTCAGCCCCTCACTGCAATGGAGGAACCTCCCTCCAAAAAAACCTCTCCCCACTTTGGAAGGCTCTGAAATTTAAGGAGCCCATTTTTGGCTCCTTCTTGGCTCAAGCCAGGATGCATCCTGGCTCTGTTTCTGCCACGATGGCAGTGGGATTTATGCCACGTACCAGTGGGGCACTCGCAGTGGAACTCGTTGATCTTGTCGAGGCAGTTGCCGTTGTGCAGGCAGGGGCTGCTGGCGCACTCATCCGTGTTGATCTCACAGTAAACCCCCTCATAACCTGCAGAGACACCCAGCACCGTCAGTACCCCAGCACGGGGTGGGCACAACACGCAGGATGGGTGTTTTACACGTGGGCACATCTGGTCCATCTTTAAGAGGCAGTTCAGAAGCTGTTCTACAGGTGGTGGGACCTGAAGCACAACCTGCTCTGTGGTTGTCCAACCCAGATCTCCATGCCTTGGCTCAATCCAGGACAGCAAAGTTTGGTGAGAGGAGTCCAGTACAGGGCTGATGGTGCCCAACTCACACCTCCTCTCCCCCCACCACTGTGGGAGACCAGACAACCTTTACCAAGCTCTTTCTCTTCAGTGCAGCCCCCAGGCACACAGGAGCTTCTCACCCAACCCAGCACTGAGCTGAAGCTCAGGGGCACCCAGAACCCTCCCGCTGCCCACCCCCAGCACCATGGCCAGTCTGCAGGGGTCTGCAGAGCCGCCCACCCACCGGGCATGCAGATGCACTGGAACTCCCCAATCTGGTCCAGGCAGGTGGCATCGTTCTGGCAGGGGTTGGAGAGACACTCATTGACATCGATCTCGCAGCGAGGGCCCGAGTAGCCCTGCAGACACTGGCACTGGAAGGACCCTTGGGTGTTGATGCACTTCCCTGCGTGCTCACATGGGTTGGCTCCTGCAACACACAAGCACAGCTCACAGGATGTGCTCCTGGCTGCACCAGCACCTTCCCCGAAGCTCCACATGAGCTCAGCCCCAGCACTCACCCAGCGAGCACTCGTCCACATCCTGGTTGCAGGCTGGCCCCATGTACCCCGAGGGGCACGTGCAGATGGCCTTGCCATTGACGGGGTTGGTGTCGCAGTTGGAGCCCTCGTTGCAGGGGTTGCTGATGCAGGCGTCGTCCAGGTGGCACAGCAAACCTGGGCAGTGAAGGGCAGGCGCGCGTCAGCGCGACGGGCACACGAGTCACCGTGACGCGGGACCTCAGCAAGGAGCCAGGGGGACGTGCAGGGAGCTGCCACCCTGCACTGCGGGCAGGGGACAAGGTGGGGCTCACCTGTGCGGCCGTGGGGGCACTCGCAGTAGAAGGAGGCCACCCGGTCGTGGCAGGTGGCCCCGTGGAAGCAGGCGGCCATGGCGCAGTCGTCGATGTTCTCGCTGCAGTCCTCGCCCGTCCAGCCGTTGACACAAACGCAGTTGTAGCCGCCGTGGTTGTTGTGGCAGGTGCCACCGTTCTGGCAGGCGTTGGGCATCAGCTGGCACTCGTCCACGTCCTCAGTGCAGTACTGACCTGCCAGGGGACGGGGCACCTGCGTGAGGCTGGCGCTGCCCCGCTCCCGCAGGCTCTGTAAGCAGGACAGTTCTGCCCACCCAGCCCCTGGCACCCCCCAGGGCAGGATCTGTCCACCCAGCCCAGCCCTGTGCCACCCTCACATGCCTGCATTACCTGTCCACTCGGGTGGGCACTGGCAGTTGTAGGTGTTGACGCCGTCCACACAGGTGCCCCCATTCTTGCAGTTGTTGCCTGGGCAGTCGTTGATGTTTTCCTCACAGTTCTGACCCGTGAACCCTGCACAGAGGAGATGTCTGCTGTGATGCCAACTGACCGACTGGCTGCGCCACCAACTCAGCCCCCCTCCACCCCCTTCCAATGGCATGTTGTTCATTATCAGGTGCTGGGCGTGTGCCAGGTGCTCCCAACCTGGCTTTGAAGCAGCCGCCTGGTTTCATCCCCATCTCTATCCTGCCTCTGCCAGGGGCTAGTTCTGCTGGAGCCCGGAAGGCAGCAGCTTCCTCTGCTGATGAGGGCAGACGAGGTATCCCTGTGCCAAAGCCCCCAGGTCTGGAGACACTTGCCCCGGGCAGCAGAGGATCTGACTCCATGGCATAGCTGGAATGAACCAGCCCTTCTCCCACGAAGGCTGGTGGCACCCAGTGCTGAATCACTAGCTTTTAATTTCACTTGTAAAGAGCCTCAGCAGCAGTGCTTGCCCTGGAGGAGGATCCAAGTCCCTGCCAGGGTGAGCCACCTCCCCACAAGGCACTGGGCTTATCCCAGCCCACCTCTGGCATGGAGAGCCCGGCTGCTTGGGTTTGTTATCACCCCCACCTGATAGCACAGCACTCATGGAAACCCTGCCTCCCCCAGCCTCTCCACCAGAAACAAAGCAGCCAGGCCCTTCTCAGGGCACCTGCCAAGCCACACGTCCCCCTCTGACCAACATTTGTTTAAAGAGCTGCATTCACTGTACGGCCCCCAAAGCCCCTGATCCAGCTGCTGCCCAGGAGCTGAGGGTCAGGTGGCAATGCCAGCCCACATCAGTTCCTCACAGTGCCAGTGTCCATCTGCAGCTCCCCCAGACTCGCCAGGGTATTCTGCAGCTCCAGGCCAGGCTGCTCCCCGTGCAGACAGCTCAAAATGTCACCTCCACAGGTAAGGAACAGGTACTCAGACTCATCCTCTGTGGGATCCCAGACCAGCTGAAGGCTCTCCCCTCGTCCTCTCCATGTTTTTGTCTCCTCAGCCCCATCACATGGGGAGCAGCCACAGGTTTTTATGATTGCTGGTAGGAGCCCAGAGCAGACAACATTGATTCGCACCTCATTTTTAAGCAGCTGGGCTGAGACTGAGCAGCAGTAACTGGCAATGTCCTAGATACCAGGATTAACTCATTTTGAACCATCTGAATGAGTAATTAGTGCTGCAATTACTGTAAACTCAGGGTTACATTCTACAGCGATGGCACGATAAAACAGCCCAGATTAGTTTAACTTGAAGAAACCCGGTAGGGCCAGACCTCTCCTGGAATGAAAAGGGGTCATTGTTCCGGGTCTGCTGCACCACATACCAGCGTATCAATCACCCCTTATCATGAGGAGCAGCCCCCCATCCCTCCTGCCTCTGCCCGTGGCTGCGCAGCTCCTGCAGCGAGCCATGAGGGATGGTGGAGGTGCCATCCCCCACGGGAGCTGAACCAGCTCCTGCAGGATGCAAATCTCCTGGAAGCGGCCTACGGAGCCACAGCTGGGCGTGGAAGAGCTGATCCTCCCGGGAGCAGGGATGCTGCCCCAGGGCCACGCCTCACCCCCTCGATGTGCCCCACACTTGGGCTGCTCAGGGAAAGTGCCTCGTCAGCAGAATGGCAGGGCAGGGCCTGGGCTGCTCCTGCCACCTCCACCTGCCCATCCCTGTGGCAGTGCTGCTCTGAGGGGACAGGGCTCGGAGCTGCTCCAATGGAACATCGCCCCTGGGAGCTCATCCTGGAAAGAAAGGCTTCCTTCCTGGCACTGCTGGCCCAGTCAGCCCCACACCTCACTGTCCCTAAGGACAGGAGCTTTGCTCCAGCCTGGGTGAGCAGGAGATCCTGCAGGGCCCTGGGTATTCTGGATGGTTAATGAGATTCCTGAGTTATTGCAGCCAAAAGCTTCGGGAAGGGGATTGAACCCCTGAGCCCGTGTCAGAGATCAAGACAAGATCCCCCACACTGCTCACAGGGATCACGTATCTTCCCCCCAGCAGCAGGCTGGGCTGCCAGGATGCAGCTTCATCTGTGCCCAACCCCACCTGGATGTTGTGTCCCCAGTGGAGATGGGGCAGGAGCTCCAGGGAGGGAGGCTGGATCTCCCTGCAGCAATGCCAAGCCCTGCCCAGGGTGCAGAGCAGAGAAGGTGCCCACCCCTCACCCTACAGGTGACCACAGGATCCAAGCAATCCCACGAGAGGCTCCTCAGGCAGCTGCCCACGGCTTCCTTCCCAAGGAGAGGGTGGATATGGCCCCTCCACATCTGCTGTGAGTGGTCAGTGTTGCTGGCTCGGGTCAGAAATGGCACTTGCCCTGGCAAGCACAGCCTGGTCTGGGCTGAAACTGCACTGTTTCATTTCTCCAGCTGACCCAGGGATGGGGTGAGCATGGAGTTGCTCAGCTCCTTCCGCTCCCTGCCCCAACTGCGCTGCGAACCACTGTCTGAGGACAGAAGTGAAAGGGCTTGCTGGGGTCAGGGGCCCTTTCACAGCTGCTGTTCTTCCCTCCTACTTGAAGGGTGCCAAGCTCCCTTCCAGGGTCCCACCATCACTTCCAGGGTGCTGAGCTCTCAGGACAGCCCCATCCGGCCCCCCCACAAGAGCCCTTCAAGTCAGAGGCTGTAATCCTACTGGGCTGCTCTGGCACTTGCCAGAGGGAGCAGCAGCGAGCATGGAGAGGGTCTTCCTTCCCCAACTCCATTTGCACTCGGAAACTTTCCAAAATAGCTATTCCGGGCTAATTATTCCATTCTGGAAGTGGATTAAGCTAAAGCGGAAAAAGGCACTCTTACTCTGGAATATGAGCATCCGCACAGGGGCCTCTGCTCAAGCAGTTGTTTTGGAAGAGCTATTTTGGTGAAGCACCAAGTATAAAAAGCCCCCAGATGACCTCTCCTCCTCGGGCATCGCTGCCCAGCGTCCTCCCAGAGGCACGTGGCACAACGAGTTTTGTCCCTCCCAGAGCCGTAACTCACGGGGAGATCGGGCACTGCTCGTTTAAGGCGGACAGAGGAGCTGCGAGAGGGTCCCCAAGCCCTTTCCTCCCCCCTGGGAGGCAGCCCCTACCTGGCAGGCAGGTGCAGTCGTAGGTGGTGTCTCCGATCTGGCGGCAGGTGCCCCCGTTCTGGCAGGGCGAGGGGTTGCAGGGCACGTAGAGGTGCTCGCAGTTCTGCCCGGTGTACGCCGGCTTGCAGGAGCACTGGTAGGTGCCCACCTCGTTGGTGCAGCTGCCCCCGTTCTTGCAGACAGGCGGGGAGATGTTGCACTCGTTGACGTCCTGCTTGCAGTTGGCGCCGTGGAAGCCGGCGGTGCAGCGGCAGATGTAGTGGGCTTCGAAGGGCACGCACTGGCCCCCGTTGGCGCAGGGGTTGGAGGCGCAGGGGTCGGCCTGCTGGCAGGTTTTGCCTGGGGAGGGCAGGCAGGGAGGATGAGGATGCAAGTTGCAGCTCGGGGTCTTTGTGGCAGCGGCCAGCACCGGGGTGCAGACCCGGATCTGGGACTGGTTGCAACTAATCCCCCTCACTCCCCCATTAACACCGTGCAGGAGGGTCGCAGCTCCCCCAGCCTGGACCCTCCTAAACACCAACCGGAGTTTGCAGACCACCCTCCCTATCTCCCCCACAAACTGAAGGAAGCCAAAACCACAGGCAGCCCTCCATCCACGGGGCTTTTCTAGGAGCAACCCCTACCAAAGGCCGTCCCTCTCCCCGCGGCCGCGTCCCCACACCACAGAGTGACACCCCTCACCTGACCACCCGGGCGGGCAGCGGCACTTGTACTCGTTGAGCGTCAGCAGGTCGCAGGTGCCCCCGTTCCGGCAGGGGTTGCTGAGGCAGACGTTGTCGCGGGGCGTCAGGCACAGCTCGTCGGTGAAGCCCAGGCGGCAGGCGCAGGTGTAATCCACGGTGCTGCCGCGCACCACCGCGGTGCAGGTGCCGGCGTTCTTGCAGGGGGAGCTCAGGCAGGGGTTGGGCAGCTGGCACCGCTCGCCCACGTAGGCACCGCTACACCTGGCAGGGGCGAGACGCACCGTCAGCGGGATCGCCCCGAGGGGCCGGGGGGGCACCCGCGCGGCTCAGGGACCGGCCCAGCCCCGCATCCCGGCACGCCGGGCTTGGCGGTGGTGGGGCTGTGCCCTGGCTGCTCTGGGCTGGGAAGAGGAAGATGAAAGAGGTGCTGGAAACAAAGGCGTCCCCCGTCGAGGGGCCTGCGCCGACTTGCACAACCGCAGCTGCGGTGCTGACGTCCTGAGTCTCATGGCAGTGAGAGCTTTGCCTCCCCTCTCCTCGCTGAAGAGGAAGCCGAGGCACAAGGGACACGTGGTGGAACCAGGAGGAGCATCCCCATATCTGCACCCACAGACCCCAGTGGAGACATGAATCCATGAGGCCAGGCAGCAAAGAGGACATCCCTGCACCCATTTTTATCCTCCCTCCATCCTAAATCACTCAAACGTGATCAAACAAGGACTCAACAGCTGGGACACGGTCCTGCTCCTCACAACCAGCTGAGGGCTTCCCCAAAGCTCAAACCCCGCGCAAGGAGGGATGAGCTGTCCTGGCTGACGTGTCCCTCTGTGTGGGGGCCCTGAGAAAAGACCCCTCGATGACACCACCAGCTCCACCATCTGTCACTGTTGGCCAACAGGGCTGCAGCAACTGCCTGGTGCAGGGCTGGGGCTGGGAACAGGGACATGCCCCAAGGGCAAATCCCACCAGCCATCCCAGCAGGGCTGGCAGGACCACACAGAGAGGGGAAGGTGTCCCTTGGGAAAGGGAGGACGGAGCAAAGCTGTGCACCTGACATCAGAAGATCCCAGGAATGAGACACAAACCCTCCTGCGTGGCACCTCTTATATCCTGTCTGCAACACACTGAGACACCAAGCGTTTTGTTCCCTGCGAGCCCTGCTCCCTTTACACTGCTTCCAGAGGGGATGTTCTGCCCTGGGTGGGCAGTGCCAAGCAGCCGTGGCAAGTATGGCACGGGAGGAACTGTCCCACACCACGATGGCAAAGCCACCAGGGCAGCACGGAGCACACCGGGCTCAGCTCACACTCTGCCACCAGAGGCCTTGAGAGCAGAAATAAATCTGGGATCCTGCACGCATGGCCATGAGGCATGGGTGAGGTAACCCCCGCTGGAGGTGACGGGCAGGGAAGGTGACAGCACCTGGGCACTGGGGGACTGCGGTCCCCGCTGTGCTTTGGTGGGCCAGGGCTCAGGGCACCACGTGCTCACACCTGTTGCCACCAGAGCCGGCGGGATGTTCCATTCCCGAGCCTCGTGCGCGGCCTCCAAGGCTCACGTGGCAGGGGGCGAGCAGGGGAGGGTCCTAGGGAACACTGCAGAGCGCAGCACTGACCTGCAACCCCCAAAACACGAATGTGGGACTCCTCCAGTGAAGCACAGCCAGCAAATCCCCACCCTCCGGCGCCCCAGCCCGGAGCCACCACTCTTCGCCGCACTGTGCCGGCAGCACAACCACGTTTTGGCCCCGCTCCCCCTCTCTTCTTCCCCTCCTTTTTTTTTGTTTCCCCGCTTCTTTTTTTTTTTTTTTTTTTTTTTTTTTGTTTTTTTTTTTTGTTTTTTTTTTTTTTTTTAACCCAATTCTGATTTCATTGTTGGGGATTGTGTGAGAATTTGTCAGGATTCGGAGACATTTTGAGTTAATGAGACGGCATTATCCAGGCCAAATGAAAAAGAAAATGTGTATAATAATAAATCAGGGCATCTGCTCGGCACACAAAGGGCGGCGGGGAGCAGGTGTGCATCCTAATGAGGCAGAGCAGCTGCCGGCGCCCGCGGATGATGCCCGGCTCGCCGGCGGCTCCGAGCCCGGGGCGCCTCGACCGCGGGGCGACGGCGCTTCTGGGTGGCTGAGCCACGGCCCCGAGCGGGGGAATGCGGAGGTTGGGGCCGTGGCTGCCTGAGAGGGCTCTTTGTGCGGGGCCCGGGCGGGCGGCGCAGGCACGACGCCGGCAAACCGCTCGGGTGTGCAGTCATCTGTTAAAATCCCCGCTCTCCACCCCCCTGCCACCACCGCCTGCCTCCCCGCACCACACACGCTTTTTTTCTTAAAACAATCCTCCGCGCTCTCTCGCGGCGGCTGGCGGACAGGGGGAGCGTCACGGGATTCTCCAATGGGAGAAAAAGGCGGAAAAAAAAATTCTTTCTCACTCAAAAAAAAAAAAAAAAAAGATTAAGAAAGATTGGATGCTGGACAAAGAGCTGCGATGGCAGCGCGGGAACCGCCACGGTGGTGCCGCCGTGGGCAGTCCGGGAGCGGGAGATGATGCTCTGGGACCAGGAGGTGATGCTCTGTATCCCGGGACAAGGCAGGCGGCCAGCAGGGCTATCTCTGGGGTTGGGGCTCCTGCGCCGTGAGGTCAGGGAGAGGGGCACGCAGCCCAACACCCTCCCACCCAATTAGTTTTCGGACCGTTTCCAATTTCAGCGCTGGCGAGCGGTGGTTTGAGCTCAGGGATGGGACGTCGGAGCAGAGCCCAGCCCAAATTTGGGAATGGCTATTAGCCAGGAGGTTAATTAGCGATTGGAGGAAGAATTCTGAGCAGCAGGGAAGTCCCTGCCTGAAGGCACAGGGGGGATTGGGGTCACTGGCAGTGCCTGGGTTGGGGGCTGCCCCACACCCCGCTGGGCTGCCCGGCTGCTTTCCAGGCTTTTGCTTCAGGAAACCTCTCAAGCTGCATGGTGTTGGTAGATTATTTTAAAATTAATTTCTATTTGTTTGCGTTAAGAGCTGATTTATGTCCGCAATCAACTCCAGAAGTGAGGAGGGTGCGGCGGACGGCAGGGAAAGGTTCCACATGGAAGGGCTGAGCTGAGCGATGGGCACACGTGGACCAAGGAGGACCAGGGTATGCTCATGCTCCACATTTCTCCTCCCAGAAAAGGGGATATTTCCAGCAACTCTTCAGAAAACAAGCAATACAGCACAGACACCCTTAAAATCCAGCAGTCACTGCTATAACCCACAGAGGAGTTCGCGTCACGCAGCGCGGGACTGCACTACACAGACCCTCTGGGGATGCCTGGTGATTCCTGAATCACAATTTCAGCCTCACTCAGCCACTGCACACGCCAGCCCCAGCTTGGGGAGCCCTCTCAAATCCTTCCACCTTTCTAAATCATCTCAGTTTCTTTTCCAAGGCAGTGGCCAGGACGTCCTCCTCCCTCACACTTCCACACTGCTGCTGCATCATCTGTAGATGCTCCTGCCTGCATCTGCAACAGCAAGTCCAAGATGAGGCAGGAAGGAGCACATTCCTGGCTGTGGACAAAGCCACAAGATGAATTCCACCATTCCCTTCCCTCACAAGTCCCAGAGCTCCCTCACAGAGACTCTGGAGCTGCTCTGGAGCTGCATTTCAAAGCCCAACAACCGCAGCGGCTTTAGAGAGTCCTGGCTGCAGAGGGAAGCCTGGAGACAAGTCTCACATGCAAAGCAAGAGATCAAAAACCAGGTGAAGAATCAGGACAGTCCAAGATGTAGCTATTTTTCAACTTTCCCAGGTCTGGAAAGGCTGGATTCAGCAGAGTCAGGTTCAGCTCCCAGCTGTGCTGCAACCTCATCATGCGTCCACCTATTTCTCCAGGGGCTAAAAACCTCTCCTAAAGCTCAGCCCAGGGAGCTGAGCTTTATTTTCTGTAAAAAAACCCACCGGGAGGTGGTGGTGTCAGGGCTTCCAGGTGAGCAGACGTGGAGTATGCGACGCCCCCGCGGGCTCAGCCAGGTGAACATCACCCTGTGGTTTTTCCTTTGGCATTTCCCAAGCCAGGGCTACCCAAACCAAACCCCAAGCAGCTTATGGAGATTAGCATATGAGACATTAAAGCTATGCTTTAATTATAGATTTATGTGTTGGCACAGGCCAGGGCGGGTGCTCCAGGATCAAAACAGCTCAGAAGGGCCATTAGAAAGTAGCTTTGAGGCGGTGAAATTTGGCCAAGCTCCCCGGGGTCCCGAGGAGCTTCTGTGAAACCCCCAGAGAGGCCAGTGTGGTCACAGTCCCAGCTCCATGTGTGACGTACACCCTGTTCCCAAACCAGGCAGGAATGGCTAAAAATACCGGTGTCTCTGCCTCCCCCCCAGCGCAGCTGAGAGCCGTTTCCGTTGACTCATTAACCTGCTGAAGAGGCATCAAACGCTCTGGTCAGGACCCGCCCTGATGGAGGGTGACGGAATCCCGATCCCGGGGATGGCCAAGCCCTGCTCCAACGCACGACAATCCCTCTCCTAGCACCATTCCAGCACACGGAGCAAGTCATGGCACACTGACTCACAGCTCTACGCTTCTGGGGAGTTTTCCACCAAGGGACAAGCACCAGACAGGACAGGGGACAGCAGTCGGTCCCCATCCCTGTGGATGGGGTGTCGCACGTGGAGGGGATGTGCAGGGGTGAACACACTGATTTACAACCCCTCAAAGTCTGGGGCTGCTGTCCATCCTGGTGGCTTTTTGTTTCAGAGCGGGTCAGGCAGAGGCTGGGGGCTGGATTCCCACAACTCTGGGCTGGGATGTGTCTTCCCCCTCCGTGCTGGCCCAGAGCAAGCACCCCGCGTGAGGGGGAGGCGCGTTAATAATGCACCGCGCTGCCGACCCATAAATCTCCAGCATGATTCATGGCCAGTGTGAAGGGTGATGGAGAAGGCCTTGTCCAAGGTCAGACAGCAAGTCCTGGGGGACAGCCTGGGAACGGGAACAGCGGCCCTGAATTCCCACCCCGCTCCCAGCACCGAGCCCAGGCCAAATCTGGGTCTGCTCAGCACGAGCACGTGCATTTGTTGTGTCTGCTGCACATCCTTAAGGAGTTACAACCAGTGGTCCAACGCTGCAGCTATTCCAGCAAGGCTCCAGGAGAGCTCTTCAGATAATCAGAAGCATGAATGAGTTGCAGGAGTGTATCAGAACCTATGAGCTCTGCTGCCAAGCCACTGTCCCAGCTCTGCTCTACCCGCCTGCTTGCCCGGCTGTGGTGACTCCCAGCACCCCCTCACTCCAGTGCAGTGCTGGCAGAGCTGGGGTGCCCATGCCAGTCCCCCCCATCCCCTGGCTGTGGCACTGGGCGCTCCCTGTGTGCGGCTCCGCGCTCCACCAGCCCTTTGTTCACTGTGTCCCTGCTCGCGGCGCGCGAGGCTTTTCCTCCGACCCACCAGCAACAGGTTTTGTCCCTCCGCAGCAATGCGGGCACTGAAAGCATCCTGAGGCAGATGTTTCTGTGACCTCTGACCCAAGACTAATGTTTTCCTTTCTGTGCTAAGCTGCCATCTGCCACGGCCGGCACAGATGACACCCAGGCACTCCCGCAGCCCACCCCGCCCCGGCACGGCTCCCGCATGGCGGCACGGGGGCTTTGTCCAAATTTGGGATGTGTCAGCCCTGCACAAGCACAGCCCAAGGGCTGGGGGGTGTTTTGGCGGTGCTGGGTGCACGGGGGATGCCCTGGATATGGGGGCTCAGCCTGCACCACCCGGCAGCTCACACCACCCACTGCTCTCCTGTCCACTCCCAGCACGTCCTCCCAAGGGACCCCGAGACCGTGGCAGGGCTGGAGGTAAAACCCACCTCAGGCTTACAACGCACAAAATAAGCCATCAAGCAAAATGGAAACCAGGTGAAAGCTGGAGCACGGCCACTGGACATGCAAGAGCTGTCCCCCATCCCCATCCCATTAGGGGCCAGCTCCACACTGTGGGAGGGGCTGGCAGGGAGCCCCATTCCGGCCCCTGGCCCCGCATCCAGTCTGCCTCTTATCTGCTCTGCTATCACATAACCTCTTCCTCACCCTCATCTGCTGGAAGCATAAACGGCCGTGGTTGTTTTCCCCAAAGTATGAGCAGCGTGGGAAAGCTGAGCAGGGGAGGCTCAGGTCCTTACTCAAGCCCCATTTTAGGGGTGCTTGAGACTAATGGGGCAGCAGCACACCCAGGTGGTGGGTGTGGGGTCTCCCATCATGGGGGGCAGCCCCCACCCTGACAGGCTGGGCTGCGGGTATCTCTGCTCCATGATACCCGTGGCTCAGAACAGCCACTTCAGGTGAGCCACCATCTCTGTACCCCAGAGCCCCTATGAGAGCCACCCCGGTGCAGAGAAGGTTGAGGAACCACGACCATGACCTTGCACGGTGCAGAGAGTCCCCATCAAGGGACCATCACATCCCCAGAACCCTCTGCACCAACAAATGCATGGTGTGACCAGCAGACGCCTGTGCCAGGGTGGTCTGGACCCAGCGGAGTGAATCAAGTGGCCAAACGTGATCAGGACACTCAGATTTCACATATTTGCTGGCAACAGCTGAGGGAAGGAGAAATAACCCACAGGAGGGTCTCCCTTAGCTGCACGACAGCCCACAGCCCCTGCAGGCTGCTCCCAGCTGCAGAGCAGTGACACAACCCTACCCCGTTGTCCCCACACCTCTCGGGATAACCGTCATCCTCGGGCTGACAGGGAACCACAACTGCCTGCTCCACACCTTCCCCTGCACCCCAGCAGCTGCAGACCCTGGGTGATGGGAAAGCCTGCTTTCCATCAGCCAGCTACACACAGGAGTCACCTTTCCAGTTGTGTCAGTGGCTTCCTGCCTGGCATAGCCTGGAAGCAACACCCCAGCTTTCTCCTGAAGTTACACCCTTCCCCGTAAGACACGTTTGCTCACTGCCAGCCCAGGGATCTCTGATCTGCCCCGGCTCCAATCCGACCAGAGAAAGGGCCAGTGCTTGGGGATATGTCTCCATGTCCCTGAGAGAACAGACATGCTTCTTACTCCATCTTATTCCATTCATTCTTATTCCACTGCCTCCCCAAGAACCCCTCCCATGCTGCACGGAGCAACAGGTGTGTACTACTGTCTACAGGAGGGCTTCCCAGAGGCATCAGCCTGCCTTAGAAACACCCTGCTGAGCACAGGAGCATACTCTGGAGCCAGGGGAAGGTCTGGAAAATGGTCCTGCTGGAAAAGCAGAGCTCAGCACCCTGCTCTCTGCTCCCATCTCTCACTCAGCTCCTGGCCTGGCACCGCCACCCTGCTCAGGTGGCACGATACACCTGGAGCCAGCAGGAAGGAAATGGGTGCAGGGAGACAAGGAACCCTTTTAGACTCTGCCCTGACCTCCCTGGGGCATGTGGGGCTGTGGATGCTCCCTCTGCCCTGGCAGCCAGGGGCTGGGGGCTGCTCGAGCAGCAGGCAGGGCCGGGCTCACCGCGCCTCACCTGCAGCTTCGCTCTGTGGTTTCTGGCACACGCGGCCGTTAAGAAACCAAAGGCTTTGCCACAGCTCCCAGGGGAGCCAAGGCATGAAGGCAGAGCTGCCCAGCTCCCCTCACCCATGTGGGGCACCCCGACTGGGTGATGCACCCCAAAGCTCCCCCGGCGCCGGCACAGCCCCACAGAAACCTCCAGCAGCCGCGACGCAGCTCCCAGCACCAAAACCCAGCACGAGACCAAACCGGTGGTTTTTTAAGAAGTCCCATCCAGGCCCTGCTTTATTAAACACTCTAGGACACCAGCCTGGGAAAAAAGCAGAGTTTCACACAGGGAGGTGGTTGGCAAAGCAGCAGGTTACTCTAAGTGACATCAGGTTAATAAAGCAGGAGCAGATCTCCACTCTTGTTTAATTAAAAAAGCAAACTGCAATCCCAAGTCTTTGATGTGTTTTTTTTTTTTCTTGTTCCATTTCATTTTTGACCTAGCCCAAGACATCTAATTGAGATTTTAAGATCCAGACTTTCATCTGGAGAGAAACTAAAGGAATTCCCAAAGCTGGATATGCTCATGGACAGGAGCGGGGAAAAACGTGCTACAGCCCAGTTCCTCCTACGAGTGTGAAGGGAGAGGGAAAAAAATGGCTTTGTTTCTTAAGCAGACATTAGTCAGGATAGTTTGGGAATCAAAGTTCCCATTGTAATGAAAAACAATATAATCCCATTACTAAGCAGAGTGGCCAGCCTATTCACTGGGTGGTAACCGGCTACCTGGGAAGGAGCTGCCTTTCAATGGAGCTTCATTCACAATAAACATGAAAGATGTCGAAGGAAGAGCCCAAGACAAAACTCTCCTCATTCCCACCCTCAACAATGGCTGCTATGAAATATTTGTTTTCCCCAGTTGATGTTTTTCTATATCCTCTCCCGGTGTAAAGCTGCACGGCCCCATTGTTTGTGGGAGCTCGGCTCCCTCCGCTCATCCCGGCCCCTGCTCCTTCTCTTGGAGGAGCTTGTTTATGGGGCAACCACGAAGGATGTGCTTCCAGCACAGGATCCCCAGGGAACACGGCCCAGGCAGAGGGCAGCACGTGATCCCATCACCCATCCATGGGACATGGGTGGCTTTCCTGGGGTGGGTCCTCCAACAAGTGCCGATGGTGCCCAGCGTGCCCATCAAACACCAGTATGGCACCCAGCTCTTTTCCTCCTCTGCAGTGCTGCCTGGCACCTCTGGCATCTGAGAGCACTCCCTGCAACTGCTCCCTGCTCTGGTCTCTCATTTGTAAACTTCTCCCCTTTAAAAACACTTCATTCTTTGAGCCAGCAGAAGGAAAAGTCAGAATTTGGGGGAGGTGAGGAATTTCCAGCTCCCCAGGCTGCCCACCAGCCCAGCACTGCTGGTGCCCAGGGCCACTCTCCCTTCCCTATCCCTTTTGGGGCAAATGCCCATTTTCCCTGCAGTGCTGCCCACACTTGCTGCCTGTGCAGGGCGAATTCACAGTGCTGTGCTCCAGGGGCTCTGGCACTGGTGTCAGACCTCTCTAAGGAAATGATGAACTCTCTTTTTTACCCCTTTCCCCCTCAAACCAAGCCTTGGTTAAACACGGCGCAGCCCGAGAGCCAAATATGGAAAACTCCCACGCGTGACCCCACCATCCCACTCTTCTAATCCTGAACATAAAACCTACGATTAGGATCTGAACAGCCACCAGAAGTTTAAACAAGCTAAATTTAGCTCCAATATTTATAAACAAAGAGGAGGGGGGGTTTAGCAGAGCACAAGGGTGCCCCTACGGCACAAACCCAACCAAAAGCCAGAGAAATTCCTGCCAGGGATGTTTCGGTGAGATGGGGAGCGGGCAAAGGTGGCAGTGGCCAGACAGTGATGGATTCAGCTCCCCCCAAGCTCACGGCCACAAAGCTGCTGGTTTCCACTGGCAAGCAAAGCTCCCAAAAATAGTTACGAGCCCACTTGCCCACTTGGAAACCGCGTGCTGAGGGATGTAAAGCACCACCGAGCAGAACGGGTATCAGCTCCCGGGATCCGTATCCCAGGATTTCTGTTGCCGCCGAGTTTAACCAAGGAAACGGCGAGGGAGGGAGGGAAGACTCTGCCTCCGACACCTTTTGCCGGCAGAAATCCCTGTGTCAACATGACGCCCTCGCCGAGGGAGCAGGGACAATGGTGGCGGCTCTGCCCTCCGGCCGCAGCCCGCATTCCTGCCCCCCTCCCCTGGAAACCCCCCTTTTGTGGGGAGCAGCAGGCCCTGTGAAAGGGCCGTCTGTCGCCCTGCCTTTTGACTTGGAGGTCTGTGTCTAACATTTTAATAGGGGCTGGGGGCCGGGGAGAGGCTCCCCCTCCTCCCGGGCTGCTCCCCCGTGGGGTCACTCTCCCAGCCCGCCCCAAAGCCGGGCAGCGGGTGCAAGGGCGGGAACTGGGAGCTGATGGTGTGGCACATTCCACTGCGGACAGCCACATTCCTCCACCTGCTCAAGAGGAGCCATCCGATGGGTCAACCACCTGTGAGTGCCTTTGGGAGGGTGTCCTTCTGATCCCCCGTGCAAGGATGCACTGGGGGGGTGAGAACACCGGGACATGATCTCCTCCATGGCTGCTCATCAACAGCAGAAAATTTCCATCTTAAAATAAGCCACTGGACACTCACAAATGCTCAACCCCCAGGCAGTGATGCCAGAGGGGAGAGTGGGGTCCTTGGGGTCCCATCACCCTGCTGACACCAGCTCTCTCAGCAAGGGAACATGGGACAGAGCAGCTGACAAAGCCAAGAGCCCCAGTGCCAAAGGCTCCTTTCCTTGCTTCTCTTGGGGACAGTCGTGGCAGACACAGGTAGTGCCACATCACACCAGGAGCCACAGGGGAGGCTGAGGAGGAATTGGCAGCTGGACACAAGGCTCAGCCCTTGCAACAGCCAGGGACTGATCCTGCACAGCTCAGGAGGTCCAAGCAAACCTGGCACTGCCAATCTCAGCTACACTGACTTTTGATCAAGCTCAAAGCAACAGGCTCCACAGTCCACGGGTGCCCCTCCGGTACCCAGCCCTCCCACCCCACCACCACCACGCCACTTGCCTGCAGGGTGCCCCCTCTATTAAATAAGGGCAACGTTATAGCATCATTAAAACTTAATAAATCCATTTCCCATATAAATACCATTAAATTCAGATTTTGGGGAAGGGAATTAGGGTGAAAACTTGTTAAAAGAAAATGACTCCTGCGCAAATAAATTTTTGCAACTTGACCGAGCATGAAAGTTTCCCATTAAAATGCAGCTCGGCTCCCTTTGCTGGAAATGTGCAAGAGCCTAATAACCAGGGCCTAAACATTAACTGTTTAACTGGCTTTTCCAATATTAACTCCAGGCTGCCATGGGGGGAAGGGGAGGACGTGACGGGTGAAAGCTTAGAGCAGACATTAATTACTGCTGTGCGAGGGAGGCGCACCCTGAGCACGCACCGCTCGCCTCTCACCAGCACCCTGTCCTCCCAGGGCTCATGGTGGGAGTTTGGGGCTGTTCTCAGCAGGGCCAGGAGTTGGACTCCATGATCCTTGTGGGTCCTTTCCAACTCAGGATGTTCTGTGGTTCTCAACAGACACCAGTGTTGGACACGGCACGAACCCCACTGAGCGTGAAGTAGTGGGCGCGATTGCTGCCCCATCAGTTGATGACCATTGTAGGTCCCTTCCAACTGCAAATACTCGATTCTGGGGGGAAGAGCTCCCCATATGGCCCAGCCAAATATCTCTCCCCCATCCCCAAGGCCTCACACAGGCTTTACTCCTGTATCTCTCACACCAAGCACTGCATTTACCCATGGGAACCACCACTGACAGGTTGCCCAGAGAAGCTATGCCTGCCCCATCGCTGGAAGTGTCCAAGGCCAGGTTGGATGCGACTCAGAGCAACCTGGACTAGTGAAAGATGTCCCTGACCATGGCAGGGAGTTGGAACAAGATGGTCTTTAAGGTCCCTTCCAACCCAGACCATTCCACAATTCTCTGGTCACTTAATTCACCGCCCTGAACCAGGATGCAGCTGGCAAGTCGTGCTGCTCCTTCTCGCACTGAGACAGGTTTTGATGTTCAGGTGACCAACTGCAAATGGAGGGAAACTGAGGCACTAAGCACACCTTGCTGGAGGTATGTGGAAACCCTAACCCCACCCCATAAGGCAGACCCCTGCCCAAGGGGTACCTGCCAGCATGAGGGGGTGAGAGGAGAGGACCTGACCCACAGGATAAGCACTAGAGCTGTAGACAGAGATGCTGCAACAAGTCTGGGTGCTGCCACACTCTTAAGAAGGCAGAGTCCCCACATGGGTGTGGAGGTGTGAACAGGCACTGCCACCCCTGGCCAGATGGTCAGCTGGAAGCAGCGCTGAGCTGCTCCACCAGCAAGAGCCAGATGTTAAATACTGGGGTGTTCCCAGCTGGGCATCTCTAACTGTCCTGGGGCAGATGGGAGCTGCCATGGGGTTTGGTGTCACTGAGACACAGCAGGGTGCTGTCAAGACTTCCCAACATCACACACAACAGATGTGCAAAGAGAGTTGTGATATGAAATCCCACTGGGGGTTCCAAAGCCCTTCAGCTCCTGGCTCTGCAATGCTGGTTGGACCCTGAGAATGCCAGGGGTGCCAAGGCAGGGCCTGACCCTCACACCTCTCTGCTGCTGGGTGCCTCCACATCCAGGTACCCAGGAATCAAAGATGCAACAATCCCCCCCAACACCAGAGCAGCATTTCTGTGCTTATTCCAGATCTCTGGATGATGCCAGTAGCTGCAGCTTTACCCCACACCAAAGTGCGAGCACAGCCCTGGGTTGGTGAGCACCCCAGCACAACAGCCATGGCCAACAGTCTTTGAGATGGGAGTAACACCAACCTGCTGCTGCCACTGCCTCTCCAGGAGGTTTTTCTAACCCTGGACCCCAAAGCAAAGAGCTGCAGGACCAGCCTGGGGAGCAGTGAGTGAGCAGCCCAAGTCCCCACGGTGCTGCCTCATCCCAGGTGGCAGCAGGAGCTGGGCAGTCCTCAGGGATGACTGGGCACAGCCTGAGTGGAGCAGGTGGACCCTGAACACTGCTGGAATGGAGGCAGGATTCAACTGAGATCCCACTGCGGGTCGGCTTTCCAAGGGGGAGTTAAGCTGTATCCCAGAGGCTCTTCCACTCCGCAGCCCCAACACATGGTCTAAAACCTTCACCTGGAGTTTGGCAGCACAGAGACCACAGAGAAGTCTCCATCCAGATCCAGAGCTTACCAGCTCTCCCTGACTGCACCCCGAGGCTACTCCCTCGTTAAACACACTGATGCTCTATAAATTTCACATTCCACTCATGTACACACGCCGTTACCACTTGGGACACCTACCAACACGAGCAAAACGAGGGTCACCACACCTCCAGGCCTGGAAAAAGCAGGTTAATTTCCAAACAATGTTATTTTAAAACTTGCTAACTGCCTCCTGATTATGTTGTCCGAGCCCTTAATTGGTGCATAGCCTGGTCTTGCAGTGACTTATACGTGTCACCCTCGTGCTACATACAATAAACCATAACAGCCTTGGAGGTGAGGCCAGGTATGCAGAATCAGCTGGAACAAATGGACATGTTGTGGCTGCCCAGCAGGGAGGCAGACAGTAAGTCAGGGGGTTGAGGTGGAACAGATTTTGGTGGATTAAAACATACCCCACACAACAAAGCAGAGCCCCGGGCACTGCATCACATCGTGAAGATTGAAGATGCCTCTGTTCATTGCACGGGGGCTGGACTAGGTGACCTTTAAAGGTCCCTTCCAAGCCAAGCTGCTCTGGGGTCACACATCTAACAGCTGTGAGTAAACAGCAGGAAACAGCCCCTCTGATCTCAGGTGATGATGGCCACTGTGAGTACTGCATCCCCCCCCGTACCTCTGAGCAAATTCATGCCAGCAGGCACCACCCCATCTCTCCTGCTCATCTCCGTGCTGCAGGGACTGCTGAGGGAGCAACTGAGACATCTCCTGAACGTGGCCCACGCTGGCCATGCAGTACAACCCTCTGCCCCATCAAAAGCACCCAAGCCATGAGAAAAATCAAGCAAAAAACCCTCAGCTCAAGCAATAAAATCCCAAGGCAAGTGAACAGGAGAGAATAGAACCACCTGAGACAACTGATAACCATCGAGACGCCTTGCAGAGAGGAGAGGGGTAAACAGATTCTTTTAGAAAAGAGCTAAAACCCCTGCTGCTGTCCCAGTGACCTCACCAGCTGGGCTTCTCAGCTAAGTTTCTCTTCCACTGGAATTCGCAACAGGTGACACTTTTGTATTTTTAATCTCCCCTCTTACCCATTTCCACCTTGTTCTTTCCGAGAATGAGATCAGACTTGAAAGAGCCACCAAGAGTTCTCAACATGGCTGAATCACCGCTCCTCTAGTTCTTTAAGGGCTTCCTCTGGTTGATTGTTCAACACTCCACCCTCTTCCTCCCCAGCACCGAGACTGCATTTTTTCTTTGTTATTATTTCATGGAAATAACGTTGGGTTAAAGCACATGAGAAAAACCAAACCAGAAGGAAACTTCCGCCCTTTACAATGAGATAACAATGACTGAGCAGCTGAATAACTTGAAGGGTACAGAGCCTTGCAGGGCTCACATCAGTCCTCTGCCTTCCTGGTTGTCTCCTGAAAGAGTTTGGAGCTAAAATAATCATCTCTTCCCGCTGTGGTCCCCCTCTGAATATTTCTTCCCGTGTTTCTGGCCCGCTGCCCGTGGAAGCTGGTGGTGGCAACGGGCACCAGCTCAGGAGCCATTGCCCTGGCTGAACTACAACACCACACTGATTCATAAACAGAGGAAGTACTTTAGCAAACCGACTTTTCCCCCTTTTCAGCACAAACCTAGTGATTAATTTAACTTATTCCTTCCCTTTGCCGTCTCGTTTGCTTCTCTGGGCAAGAGGATGACAACCCAGGCACGGCTCCTCTGACTTTAATGGTGAGAGGCTGGTGGAGCGGGGTTGGAAACTCAGCCCCCTTTCATTCCATCTGCTTTTAACTAGCGGAGCAAGGGAGGTCCTGGGAATAAATGTCACATGGCACGGAGAGCTAAAATCAGCCCGACTCATTTGCAGGGATGCCAGTCAAAACTAGAGTTATCCAACAGTCTAATTAGGAGCTATCACTAGAAGTCAAAACTGCCTCTTGGAAAAACCTCCTCATTTTGTCTGGGAAAATGCCTTAGCCAAAGGTGAGCGCCTTTTCTGGAATGCCACAGCTCCCCAGTGCCACGAAACCTCGCGTCAAACCCCGCAGCAGCCACCAGCTCCAGACCGGACCTTTTAAAGCTCCAGCTCTGGGACAGAAACACCTCGTTGCCTTCAGCTGGGGTTTGTGCAAGACACAGGAAACTCTGCTGCTGCTCTTCCAGCACTGGAAGACCCGGACAAGCCTGCCAAGATGGAAAACAGCTCCAAAGCAGCTTAATTAGGGCAATTCTGTCGCGAGCCCTCCAGCCGCTCCAACGCTCAGTCCCCTCCATTCAGTCAAAGCCCTGCGTGCCCTGCGCTGCCTGGCAAAGGGACAAGCAAGATAAGGCACCTGGAGCTTTACAAACTACCCCTGTAAAATAATAAAGGCAGAGAAAGCTCCTCATCTTGCACCGGCGATCCCCTTTCCGTAACAGGGCCGATAACTCTGGGTTGGGAGTTATCAGAGTCGTCTCCACGTAACCCAACGAGCTCTGTCCCGCCACAAGCACCGGGGCGCTCGTCCACTGGAGTAGCGTCTCCCTCATACGCTATTTATTTCACTCCACTTTCTAATTGGATTTGTGGGGGCAGCACAATGGGGCTTTATGGCCAAACTTTGTTAAGTGCCAGGCCGAGCAGAGATGTGGCCAGCAGCCAAAATGGTGCATTTCACGCAGGCGCCAAAGGGCAGTGCCAAGCTTTTCTGCGTCTGGTATCTGTGCTCTTGGCTCTGCTTTGTTTAAGAAGCTTGGAAGCAAAACTCCTCGTAAAGAGATATTCAAACAAAGCGAAAAACCGGGGTTTTGCGAGTTGCTATCAGATAACTTAGGAAGTTGCACCTCCTCCAGCCTGGCTGTACCTCCAATATCTGCCCCCATCGCCCTGCACGGGACAAGAGCTTTAACACACGGAGCACACACACCTTGGGCTCCTGCAAAAGTAACACACACTCACGAAGCCATCACGGCGTCTGCAGCCAAGAGAGAGGCAGTTATTCACAGCTAGCAAGCAAGAAGTTCTATAAAGTTAACTTTTTCTCTTAAAATAACTCCACCCCAAGCCCACTTCGGCAGCTTCTCCAAATAGAGCTCGCACACATCAGATCTAATTAGATTCCATCACCATCTGCACATGAAATGTAAATCAGGAGTTGCAGAGACTTAAGAAAAAAAGGAAAGAATGACCACAAGGAAAAGGAGGGGTGTAAGGTTGGGGAGGGGGTGGAGGGTTGGGCATTCTGGGAAGCCATACATGATTAGTCACACAGCATTAATCTGCCTCCCTTAACAATAGCTGCCGAATTTCGACCGAATCCCAGCTGTCGCTCTTTGAATGAAAGAAAACAAGATTTAGAGCGTCAAGCGTTGGTAAGGGCTTCTGTGCAAAAAAAAGTGGCGTGCATTCATTAGTGGCTCACAAAGGGACCCAGCCTTTGTCCATTAAATTGCTCATGTGCCTGATTGATTTGCTGATTTATTTGCACCAAAGGGTTGGGGGGCTCAGCTTGGAGAAGGGGGCGGGAGGTGCCCGGCTACTGGGCAGAGTAACGGCACCCAGGCGGATTTGCAAAAAAGCAACACGCATTGTCAAGGGAAACTGCCATTCAACAGGTTGGGATTGGAAATGCCTTCAGGTTCCTCCGCCGAGGACTTCCTATTTGGAAATTTGGGGTGGGTGGGAACGTCTCCCCGCCTGCTCTCAGCTCAGGCCACGTTCAACAGGCAGAGGGGAAATCTGGCCGGAAAACAGAGCCTTGCCCATTCACATTTCTTTTATGGAATAGTTTTAAAAAGGGAGCTGGAGCCTTATTCATTTCTCTTGGTTATTGTTCCCTGGGAGCCTGGAGTGAATCGGCCATCGCTGCGGTGGGTCGGTTGGTCCTTCAAAGAGTCCCAAGGCTTTACACATCCGTTTCCCCACAATCAGCTTGGAGAAAGCCCCGGCCTGGGTGCCAGGTCCCGCCAGGAACACCAGGCTACACCACAGCTTGGCACCAGCACTTGCAGGGCTGCAGGGAGGAGGTGGCCCCGCTCCCCTGGCGATGGACACGGACATCATTGGGGCAGCTCCAGCAGCCAGAGCCACGCCATGAAACCTCTCTTGAGTGTTTATTGGAGATGCACTGGTCACCCCATGAACTGCAAGGGACTGAAAGGCAATGCTTCAGGGCCAGGAGTAGCTGGAAGACAGACAGACAGACACCCTCCCTCTACGCCCGACAGTCCAACGAGTGCCGCAGGCTGGCCCTACCTCCTGCTCCATCAGCAGGGCAGTCTGCATAGGTTAACACCAGCAAAACATGGCCCTTTGCCCATGTTTTTCCACCCAGCTAGGAACAAAGCCCGATCCTGCCAAACTCGCGGTGACTCCTACACAAGCAGGTTATTCTTGCCACTCAAGGAAAGAAAACGCATCTTGCCCTATTAAATCCAGAGCCTTCAAAGCAAAGTCAACATGCATGTCAATACTTTGGTTGGGGGAGATGAAAATCCTCTGGCTCCTCCATACTTACTGGCACACCTCCGTCCCGTTGGGAAAAGTTTCGCACTTGCCCCCGTTGAGGCAGGATTCGGCGAGCTGCGTGCACCGTAAACCTGCAAACAGAGGGACAGCGTTAGCCACAGCACAGGTCCCGGGTGGCAGCAGTCACCCAGACTGGGGACAGGCTTGCGGAGACCCCCAGAGCCCCCTGCACCTGTGCAGCCTGGCGAGGTGGGGGTACAGCACCCAGCAGTCCCCACCCGCAGGGTGATGGGGGCAGGCAGGGACCGCGTGGCCTCAACTCCGAGAGGCTTGCCTAAAAATAAACTCAGGGTGGGCTTGAGGGTAGGCTGTGCCTGCTTCTCCAGCAGGAGGACTGACAGAGAGAAACCCCAGATCAGGCCCTTGAGTGACAAATGCCATTTGCGAAAAACCATCTGCCCCAGGGCCCATGAGTTACCATGAACTCGGTAACGAAATGAGTCGCCCGTCATAACTTGCTGTGAGTACAGGTTTCATTGTCTAGCCCTCAGAGCCAAATTCTGCAGAGTTACCACAGCAACTCGCTGAAAGTACCAGAATCGCTTCCGATTTCCACCCCGGCTCACTCTTCCCCTTCTCTGCCCCGCTCGCTCTTCACGGTAACTGGTTCTGTGACACGCGTGTGCAGCCGGGGCAGTTTCACATTGAGCCATTTCAGCTTCGCGCTGTCACCACCACAACCAAAATCGTGCCCTGGGTGGGCGCCGAGCCCACGCACCTCGGGAACATCCCGCTGGGGCTCCGGCCCCAGCCCCACGTGTCCCCGTGGCGTGTTGGGGACCACTCCGGTCAGGCACAACTTCCTGCAAACTTTTCCTCCGAGGGTTCCCAGCCCTGCTGTGGGGTGAGGGCAGCGCCGCTGCCTCCACTCCCCAAAACCCTCCCAGGGCTCTCCGGAGGAGGTTTCTAGCTCTGCCCCGGGACGTGGGGAGCACCGCAGGGCTCCGGCCCCCCAGGACGGGCTGCCCCGCGGAGCCGTCCGCTTTTGGGGCTCTTTTTCCCGGCCCCAAACCCGCCACCCCCGACGGTCTCCCAGCGCTTTGCGGCGAAGCTCCCGGTCCCGCCCCGGGAGGGGGGAGCTCCGGGTGAGGGGGGGGGAGCCGGGGGGCCTCGACTGACTTTCAAGAAACAGGAAACCGAGAAAAAATTTGCAAAACGGTCAAAAGCTCTCGCAGAACAACAGCAGGAGAGCCCTAACCCCGCGCGCCCCTCCGCCGGGCCGAGCCCCGGTTCTCCGGCGCCCCCCGGTACCGAGCTCCGCTCCCCCGACGGCAGCGAGCGCCGCTCCGCGCGGCAGCCCCCGGCACCGAGCGGCGGTTCGCGGTGGCCCCGGGCGCCTCCTTCGGGGCACCGAGCCCCGGCCGCCGCCGCGAAGCTCAGCCCCGTTCCCCCCCACGGTCCCGGCCGCGGCTCCCCCGGCGCCGCCGAGCTCCGGCCACCCCCGCGGGGCTCAGCCCCTCGGTCCCTCCACGGGGCCGGCCCCGCTTCTCCCGGCGGCGCCGAGCTCCGGTCCGCCCCGCAAGAGCCGAGCGCGGTCCCCGCGCCTCCCGCGGCACCGAGCGCCGGTTCCCACGAGGACCCGCGTCCCGCACCCCCCCGCCCACACCGAAGAGCGCCGCGCTCCGATCCCGCAGCAGCAGCCGAGCCCCGGTTCCCACGGGAACCTCCCGGTCCGGACCCCCCGGCGGCGCCGCAGCGCTCCGGTGCCCGCCGTGCCCCGCCGTTCCCGGGGCTCCCGCCGCGCCCGGCCCCGCTCCCGGCAAACTTCCTGCGGGGCGGCGGGTGCGGGGCCCGCGGCGGCCCTCACCTCGCGTCAGGGCGGGCAGCAGGAGCACCAGGAGGCCGGGCGCCAGGAGCCGCTCCATCCCGCTCTGCTCCCGCCGCTCACAGCCGCATAGATCCGCGGGGCCTCGGCCGAGCCGGTGCCGGTGCCGGTGCGGGTCCGCGCCGCCCCGCCGGGAGCCCCAAACACAGCGCGCCCGAGCGCAGCGACTCCGAACGCGGCGCCTCCCGCGGCTGCTCAGCCCCGGCGGGCCGGGCCGGGCGGCGAGGGGCGGGACGGGACGGTGCGGGGCGGGCCGGGCGCGGCGGGACGGGAGGGGATGGGACGGGAGGGGAGAGACGCTCCTCCCTGCCCAGCCCCGGGGGCCGCCGCTGGGACCCCCCCTTCCCGCCACAGAGGGTCGCTGAGTGGGACGGGAGCGGGGCTGAGGGGTCCGCGCAGCCCCCACGGGCGGCCACGGGGTAGCCCCTTCCTTCCGTGCAGGCACCGGGCACCTCCAGTGCAGCCCCCCGTATGCGGACACCAGACACCCGCGATGCTGCCACCGGACACCCCCGGTGTAGTCCCTCCCGGGCAGCCACGGTGCAACACCCCATGTAATCCCCTCAAGCCCGTACTGCAGCCCCGCATCTCCAGCAAGCACTCCTATGAGCAGAGCCCCAGTGCAGCTTCGGACACCCCCATGCAGACCCCCCAAGCAGACCCCAGACAGTTCCAGCGCAGCCTCTGGACATCCCCAGTTCAGCCCCCACCCTATCCTTGATGCAGCTGTCTCCATAATTCCAGTGCAGTTCCCCCATGGTCCCAGTGAAGCCCCTGCACAGACCCCCAGTACAGCCCCCCCCAGCCCCTGCACAGCCCCTGGGGCCAGAGCGCCCACTCAGTGACCACAGAAGCACTCAGGTCCCCACGGCGTGTCCGAGCAGGGGCTCTGGGCACCCAAAGCACGGGACACATGGGAACGGGGTGTTTGTACCGGGGCACCAGAGCTGAGCATCCCCTGGGGGTCACAGGGTGTGCTGGGAGGAAGAGGGTGGGATTCACCTTCTGACCCACACCAGGACACAGGTGCACACAGGTACACCGAGCCGTTTCCCACCCACCTTCCCGATCCGTGCAGGCAGCGCACACGGAGCTGGGTCGGATGTTGTTTGTTTTCTGCTGTGAACTCGTGAACTCGCAGGCAGAGCCTGGCCAGCCCCATGCGCCGCATCCACAAATAAACAAACACACTGGGAGAAGCAGGGAAGCCAAACCCAGAGGCAGCCCCACAACCCCCAGATGTGTGCAGGCATCCCGTGCGTGCAGCAGTGCCGGGAGGTCCCTGTGCCCTCATCCTTGTGCCCCCAGACCCCTGTTCCTGCCCCAACTGCCTCTGTGCCATGGTCAAGATGGCAAACCAAGCAACTTTTCCCAGAGCATGGGAATGTCCCACCTGAAATCCAGCCAGGCCCTGAGCCCAGGACAGGTTGAAGCCCTTAACCTGTTTGTGGGTGTTACCCGCAAGCTATGGCTGCGGGAGAGTGCTCAGGGCTCTGCCCAGAGAGCACTGCCAACAGAAACCCCCTGTGTGAGTGATGCTTCCTCACGGGGTTGTGGGAGCCAACCCCGCTCAGTGAGACATGGTGCCTGCAAAGGTGGGGACCAAAAACTTGGAGCATGGAGAATTAATGCTGGGGTACCAGCTGAACCAGGCACAGGGGTATCTAAATCCCACTGGACTCCTGGATCTCCCTCCGAGCCCCTCTGAGCTGCTGGAGGCCATGGCTCTTTTACAGCTCCCAAACAGGGGGACATGGAGGGACGGCTGCCAGCCTTTGGCTGAAAGCTTGGGAAAGAGGAAGAGGAGGGAGGGTCAGCAAGGGGTTAACGGGAAGGAGGTGACACGGTGGTCATCTGTGTCTCTCATCACAGGGCACCTCTCTACCAGCCCCCCAGGCTCATCCCATCCCATGCCAGCCCCACTGTTATCCCACTGCTTCCTGCTGTAAACTATTTCCAGAGCAAGTGTGAAACAATTAAACAAACTGAAGGGCAGAGTCTGCTCAGCAGATCAAAGGCACAAGCCCTGCAGCGGTACCTCGCTCCCGCAGCTCCCTCCTTCCCTGCTCCTCCTCACTTTGGGCTCTAAAACATCTAAAAATCCCCTGATCCAGGCTGGGAAGTGGGGGTTCTGTGTGGAGCATGGTGCCACTTGGGATTTGGGTGCCACTGGAAGCCCGAGCCCTGCTTGAAACCTGAAATTGTCCCAGGGAGATGCTGCGTGGCTCACTCCAGACGTGTCCCTTGGCTCACTCTGTCGCGGTAGAGAAGGGGCAAGGCTGGGCCTTTGATGTGTTTCAAGAACAAATAAGAGATGCCAAAGGACATGGGGCTGTAATGTCCCTTCTTCTACTCTCATTTTCTATCCTTGGCAGGGAATAATGGAATTATGGAATGATTGGGGCTGGAATGGACCTTAAAGCTCATCCAGTTCCCTACCCATGGCAGGGACACCTTTCACTAGACCAGGTTGCTCAAAGCCCTGTCCAACCTGGCCTTGAACACTTCCAGGAAGTGAATGTCCCCCTGTTTTATCCTCCCTGCAGACATGAGTAGGGTGGCAGCAGCTGGACAGAGGATGTGGCCCCTGCCCCCACCCTGGCTGTGGCACCATGACTGTGCCACCATTTTCAGCCTCACCTGGAGATGAGGCAGGAGAGAGGACAGCCTGAGGCTTCCACCCTTGGGGCCTCCTTGGAGATGGAGACTTTGCTGTCTTTCTCCATCTTCTCCCTTTCTCCCTCCCTGTCAGAGCCCAGGGAGCAGAGAGCATCTCTGCTCTACCTGCCTGGAAATACTGGCCGTAGCTTTGCCCGGGCTTGTTCCCCATGCGCAGAAAGTACCACATGTTCAGCTCAGCTGTGCTCTGGGCTTGATCCCTGAAACTGGGGAGAGACCCTCCTGCCCCACTAGATTATCCTGGGCGTGCCTGGGGACATGGGGCTGCTGGGGTCCCTGCCAGGCCTGCGTCATCTGGGGATGGAGAGGTGGTGATGCTGGTGAACACGCAGCGTGGCGGGATGTGGTGGCAGGACGAGGTGGAAGGATAACTCTGCATCCCAGGCACTGGCTGCTCTTGGAGGGCTGGACACCCACGGGCCTGGGGCTGAAAGAGCACGTGGGAAGCCACGAGTGAGCCCTGGCTCTGGTTTTCTTCCGTGGTTGGGAGGGTCTGTGTGTCCAGGGCCACGGCTGTGGGTAAACACAGACAGACCCGGGTGTGCGGCCGCGCAGCTGCGTCGCCTCATCCCCTGAGCACAGAAGGTCAAATACATCTATTTATTGCCATCACCCGGGGGCTCTGTGACCCCGCAGCGCTGGGGCTCTGCTCGGGGGAAGGCTTTGCCGTGGGGGAGGTAAAAGGGTCCTCTGTGGTTTTCCATGAGTGTCTCGGCACGGGGATGACTCCTCCAGCCCGGCGCTGCTGTGAGATATCCCGCCTTAATCTGGTTCCATCCTTCTCCTGGTACTGGGTGATCTGGAGCAAAATCCTTGCAGGGAAACTCCTCAAGTTTCCTTCTCCCGGACGCCTCCCCCAGAGGCTCCTACCTAGAAAAGTTAAGAAGGGAGGAAGGCAGAAGTCAGCGCTCGGCATAAATCTTTTTGCAGTAAGAGGTGGATAAGACATAAATCCAAAGAAACTTTTTTATTCTGAGTGGTCTTCAGGGGTTAAAAATAATGGGATTTTAGGTCCTTTTAAAAATAGCGTTTGTAAAAGGCTTTAATAGAAACCTTGGCAACTGTCCATGTGATTAGTGATTTAAAAACATGAAACCTCCACACATGTTTAAAAGTTTTAATAAGTTAAAATTAAATGAGTGAAACTCTGGGAATATTTTTTTGTTACTGCAAGCTAAGAAAATTATGTCCGTTAAGCAAAACTTAATACAAATATAAACAGGTAATGCACATCTGTAAATTATTTTCATGTCTCCAGGGGCTGGAAAAAAACCTAAGTGAGACCAGCATTCTTATATATATTTTGCCTTGACAGCTCAGGAAAAAATTTGCCAAAAACCAGAGTTAGAGCACTGGGCTGGCGTGGGAAAGTTGGTTTAGTGAGAAATTTGCCCGAGGCTATTTAAATAAAAACAGGCGTTTTTTTTTTAATGGCAAATGCCTGTTAAATACAACCAACGAGGCTTCCAATCGCCTGAGTAACTTGTGTGCCTATTCCTTCTTGACACTTTCATCTCTTTATCATCACAATCAATATTTTACTCTTATACCTTCAGTGCAATAAAAATAAGACTGATAAGGCAGACATCAAACTGGATCTCTCCTGCTCTCCCCGCCGTGCTTGGCTTGGCATTGCTCTGCCGCCTGGGTTTTGGAGCAGCATGGGGGGTTAGCCCTCCTCACGCTGGTACATGCACTCCCACCCTCCCTCCTGCTCTGAAAAAGCCTAATTTTCAGCAATTAAGCATGAATCAAAGTGGGTACAGCATCCTGGAAAGTCTGAGCAGATAAAAATGCACTGGTCCTGGAGTCTGTGAGGTAAAACTATCCCAAAGCTGCTCCATAATGGGATTAAGCTGTGATTCTCCCAGGCACCAGGGAAATGAGGCTGGATTTGCAAGAATGGTCCAAATCCTGATTTTTATTTTAATCCTATTTTTCTTAAATAGCTGAGTGGAGGATCGTGCCTGGATGGCCATAAGATAAATCACGCCCACTGTGCCATCCCTCTGGTAGGGGGATGGCAGCACCTCTGGCAGCACCTGCCCATAGAGGACAACGTTCCTCCTGGCAGCACAGTGGGATTTGGTCCCATCAGGGTATCCAGGGTTGGGATGGGACAGAGGACAGTCAGTCCTCACTGCTTTGGGTGGAAGTTGGTCCCATGCATGTCCCTGCCCTGGCATGGCTGCTGCGCCAGGCTTGGCACCCGCGGGGTTTTCCTCCTCACAGGCTGCTGAAACTGGTTTTAATTGCAGGGTTGCTCGTGGCCATCGTTTCTCGGTGCGTAAAGTCAGCTCAGGAACTCTCACCCAGGGATTAGCAACAGGCAGGGAGACGTCCCGGAGGAGCAGATTTGTACCTGGGTGAAAGGTGCTGCTGCTCTATTACACTGTAAAATCTGTGTCACGTTTAAAATAAAATACCTTTATGGGCTGTGAGGAGAGAGCAGGTGCTGGGCAGGCGTCGCTCAGCCCGGCCCTGGCCTTGCCAGCCCCTGTGCTGTTCCTTTCCACCTCCATAAAACAACTGAAACATTCTCTGTTGTGTAAACAGAGTCTCATGGGGTTTATGGGACTGTGAGTGACAATGTGCTTGTCCCCACGGCACGGGCTGCTGGAGATGCAATTCCCCTGTCCTTTGGTGCATGTCCCTGTTCCCTCCATGCTGTTCTTGTCCTGGCCTGCACCTGGGTGCTGCAGACCCTGTGTGGAGTCTCTCACCAGGGTGATTCCTCAGGGTGTCACAGACACCAACTCAGGGGTGGGGGTAGCTCTGCACCCACCAGCTCTCACCCATGTGGGACACAGGTGGTGACCCCAACTCTCTCAAAGTGCAGACCCCAGCCCAGCCTTGCCCCAGCCCTGAGGACATGCAGGACACGTTTTCACACTGTGTTTCACGCGCATCTCCTTTCAAAACCCTCAGTTTATTTGCTTTTTAGTCCATTCCTCTTTTTCCCGCTGAGGCACTTTGCATCATCTCACTAAATAAATTGTTCAGCGGAGTGAGAGGAGTGGCCGGGATTAAACCTCTCCTGATATCTACATTAAATAATAAAAAATCATCACTCACAGGAGTGAAAACCCAAGTGTGAATCTCTGTGCACAAGCCTGGGCATGAGCCTGATACTGGATTTCTGGACCGCCACGCGATGCCAAGCTCATCCAAGTCACGCTGGCATCCCCGCAGTTTCACCCGGCTCCGCGCTGCTGGGATTCGCCTCTCCCAGGGCACACGCTCAAGAAAGACGTCATGCCGTGCGGACACTCGCTCTGCGCGGGTTTCGGGCAGGTTTTCCAGGAGACATCGCTCCGGGAGACCCGGGCGTGCCCCTTCTCGCAGCTCTGGCCTGGGGGGACAGGTTGCAGGGTCCTGGGATGCCACCGACGCAGGCAGGTAGTTTCAGGGCCAGTTCAGTGCCAGCTCTGTTCTCACAGCTATGGGATTTGGGATTTGAGAGCTCCTGTGCCGGGATGAAGCCAGCTGGAATTCTTAAGCGATTACAAAAAGAGGGTAAAAAAGTCCTTTCCACACCCCAGCCTTTGCTGTTGCTGCAGTCACGGGCGCTCCCACCCACCGCCCCCTCTTTCCTTCCGCATGGAAACGGGAAGATTTGGAGATGTTTCACTTTCCAGAGCTGCTCCAAAGCAGCCCTTTCCCCCTGAAAACATGCAGAGGGGACTGCACACCTTCTGTGCTGGTGCAGGGTGTGCTGGGCTGTGGGCACCCCGGATGGCAGCCCCCTGCTGGGGTGGTGCAGGAGCTCCTTTGTCCCCCCCCGCCCCGGCCGGGCACATGTGTGAGGGCTGCTGTTGGGGAATGCTTCCCACCCAGCTCTGACCTTGGTGCCTCCCAGCAAAAACACCTCCTGGAGAGGGGCCAAACATAATAGCCAGTTCCTTCTACTCCCTTCCTTCCCAGGCAGCCACATTATCACAGGGCTCGGCCGCGAATCAAAGCCAGGCACACGAAGAAGGGAACCAGGAGAAATCGGCTCAAAGATGCCGTTTCCGCTGCGAGAGGAGAGGCTGGAGGGCACTGGCTGCCTCCCGGAGCCGCCTGCGTTATCGTGGGGTGCCCCATCCCAGAAGGCTCCGTGCCTGGCAGGGAGGAAGGGAGAGAGGGAGGGAGGGAGGATGGACTCCCTTGAACCATGTTTGAGTGCACCCAGGAGCCCCAGGAAAACCCCCTTCTTGCCCAGTGCATCCCTCATGCCGGGGCACTCGGGGTCCCCTGCCCTGTGCCGAGGTGGCTCCCACCAGACGGGCTGTGCTCGGGGCCTTTGGTGGTGCCACAGCCAGTGCCAAAGAGTTTGGAGGAGCCCCAGGGCCCATTCCCTAAACTCTGCCCATGGGCAACTGCACATGAGACATTTCTTTCCAGGAAGATCCCTGTGGGTTTTCATACACCCAGAGAATACGCTGTAGGAAGGGACCCATCGAGTGAAGCTCCTGGCCCTGCATAGGATACTGTGACAGTATCAAAAGCTTTGCTGAAATCCAAGAAGATTGCATCTACTGGCTTTCCTAAATCAACTTTTTTTTCTTTATGTTTAGGCTGAAAAATAAATAAGCAAAAAACCCCTGTGACACCACAGTCCTTTGCCCTCCTCCGTGGGGGTTCCCTTCATGGGGAGAGGTTGCTCCTGCTTGGCGAGGGCTGCTGCCTGCTGCCTGTCTCAGCAGGATGGGGGCTCTGGGGGTCCTGGCTGTGGCCCCATCCCCACACACAGGGACGGTGCAGGCACAGGGCTGGTGGCACGGGCTGGGCCGTGTGCCGTACCAACCCCCGGCAGCACCTCTGCCCGTGGCACGGGTGGCGGGCTGGGAACCGGCCGACCGGGAGATGCCAGCAAGGTGTGATCCCTCCTCTGCCGCCCTGAGCCGGTGACTTCAAAGCCCGGTGACCTTTCAAATGCAGCGGCTCCTGCACGGGGCGGGCACACTCACAGCCAGGGGGGGAAGCGGGGAGTGCAAGGGGGGATTCGTGCACACCTGGACCCGCTGGATGGATGGGGTCAACCCCCTGCCCCAGCACATGGTGATGCTGCCTGCTGGGGCCCCCATGCCACCACCAGCTCCCCTCTCCTGGCAGGAGCTTGTGCCTGTCGGAGCAACCCCTGGCATGGCCGGGCTGGGCTCGTGCTGCCGCCTGGACTTTGGAGCGCAGGAGCTGCCGAGGGTGGTGGTGTGCTGCTCCCTCCTGCTCTGGCACCTCGCCGGGCCGTGCCCCTGCGACACGTGGGCTCTGCCAGGTTCCCGTGGATGGAGCCACGGTCCTGCCCCATGGAACACAGGGAGCTGCACGGGACGATGCTCCCACGGATGTCCAGCAGCATAAACACATCAAAGCGCGTCCTGATGGCAGCGAGTAAACAGGAAGGGACAGAAAGACAAACACGGCTCCTCGCAACTGGCGGGGGAGAAAAACAACTGTCTCTCCAGGCGGGAGAAGGTTTGCTGCCCGCTCAGCTGAATCCCCCGTGGAGAAATGAGCCATGTGAGCCAAATGGGCCAAATGGGCCAAAAGGGCTTGGGACCACCTGCTCCAAATGCTGCTGGGTGTGTGGATGTAGGGGATGAGCCTGCTGACAGGGGCTGCAGGGGTCGGGGGTGCCCGTGTGTCTCCTGCTGCCTATACATACCAGGGCATTGTTCTCAGTGCTCTGCAAGCACACGGCAAAGTGTTTTTGGGAAAACTGCTGGAGACGGGGCTGAGTGGGATGGCGGCAGCACAGGCTGCTTCCTCACCCACTGCCTTCCCAGTGCCGAGGCCGTTTCCCAGGGCTGCCCGATGGGGCTGCGCCAGGGTCTGTAATGGGATTAGGGGCCTCCTTGCTCGGTCATCCCATCCTAATCCTGCTGGGAGGGGAAAAGTCAGGCTGGGACAAAAGGCATTAGCCGTCCGCGCCTGGTCGTGGCCGCTGACCTCTGCGCAGGTGGCAGGGCCGGGGCACCAGCCACAGACCCCTCGCTGCTGCCACGAGGGTGGTCGCAGCCACCGGCCAAGTCCCCGTGCTGCGGGGGCTGCCCACGGGGCTGGGGGCACTGCTGCCACGGCGGGACCCCAACCGTGTGGGCACCGGGCATGGGAGCACGGAGCTGGCACAGCTCCGCTGGGCGTCAGCGGGACGAGCTGATTCACTGCCTCGGAGCAGCTGCTGTCCAGCAAAGTTCCTGTTTTTCAGTGAAATCCCTAAACTCTGTGCCTGGAAAAAAACAAATGGGAGCGGAGCAGGTGCCTGGCCCTGTGCAGGGTGGCTGCAAGGGCTCAGCCTTGGCTGTCTGTTGAAAGCACAGACTTCAGAGCTGGACTGGTCCGTACTCATGAACTGAGGGAACAACTCAAAAAATTCCCCCTCTCCAAAGAAACCCCACACTCGTGGGTTTGGGAGGAAGTCAAACTCTCCTGCTCTGGAGCGTGAGCCAAATTCAAAAGGTGGGAAAATCAGAATTAAATTTTCCCCGGGGAGGGGTTAGCCCCATGTGCCTGCTGCCCTACTCCCTCATCCCTGCTGCCCACCCAGCGTGCCCTGTCCCTGCAGAGTCCTGGGCAGTGTGGCCAAAAACACCTCTGCTCCCATGGGGGACGAGTCAAAGGTTGGACGTGGGTTGTCCTAAATGTTGAGGGGGTATTAACATATCTCTCTCCATGGGCATGGAGTTGTGGGAGGAACACATGGTGCCTGGGGAAGGGGAGCTCATCCCACCCCACAGCACTCCCTGGGAACAGCCCAGAGTGTCTCCTGAAAAGTGCCTTTAGGGAATGTGAAGATGAGGAGCCCCAGATCCCAAACCACAGCCATCCCCCGGGGGAACACCCAGCACAGCCCCCCAGGGGCACCAGGTGGGCACGGGGGGGGACCTTCCCCCTCCACGAGAGCGCGTTGGCTTCAGTCTGTGTGGCTTCGGTTTGCTGAGCGAGATGTTTTCAAACCTGCTCTTGAGGGAGGAGGTTTGCCAACGGAAATATGTAACTGACTGTAAATAATGGCTTTTATCTGCAGCGGTGCCCGAGAAATGAATAAACTCCCGGCAGCAGCAGGGCAGAGCCAGTGGGTCTGCGCAGGTGACAGCGCGGGGTGTTGGGTTACGGGCTCCCCATCACCGCCAGAGCCCCCCGATGACTTGTGACAGGTTCATAAGCTGAGAAATGTGATGCTTTGCAAGGTTCAGTAAATATTAGGATTACTCCTCCCTTTTTCTGGTGCAGGTTTAATTACGAGGATAATTCATGGGAGCACAAGGAGGCAAAAAAACCCCCAACAAAACATCTGGGAAAATAGGACCTGTTAAGTAGAATCCATTAATGACAGAATAATTGTTCCTCTGCATGTGATTCAGACAGCTGCCTAATTGTTAATTACCTCGATATGAGAATAACAGGTAATTACGGGGCTGCATCACGAGGAGCTGGCTTTTTTTTTCTTCCTCCTTCTTTTCTTTTGGTGAATGCTGGAGCCGGAGCGTGCCCCGGCAGGCCATGCCAGGACTCGGAGGAGAGGTGCTCCCCAGGCAGGGCTCCTCCTGAGTTGGAAAGTCCAGGTTCCAGCCATGTCCTGAAGCTGTTTCTGCTCTTGGACATAGATCCCAAGAGCTTTCCTCCAGGCACTGGGGACCAGCCACCCTCCTCAGCCATGGGATCCTGCCCAGGCAGAGCCCAGCCCCGGCTCCACACTGAGCAAACAAAAACCAAACGTTATTGGTGACCTTGGCTGTCAAATTCCCCAAGATTACTTGATTTAAGAGGCATTCTTGAAATATTTCATTTCCATTTGTGTGTTGCAAAATGTGCTTTCTACAAGGGCACAAACACACTCAAAGCCACAGGCACGGACGTGCAACACACACACACACACGTAGGCACCGAGAAAGTCTCTGGCAGAGAGAGGACTCTGCCTTGAGTTTTTTTGGACCAAGAAATGTTTCTGTGCCCCATTTGCTAGAGGTGAGAGGATGCAGAGACAGACAGGCAGTGCTGACGGGGTGATAACATCTGTGCAATTAGTGATGCTGCTGCTGGGGATTTGCCATTGCTGGTTTCGTAAGGTTTTTATCTTTGGCTTCTTCCAGGGAAGCGGTGCCAGCCGAGAGACAGCCGAGCAAGGAGGCAGTTGGGACAGACGAGTGTGGATGGAGAGACCTGCCTGAGACCCCATCAGAGGAGGAGGCAGGCCCAGTGCTGCCTCCCACACTGGCTGTGCTTTGTGGGCCTGATCCAGTAAGGCCAGCGCTGTTTCTTGTGTACAAGGGGAGTGGGACATCAGTCAGCAGAGATCCCTGAGGGATGCAGAGATGATTTCAGTCCTGGAGAAGACAACACGTCTATTCCATTAACTGCCCAACCAGACGGTGTTGTGGAGCGTGAGCCACTGCAGGGTGCAGTGATTCTGGGGTTACCCAGCCCAGGCTCTATTCCAGCCATTCCCATCCCTGGAGATGAGACGCTTGCAGCAGCCTGCCAGAGGGACCACGGAACCTCTTTCAGACCCCCCAGCCCAGCAGCCCTGGCCCTGGGCACGTCCCACTGCCAGAAACGTGCTGGGGAGGGAGGGATGCTCTGCTTCTCATCCCTGCTTCCTGCAGGCAAAAATAGCCCTGAGTTCCTGTGTATCTTGTGTATTTATAGTGTGAAAGGCTCCATAACGTGCTGCCCTTCTGGCTCTCACCTGCATTTCGGGGAGGAAATACCACCTCCCTCCCATGTGTTCGTGTGTGCCTTTCTCACCAGAGAGGCCTCAGCACTTCCCATGGGCACAACACAAACCAGGTCCCATCAGCAGGACCTACGTGACTGTGTCCACCCTGCGGGGATGGCCCCACTCCTGGGTGGGATGCTGGGTGGGATTCCCCGTGGGAAGATACAGACATGGGAGACACAGAGGTTGCTGGTCCTGCCCTCCAACACCTGCGTTTGCACAGCGAGGGCAAAGTCTGCAGGATGTATGGCACGATCCTTCTGAGAAACAGAAAAGGAGGAAGCTACCCGAGTGATCCGGGGTCACAGGCACCATCCATGCGGTGGACGATGTCTCCCGGCTCTGCTCGGCTGCCCAGGGGCCCAGCGGTGCTGGTGAGGGCAGGGCTGGCACAAATCACCACCCACATCACTGACAGGAGCTCATTTTTCTAAGCATATCACCAAAGAAGCTAAATATACATTTTCCATTCAATTCCCCAAAGCAGCGATAGCCCGGAGCCTAAAAATAAATCCCTTTGGATTGTGCCTGGGCCAGAATTAGACTGCCTCCAGACCAAGCCCTGTTCAGCTTCATGCCAACCTGAGCCCCCTCCCTCCCTCAGGGCTCCCAGTGGCACAGGACGAGGTGTCCCCATGTAGCCCCCACCTTCTCCAGCTCCAGCCCTGGAGGTGCTGTGGTGGCATGTGTTGAGGATAAGTGGTGAGCAGAAAAGTCCCAGCAGCTGGTGCCTGTTGCAAGACTTATCTCATGGAAAAACTCACATTTTGAAAGGCTTTCCCCATCCCGGGGTGTGCTGGGTGTTGGCCCAAAACCCAGTGTGTCCCTTGGTGTTGCCATCCCTGACGCACCACCAGCTTCCCTCCTCAGCTGCTGCCTCAGCACTGGCTGCCCATGGCTCACAGCCCCACTTTCAGACCCTCTCCAGCCCCACTTTTAGCCCCCCTCCAGCCCGACAGGTTGTTCCTGTACCCACTGCAAGTGGGGTCCAAGTGCTGCTCCTCCATCCCATGAGTGCCCACCTCGGAGGGCTCTGTGGACACGAGGGGCCAGGCAGTGATCCCTTGACCACCCCAGCCAGACCCAGCTCGTCCTTCCCTCCTCTGTGTAAGTCATAACCACTGTTACATCTCAGTGAAATAACACGTTTGAAAGAAACAGGGCAGGGGAAAAAAAAAAAACAACAACCCCAACCCTAAACCCCGTAAAACTGAAATTGTAGTTCTCCCGGGATGCGGAGTCTGAAATATTCCCACAACCTTTGCATAATGCATTGCTCATGTCAGACCTCGGGAGACAGAAATTAATAGCTAACAGCAAGCAGGCATGGCACACACGTGGGCTTTCCTTCGCTCCCCGCTCCCAGGGGCTCCACACTCGGGGGATACTTTTCCTTTACATTCAACTCAAATAATTCTCGTTTAAAGACACGAGAAGGGGAAAAAAAAAAAAAAAAAAAAAGGCTGTAAGAGGACTCACAGAGAATTTGTGCCAAACAGGAAATATTCAATAAATGTTTATCCTCTCGCACAATGGTGGGGTTTCAAAAGTTTTCTATGGATGCGGTTTAAGGCTGGGGGGTTGGGGGGGACTTCTCCTCCCCCTCCAGGCTCTGGATGAGTGGGAGATGAGTTTGGGCTCTGCCTGTGGCACTGAGCTCCCTGTTTGGGCAGCTGCTCCCGCTGATGGAGGTGTGATCTGGACTGTGCTGTCCCCTTAACTGCACCCAGGGCAGGAGTTAAGGGATTTAATTCCTGGGGCAGGAGCTAGATTTCAGTGTCAGCCAGGACACTGCCCTGGTGGGATGCTCCGTGCCTCAGTTTACCCTCCAAGCCCTCCATTCCCAGGAGCACCCCACAGAAACAGGGCTGTGCTAACCGGCCCCTCCGTGAAACCCGCTCCTTCCCTCTGCTTTCCTGGTCCCAGCAGCTTTTTCCCAAACCTTCCTCCCCTCCCCCCCAAAAATGTGAAAAAATAGCTCCATCTGGATGCTGTTTCCACCCAGGCACAGGCCCCGGGGCCGGGAGCCAAGAGAGCAGCGCCTGTGAACGGCAGACGTGGGAGCGGGAGAGGATGTGATGGGGAAGCTGTGAGAAAAGCCTGAGGTCGGCAAACCTTCGGCTCACTGGAGCCTCCCCCTCGCAGGAGAGGACCTGGCAGCGGGGGACGAGGGGCAATGCAAGCCCCTGACCCGAGGGATGGGGGTCTTCTGGGCTTGGGGGTGGCACTGAGGGGTACAGAGGGATGGAGAGAGGAGGGACAGATGCCACCCAGCAGCTCTGTGCTGAGCCAGCGCCACATCGGGGCCCTGCTTCCCTCTTGCTCCAGAGTGGGACATCCCATGGGATTGTGGCAGTGGCTGCTTTGGGCTGTTGGTGTGGAGCAGCCTCGGGGATGTTGCACCACTCCTCCAGCAGCAGCTTCAACCCATCCCCTCCGGACATTGCTCCAGACTCCCAAACCTCGGCCATGGGAGGGGACGGGCTGGCTTCCCGCTTCCCAGACTTCCCACGCCAGCACGTGTTATTTATGACCCTCAGGTTTCCAAATGATACATAAATTAGCAGAGAAGGGGGGGAGAGGAGGTCCCACCACGTGGCGACCACCGCACGAGGGGCAGCCTCGCCTGGGGAGTGGGGACAGTGGCAGCCGGCGCGGGAGGAGTTAAGCTGCCGGCGTGGGGAAGCCACCTCCATCCTCCAAAATACAATCGACCAGGAAATAAACAGGAGCTTGTGTTTGTTTCAGTGCACAAGTGAAAAATAAAAGGATTTCCTGCGGGCCAGGGCGCCCGGGGTCCCGCAGCCCGGCCGCCGAGCCGCCCCGCGCCCATTGTTCACCCCGGCTCTGCCGCGGGGGACATTGTTCCCTCAAAATGTCCCATCAGATAAAGGAGCAGCAAATGGCTCTCTGGGCTGTGCTGGTGGTGGCCACCAGCACCAGCGAGAGCAAGCCCATGGGGTTTATCCAGACTTTGGGGGTCTCAGGCGCAGCATCCAACCCAGGTCCTGCCGGCAGCGAGGGGATCCCGTCCTGCCTTCCACCCCAGGGCCTGGATGACAGGAAGGCAGTGACACCCCGGGATGTTTGTGAGTGAGTCCCCCCCACCCCAAGTGGGGCTGCAGCTGGGCCAGACCCAGATCTGGAGGTCTGAGCAGTCGAGGGGTGCGGGGAGGTCTGGGGTGGCACACGAGGGCCTCACACTCTCTCAAAGAGGGTTTCTCTCTTCCTCTTTTAATCAGCCGAATCTCACTGAAGCAGTAAAACCTCACGTTTCCTCCTGCTCAATGATATTTGCTGACTGCAGTGTCACAACAACCGTACCGGATGAGTGGAAAAAAAGAGAAATGTTAGAAAAATAACCCTGTGTGGAGGCACGTGGGAGTGCTGAGCCCTGACGGGGCTCCCCGCCGGCAGAAACCCCTCTCCTGGGGCTGATGCTCCTGGAAAGCAGCAGAGAGTCGAAGGGGAACCTTCCTGCAGCCTCTGCACGGTCTCACTGCCCAGCTCTGGGCTGGGGGGGACTGTGGGGCTTTGCAGGGCTGCTGGTGGTGCTGCTGGTGGTGGCAGAGGGCTGCACACCTGGGTGTGAAGTTCTCGGCAGGGCTGCCCACGCTTTCACTGCCGGCCTGATTGAGGTGCAAAGAGCATCTGAATACAAGGGAGATTTTGCATTTCAACTCATTCCCCACCTGCTGCCCCTGAATGGGGTGAAAGCAGGGTCAGGGACCCACCCGGGGATCCCTAGGAAATCCCCATGCCCGGGTAGGAGGCATTTCAGCAGGAAAATAAAATACTAAAAACAAAAATGACATGGAGGTAACCAATGAGCCTTTGCTCTCATCTTGCTTTTGGGAGCAGCCCGGCCATGCTGGTTGAGCAGGGGTCTGGGCTGGTGTGGTGGGTCTGACCTCCTCTGCACTCACCTTGCAAAACTCAAACGGGCTGGACTCGGTTTTGGGTGCCCAACCATTCCCTCCCCATCTCCTCTGCCTGGACACGTGAAATCTGGGCTCTTGGTATCGGTGTTGGAGCAGTTTCCAATTATCCAGCCCCCAACTTGCTCTGCCGAAACGCTGCCGGTGGTGGCAGCTTGTGGTGCTCAAAAACCACCTAGAAAAATCTGGAAACCATCACCTGGAAGTGGGGGATCGGCAGTGGGTCTTGCCAGGCTGGAGCAACTGGGAATGCCATGCTCTCCAGCCACAGTGCTGGTGTTGGGTCGTGCCTGGAGAAGGTCCCTGAGGGATGCAGGAGGCAGGAATTCCACGGCAGCTCCGGTGACTTGTCGGGAGCTGCCGGCTCTGAGTGCTTCCTGTGATTTGGCCCTTGGTGAATAAATAACCACACACAGAAGCGAAGGCAGTGAAGGATCTTGGGCAGAGTAAATATAGTTCATAACTCCCCTTTTATTTTTTTAATTTCTTTTTTTTTTTGCCTTCAGTCTGATCCCAAGCCCTGTCTGTTTGTACTCTTGCCTTTGTTTTGGGTTTTTTTTCTCTGCTGTGTTTTTTTAACCAGCGTTTGATGGCAACTTCCCAACGACACGTTCAGGCTGCTGAAAGCGCCTCATTTTGCTGTGGCCAGGGCAGCAGCTTTCATTGATGGTTCGAATCACCAGGCAGCCTCCGGGTTGGAAAGAGACAACAATCCTACTGCACTCCGAGGTTTTTCAGGACAAAACTTGCCAAAAAGGGATAAGAAAAATAGTTTGGGCTTTTTTTTTGTTTTGTTTTGTTTTGCTTTTCACAACTGTAAACTAAAACCACTCTGGGTCAGAATCTCATCTGGGCTGATGGGAGCCCGGCTCCGTGGCCAAATCGGACAGTGCTGGCAAACCTCTGCTTGGGTATTGCTCTGCCTCCAACTGCCACTGACCCCTCTGGTTTCCAGCTCACCAAACCAAGCTCCAAACCCTGTGCCCGGTTAACCATCCCTCAGCTGGTGTTTTGGGGGTGTTTTCCTGGCAGATGCACTTAATTGCCACGTTGGAGCTGATGGGGCAGTGCACGCTGAGCTCTTCAGCTGCAAACTGTGGTGCCTGGGTTTGGCTGATTCATTTTCAGGTATTTCCCCCTCCCCACAGCTCCTTTGGGGATGTTTGTTGGTTTTCCTCATCAGCAAAACGAAAAATGCAAAGGCAAAATGTCTCCAAGGTGGTGGCCAGGTGATGGGACACTCTGACCCTTCCCTGTGCTCCTGCCCTGATATCCCTCTTGGTGGCTTGTCCAGGGGATGCCAAAGGATTATGGGGGGTGACTGGGTATCCAGCCCTGAGAAAATGTCTGGAATGAGGACTTGGTCTCCTCTGGCTCACGGGTGTCCCAGGGGTAGTCGGGCCAGAGCTGGTAACCACATGGATGGGGATGTTGGGGCATCAGAGAGACAGACTGGGGGGTGGTTGTCCCAGCTGCTCTTCACAGGCAGGCGGGAGATTTCACACCCCTTGGCAAATCAGGGCCTCCAGGGGGGAATAAAAATACCCCTGGGTAATTCCCTGTGGGAACACTTGTTCTGGGAGCTGCAGCAGCCCTGCTCCCCTCTCGACCCAGCTCCTTCACCCCATAGGACCCCACCCGAGGGGTGGGAATGTGCTGTTCCCGGATCTGCCAGCACAGACAGGTGGGGAACAGCCCCACTCTGCTTGGAGCAGCCGATCCCAGAAGGAACTGAATCCTGCCCCGTGTTGGCAGGGAAACACTCCCGTCAGGGCAGCACAGCCACCACCAGCCTGCCTGTCCCTCATCCTTCCCACAGCTGGTTCCTAGAAAACCAGCTCCCAGACGGTCCCAGAAATGAGATTTTGCCCCGTGCAGCTTTGCAAACAAACCCAGGAATGATAATAGGGAAGCAGCCAGCCTTGCTTTAGTGTCATCTTGCTTTATTTTTCTTGCACATTGCAGCTTCCCACCACGGCCCAGAGGTGGCTGTGCACCCGTGGCCCCTCTGACTGAAGGCTCTCCCTGTCAGGGCTCCCCACTGCAGAGGAGCACCAAGAGATGGGTCAGGTGCTGGTGAGGTGGAGCCTCTGCTCTTACCCTCTTGAGATGCCACCTTTTCCCTGGCTGTATCCCATGGGGCTGGGAAAAATCCACTGGCCCAAAAGTCCAGCAGCCCATCACCTGGGCCTCAAGCCTGCTGGTACCATCCCACCAGGGCCATGCTGCACCACCTGCCAGGTGAAGAAATACTTAAAGGCAAGTGACATGGCAGGGAAAGGGAAAAGTGGCTCCAGTTGTGCTCTAACACTTTGCACAGACAGCAGAAGAAATCTTCTGGGACTCCTCAGAGAGCAGGGGGAGAGGAAGCCAGGGGCATCCCCATGGGAAAACACATACATGTTCAGGCAGTGAGAACAGAGGTGCTCATTACTCATGAAAAAAAAAACCAACCCACAGAAGTTCTTTTCAGGCATCAGCTTCCAGTAACAAAGCCAGATTGATGGAAAAAAAGTGCTTTTATTTTTCATTCGCCAACGGAGAAGCTAAAAAAAGGAGGCAAAGAATAACTGGGGGAATGTAAAGAGTCAGCTGAGGGAGCTGGGTCCCAGGGGCGCTCAGACAATACCTCCTGCCCTCAGGCTTTTAATTATTGTGCTCAGGAAATCAAACAAGTGTGCTATTATTTATTTGGAGAAGGCATTGGTTTCCGTGTGTTTTACAGGGGTTTGCCCGTGGGCATGGAGGGACGAGCCTTAGCCCAAAGGAGGGACTGGCCAAACTGCTCTGGGGTTGGCACTGGGCAGGGGGTGATGGGAGAGGAGCCATGGCCCCACTGGTCTCCCCAGGCAGGTGGCACTGCCCGTTTTTGGGTGCTGAGAGGGTGAGCAGTCACGGTTTGGCACTGGTGCAGCCCCCGTCCCAGTGGCTCAGCCACTGGTGGTGGTTTGGCTATGGGCTGCTGGCTCTAAGATGGGACCAGGAGGATGTTTCCCGTCCCACCTGCACATCCCAGTGCCCACTGCAGCGTCCTCCCCTCTCCATCCCCTCCTGCTCCCCATCCTCCCTTACTCCGCGCTCCCCCTCCTCTCGCCCCGCTGAGCCCCGAAAGGAGCCCTTGGTATGTTGTGTGAGTTGCAGCTCAAGTGAGTTTTATTCAGCTCCACTAACCTTGGCAGACAGACCCCAGGGAAAGGGACAAAAGGACAATTGTTTGCAGCAATTTTGCCCTCAATTGGTTTCCCCATCAGCTTGCAGAGCGGCACAGCCAGCCAGGCACTGCCTGACTAACAACATTAAATTCAACTCGCGCTGCTGCGAGAAGGATGGGGAGGGGGGGCGTTGCGGAGGAAATTAAACTTTTGGGGGCCGCTTCTTGCCTTTTCCACGCACAAAATCCGAAACTGCAGCGAGGAAAAGCGGGGGAGCCGGGCTGTTGCAGCAGCCCTGCCCTGTGGGACGGCAGCTGGGATGCCCTCCATCCCCAGTCCCACCGCTGCGTCCAGCTGTGCCGCATTCCCTCCCTCCCCGGGGCCGGCTGCCCGCACGCTGGCGTGGCCACGGGGCGCCGAGCTGCTCACGCTCCAGCTGGAGCCATCCCAGCACCGGGGCAGCGAGCCGGGAGATGCTCGTGCCTCCGCGGCCACCGGTTCTGCTGCCCCCCCAGCACCGGACCCTCATCCCACGGCTGCGGGGCTCCTGCGGGAAACCCAATCCGGAGTGCCACTGACAGGTCAAACCTGGCACAGACCCTTCCCAGGGAGCCCTTCCAAAGTCTTGGCCATGGAGAGGCCGTTGCGGTAATTTAAGCTGCCTTCCTGCACGCCCCCGGCTCGCCGCCGGCCCCCCGGAGCCTCCGCACGGCCAGGGGAGTCGCTTGAGCAACAGGCACGTCTGTGCCAAAGATGTTTAGTGTTAACCATAAGGATCCCAGCGGAGGGAGGGTTTGAGATGTCTTTCCCTACTCCTCATCCTGCCAGTTCCAGCCTGAACCTTTCCTGCTCTCTCCCTGCTGCCACCATGCCGGGCTGGGGTTTGGCTCCCCGTGGGAGCAGGAGCACCCGCTATGCCTCCACCACGAAGCTTTCCTGGGAGAAGCCCGGCTGCTAGGAGCAGGGAGTTGTCTCCCCTGGCTAAATCAGTGCAACCCAGAGCCGTAGCACCATGGCTCCGGAGTTTGCTCCGGAGGGACACGGGCGATGGGTGGCTGGGAAGGAAGGAGCTGTGGGTCAGCCAGGCCTGGACACCCGCCCCTCTGCCCTGGGACTGCGGGTGCCGTAAAGCCCAGTCTGAGATCCGGACTGTAACGAATGGGTTGGTTTTGGCCGGGCCCCAGCTGGAGTCCTGCCCACGCCGTGAAACCAGCCTGTCTGCGGAAATGTGGTGCTCAGCCTGGCTCGGGGACCTCCGGTACCAAACACCCCCTGCCCACGCACCTCTGTGGGGTGGTTTTGACAGGATGGGGAGGCCTGGCCATGCTGGGGGGCAGAAGGGGGTCGTCTGGGATCAGCCCAGCTGGGATCCTTCCTTTCCAGCTCACCAGGGTTTCTAGTGCTCCCGATGGAGGCACGAGGACCCCACGCGCGGGCGACGTGTCCGCACAGGCAGCACAGTCCCCTCTCCGTGTGCCCCGGGACATCTCTGCACATTTGAACTCCGGGAGAGCGAGTTTTGGGTGGCTCCATTTAGGTGGTGGGGATATGCCCGGGCACATCCCCGCAGCGGGAGGGTGCGGGGAAGAAGCCGCCCTTTGCTGTGCTGTGTCTCGGCGCCGCGGGACGGGGCGGCAGGTGGATGTGGAAGCACCTGTGGCTCTGGGGTGGTGCATCCCAGACTCCTTGGACCCACATGTCCCCGTGCTGGGGGTGGGGGGTGGGTGTTTGCAAAGCTCACAGATGTGGTTCCAAGAGGGGAACCTGGCTGCAGTGGTGGGAAGGAATCATAATTCATGCAGTACTGGAGGCCAAATTCCCACCCGCCTCTGGCCGGTGGGAGCCGGTTGGGAATTGATCTGGGGGGATGCCCCTTGCACAAGGTACCCCAAAATCCATCTGCTGTGGCATGGGTAGGCTTGGATCTGGAGGTATTTGACATCCAACACACTGAAAGGCCCGGGAGACACTCTCTGTTGTTTATCTCCTGTGTAATTAGGTAATTAACAAAGCAAATGAATTTCGGTTTCTGTCTCCAGGGCTGGATTTGGCATGGTGGTTGCCCTCGTTTCAGAGCTCTGTGGGGAGCACAGGGTGGACCAGGGTGTGCAAACACTCGCAGCAGCCCCTGCCATCCCTCTGATCCCTCCCTGCACTGCAGCAGGCACTGCCTGTGGCTGGGGGTGACCCCAGGAGCTGTGGGGCAGCTCAGCATCCACTAAAAGCCCCTGATTTTCCATGAAGTCTTTGCTCCCAGCACACTGGCTGCAGGAGAGACAAGTCCTCGGGACAGGGCAGTGTCTCCAGCAAGCCCAGGTGCCCTGAGCTGAGACTCGGGGATTTCTCAGGTCATCAAGGCTTCCAGCACAGATTCTTTGAACTACTTGTTCCCATGCCTTGGGAAGCAGGAGCTCCTCTGGCTCTGCTACAGTGGAGTCTGCAGAAATGCATGCCTGAAATCTTCTGCAGACTTGGCTGTGAGTTCCTACAGAGCAGACTTTTCACTTCCCTGCTCAGCCTCTCTTCTCTTGGCCCGTTCGGAGGGGAAGAGGTGGGAAGTGGAGCTTTGTGCCATCCTGAACCCATCACTGATGGAGATTTTGGGGAGAGAGAGGATCTTCCTTGCCAAACCACTTTGCATCAACAGTCAGCCCAGACTGCCTTTGCTGCAGGGACTGGCAAAGGGAGAGGCTGCGGAACAAAGGAGGAACTTCTCCACACATACCACACACAAATATTTGCCGTAGCAGCAGGAACAAAATAGCAAATTAGCAGCAAACGAGCTGATCCTGCGCTTGGTCCAAGTTAGCCAGGTAGGAAAGTCCCAGGTTGCACCGGGCAGGTGAAACACATCCTTGGAGCAGCTGACTACAGGTCAATGAATTCCTCCCCGCCGCTTCCTTTCCCAACGGCTGCTCATCCTCCAGCTCGGAGGAAAGGCTGGAGGGAGGGAGGGAGGCTCGGCTGTGTCGAACGCGTGGTGCTCAGGCAGCAGCAGGCACGGAGGGGCCGGGAGCGGGGCAGGCGCTGGCCGGGGTTGGCAGGGAAATGCCATGGAAACCCGCCGGCGTGATGCTGAGCACCGCGCGTCCTCCCGCGCTGGGGCTGCGCGAAGAAAAGGGGACAATGAGGCTGCAGAGGCAGAGCTGCCTCCCCAAGCTGTCCTACTTTGCTGCTCTGCCCCCCATCTGTGAGCTGTCAGGCACTCCCCCTGCTCCCCCCCCTTCCGGCTGCTTTTCCAGAGGGGTTGGAACCCCCCCCTGCAGGCAGCGTGTCTCGAGCAGGGGGGGCTGCCCTGGTAAAAGTCAGCCGGTCTGGGGGGATGCTGGAGGGGGAGGAAGGTGTCTCCGATAAGCATGGATGGCTTTTCATCTGCCATCAGGGTGTGCAAACAGCAGCACCGAGCCCAGGCAACTTCTTGGGGCTGATTACTTATATGTGGGTTTTTTTTTTTTTTAATTTTTAAGCATGGACAGGCAGCCACATGCGGCTGGCCGGGTGGGTGCCAACCCAAGTGGAAAACCCATGAAGGAAAAGGCACGTCCACCAGACCTCCACCAGTCCCCAGCCCTCAGCAGCTGACAAAAACTGCCAGTGTGTTCCACGTGGGATCCACCGACTCAGTGGGTTTCTCCTACCACCACCCCCATGATGTGTAGGTGTGGGGTGCTCCCCTGAGCTGGAGGAGGGAGTGGGTGCTGGGGGAGGCCTGCACGCCCCAACAGGAGCAGCACGGGGTGCAGGAGCACGCCCGAATCAAAGGCAGAATTTAATTAAGATTTCCGACGGGGCGAGATAGTGAAATGAGCAGATCTGGGCCCTCACTGACAGAGTCAGGCGACTCCCTCGGTCTGCATCGGCACGCCAGGCAGCATTTGCATCCCTAAGCAGAGCGGTTTTTAATTGATATTGTGCTGGGATAACACCAGGAAGGGAAAGTGTAGAGCCCTTTTCATGTCTGGGCCCAAGCTCTCCTGCAGAGCCTGAGGCCCCCGGGTGCTGCCGGGGTCAGGGTGCTGGGTGGGCAGGATGTGAGATGGGCAGGATGGAGCTGTGCTTCTCTCTCTGCATGCCCAGCACTCGACATGGCACATGGGGACGATGTGGGAGGGGTCACAGCACTTTTTTTGAAGCACTGGGGAAAACGTGAGCCTCCGGAGCAAGTCCCATGAGCAGTTCACTCCCTGCACACTCACTATGCCCAGTGTCTTGCCCAGGCCCTGGCAATCCATTTGCCCTTATATTTGGGCTTTCCCCAAAAACACTCAGGTGTCCCCTTCCCCAGGTACCTGCAGAGGGGATCCCACGGAGGGACCCTCACCCCCTGCCACTCTGAGCACCCGCCGTGCCAGCGGCGGGAGGGGGAGAGGCAGCACGGACACGGCTCCTGGGGGGGGGGGGTGGAGAAAAACCGTTTGAGGAAACGACGCCAAATAAATCAGGCGGATTCATTCAGATCCGATTCTGCCCGGAGAAAGGGGCGCCTTTGTGGGGAGCGAGGCGGCCGAGCCAGCCGTCCACCTGCCCCGCAGCCCGCGCCGCCGGCTCTGGCGCCAGCGGCAGCAGCTGGCCCGGCCGCCTGCCCCGGCGCCTGCCAAGGCTGCCAGCGCGGCCCTAAATGCTCCCTTTCACAGCAGCACCAGGGGCTGGGGGCTGCTGGGGGCTCCTCGGTGAGGTTTGTGGGGTGCTGGTGAGGGCGCGGGGTGCTGCGCCCCAACCCGGCTTGGCTCACGCACGGCGGGTGCTCCCGCCCCATCCGAGAGCTCTTTCTCCCCGTTTCTATCTTTAACTGCCTCGCCGAGGGCAGGGGGACGCAGCCCCCCACCATTTGCTCTGATTCTTGGGATGCTCCACGTGCCTCAGAGCCCAGGAGCTCCCTGGGGGGTTGGGAGAGGGGCTCGGGGGCCTTTGATCCTCCCCACATCTCCCCTGCCCCAGGCACAGCTGAGCCCGCACGAACTGCGGCCGCATCCTTCCCGGGCGGCGAGTGGCTGGGATGGAGGAGAGAGGGGACAGGGAAGAGAAGTCACTGCTCATTTTGCTTGCCCCTCTGGCTGCTCCCGTTGTTCTCCTCGTGGTGTGAGGACCAGGAGAAGTTGGGGAGCCGGGACGTGCCGGGCAGGGAGTCTCCCCCTCCGCCCCGGCAGCTGTGACACCCGGGAGCATGCGCCGCTTCCGGAGAGGAAAATGACATAATTCATACCCAGAATAATTCCCTCCTCAGAGCAAACCCGGCCCTATCTCCCAGCCGACAGCGAGGCCCCAAACCCCTCTCTTGTTTCCTAATCTCCAGCTCAAACCGTGAGAGATGGTGGGAAGCGGAGGAGAGGTCCGGGCCGGTGGTGTTTAAGACATGGATATTGCAAATCAGCGCCAGGCAGGGGGGTAACAGCTCCAAAGATGACGGAGTCCCTCATTACATATGCTTAGCCAAGATTTTTGGCAACGACATCAGAAAGGAGCTAAAGCTGCCTAATTCCTGCTTACCCCCAAAATAGCCCCAAGCAGACAGGGCTGAGGTGGGGACGTGGCCTGGAGCCACTCCAGGGGCAGCAGCTGCGGGGGGGGCGTTGCTGGGGTACCTCAGACACCCCCTCCCCGAGTCACTCTGGCTCAGAGGGAGGTGTTGGGGGGGTGGGTTTCCATGCCGGATCCCCCCCTGCCCCTCCCACAGCTGCCCAGCTGCAATGGGACATTTCCCACCAGGGCCGGGCTGGGTCTCGTCACCACGGAGGGGCTGCGCCTGGTTATCTCCCCAGTGAGGGGCCTGGAGCCATCAAGATCTGCTCCAAACAATCGCTTCCTTTCCCAGGCACCTTCCAAAAAAAAAAAAAGAAAAGAAAAGAACAAAAACCCCAACAATAATAAAAGAGGAAAAAAAAAAACTTTTCCCAGTGCTGCCACATTTCCCTGCCTTGTAGCTTCCTGCCCCCACACATCTTCCTCGTCCAGGGATTGTCCCCAGCTGCCTTGAGCAGGGCTCTCTACTGCTCCAGGCCCTGGATTTATCCTGCTGTAAGCCAGTACTTGAACATCCATGCTCAGACCTGTGGGGACTGGGAGAGCAAACCCTGATGGGATGCCCTGGTCCTGGGATAGGGATGAATCCTGCACAACAGGGACAAATCCTGCATGCAGGGATAGGGCTGTGCCTTTCTGTTTTGGAGTTTTAAGAGCTCTCGTGCAGCTCAGCTGTCATCTTGCCCCATGCTTCCCCCCAGCACTCCAATGACTTTAATAATGACATCCCCTTCCCAGAGGTTTTCCCGGTAAAAGGGGAAACGCTGATGGATTTATGGGGATGATTGCCCTTTCCCAGCTGCAGAACTCATGTGGGCTCCGGTGGGAGCACAAGCAGCTTCAGGAAGGCTCTGCAGTACAGTGTGGATGCTGTGGTTCACCACAGGGCATGGAAGTGGGGCTGCCAGGGTGGAGCAGAGGCTGCGGGTCCCATCCCCGGATGGCTGTGCTCCCCCTGTGAAGTGCTGGTTCCCAGGGCTGGCCTTCCCCGGGGAGCCCTGGGGAGGCAGATGCAGGGGCTGAACCCAAGCAGTGCCTTCTGCCACAGGGACCAGCGTGTTGGCTGTGGGAGGTGTCCATAATTCACGGCAGCCCGACCCGAGCTGCTGGTGATTGTTCCCAGAGTCGGGTTTGTCACTGGGGACGACGCCAGCATCCGTCCCCTGCCCCTTCCTGGCCCCTCAGCTTCACATCCTGCACAAGGCAGGGCTCGACCCAGGCACTGACCTCCTGACTGCTGACAGTGATGTCCCGAGGTGTGCACACTCACCTGTCCTTGCACACTCACCTGTCCTTGCACACTCACCTGTGCTCACACACACGCTCACTCACACTCACAACACTGGCAAGAGCAGAACAGGGGGATTCAGGCATCGCTCTGCTCAGAAATGTGAGGTTTTTTGGGGGGACTTTGAGGTACCTGCACTGGGTGTCTGTCAGAGGTTTGCTGGCTCCTGAACTACTCGGCTTCGCGGCCACGTGAGCAGCGTGGTTATGGGCACATCCAGACACGGTTTGGAAGGCAGCCCTGAGGCTGCCCTGACTGCCAGTTGTGTCATGGCACTGGCTGATGGACACTCTCCACCCAGGACCGACCTCGAGGTTTGCCTGCGACCCAAATGAAACAGGGCCACCAACACTCCTTTTGGGCTTAACGCCAACCTGGGAGAGGCATCTCCTCGTCCATGCACAGACCAGGCTTCGCTCCAGGCAGGCTGGGACTCTCCAGCTCTGTCACTTCGTGAAATTCTGGTGCTAAATAGGGTTGATTGGTGCCAGGGAAGATGAGCTGTGGGTCAGAGGGGCTCTGGGGCCGCAGCTTCCCCTCTCTGGCCGGGGTGGAGGGCTCTGTGCAGCGCACAGGAAGCGTGGCTGATATCTCCCCCTGGGCACTATCTTTTGCACTCATAGTTTCCCATGCTGGCTCTGGGTGATAGGGCTGGGGCAAAGCATGGGGAAAACACCCCAATTCCCAGCCTGGGGGCTTTGTGTGTGTGTGGTCACCCCGTGTTTGTGGGTCAGGTTGGACCGTGTCCCTCTCTCCATGCTCGGAAGCAGCCAGGAGCTGCGTGGTCTCTGTGCTCCTTTGGAGCATCCCTCTGGCTTAGCTCTACCCCACATTTTGTCCTTGGAGCCCAGGGATGAGTCCTTGGGCTGTAAAACTGCTTCTGCCCCCTCAGTTGGCTTGTGTGCCCCCCATAACCACCCTGGGATGTGGTGGTGAACAGTGGCAGGGCTGTGCCTGGCCCTGGGGTTTCCCACTGGAGAAGATTCATCTCCTGATGATTCATCTTCCCTCGTGCGGGAGCTGGACCCATTTTGGAAACATGTGTTCCTGTTTGGATAGGGGTTTGGATGTCTTCTTGTGTTTTTCCCACTCTTCACAGGCCCTGCTGGTTTGGGCTGAGTTGGCTGAGACCACAGCAAGGCTTTTTCTCTGGGAGCGGCACTGTGGCTGTGCCGGTTGAAGGAGTGTCCATCCACCTGCAGCAGGTTGGGATGCCCCCACCGAGCTGAGCCACGGAGATAGTCTCACCTTCATCCCAAGGGAGCTCCCAGCTGCCCACAGCCACACGTGGTGCTTTCCAGGGATGCAGGGTCAGGATCCTGCAGCCCGCTGCCTCATTAGCCAGGAATAAAAATCAGCATTTTGAATCTGCAGAGTGGTGTGGGGAGCGAGGGTTTTTCCGATCCCCCAGGCCAGGGCTGGGCGCCAGCATGGGAGTGGGAACAGGGCCGGAGCCTGAGCCTCGTGGCACCAGCTGCTGCCCAGCTGAGGGGCAAACTGAGGCACGAGCTGCCCTCGCTGCTGGCATGGTGGGGCAGTCAGAGCCCATCCCTCACCCCCACTGCAAACCTGATACCTTCGGCGGTGTTTTTCTTAACCATTTGTTTGTTTTGTCACGTGCTCCCGAAGTCCCACTGTTTTGCAAGCGGAGGGTCTTTCGTAAGAGGAGGGATGGGGAAGTTTTGCAAGCGCCCAGAACCTGCACGTGCCTCCTGAAACTGAGCCTGGCCTCGGGGCCTGGTGGCTGTGCCTCTCGCTGCCGCCTTCCCCTTTCTGCCTGGAAAGACGAGGCTGAGATGTCACTTGGGTGTCACTTGGGCTGGCCTGGCAGTGGGAAGAGCCACCCCTGCCGTGAGTTTGCTTGGGCTCAGCTTGGCTTGGAAAGGGAGGGGAAACACACCTCTGGAGCACCATGACAGGAAGCTGGGACATCATGGAGCGGTGAATGCAAAACCCCAGTGCTCTGTACCATCTCCCTTTGCTCTGCAGGAGCCTCTGTGCTCCTGGGCTGGGCAGGGAGTGTGTGATGGATGCGACGGTGCTGCTGATCCATCCAAGCCAGATCCAGGAATCTTCCTGTCCCCCATTCCCATGGCTCTTGCAGAGCCACCTACCCATCTGGGAATGTCTCTGGAGCTGGTTCCTGCATGGAGCTCCCTGTTCCATGTCCCATCCTCCCACCAGCGCATGGCACCGGGGAGCTGAGCGGTCTGGAAGGACTCAGTTACCTAATAGGAAGGGGTGGGTGTGGGTGTGGGTGTGATAAATACACGCAGATAATTTTACTTCAGGGTAAGTCAATAAATTACTAAAGAGCCTTTGATTGTGCTCTCAGTGGTGCATGTTGATTCAAAAACCTAAGACATTTAGCCTCAATTATGTCTATTTGTGTGTCTTTCCTGCCTCGCTTCTCCACGGCGCAGGGGAAATAACCCTGCCTTGTCTGCGTTCCCACACCTCTCCCACCTCGGCTGCGCTCCAGATTTCACTCCTGTCCTGATAACCCTTCCAGCAGCGAGTGGGAGAGGATCAGCTCTTGGCATGAATCCTCTCCATCTTCGGCCAGCTTTCTGTGCTTGACCAAAAGGGCTTGGAGCAAACGCTCCCTGTGCATGAAGCTGGATGAGGCCAGTGGGATGGTTTGAGGACATCCAGGGCTGTGGTTTCCCCTATTTCCCCTCTGACATGCTGCTGGGATGATGCAAAACCAGCTCCACGCTGCAGGAGTGCAAACTACACACTTGGGGAGACCCTGGCCAGGCAAAGGACCCTAAAGCTGGCTCCTTTCAGCATCTCCAGCCCAGCCAGCACCGCTCCCCGTGAGCTCTGGCACGGCACTGCTCGCCCCGTGCAGCCTCGTGTGCTGGGAGCGATTTCCTGCAGGGTCCGATTGAAGTGATGCTCAGACCACACAGGTCCCTTAAGCCACCAAGGATTCAGCTCTAAATGCAAGTTGGCACCAGCTCTGCTGCTGCTGCTCCGTGTGCTCGGTGGCTCGGCTGGCGACGTGTAGCCACGCGAGGGAACAGCGCCGGGCGGGAGAGCTGCTGGTATCAAAGGAGCGAAAGGCTGAGCCAGGGATCAGCTCTGTTCTGCTCCAGGGTGACGTGCACTGAGCTGCTCCCAATGCCACAGTGGTCCCAGGACACTGCAGGGCTGGCGGAACTGGCATTGCAGCTTCTCCTAACTCAGGAATGCAAAGTCAGCCCCCAGAGTGGGAGGTCATGGTCAAAGCCCCTTTAGCGATGGATGGCATGAGCTGTCGGAGCTGTGTCATTGGAAACGAGCTCCTTGCAATGGAAAGACGCTTGTTTCCTTCTGGGGAATCTCAGCAGAGGGTCATTAATCACCAGGCAGGGCAGCACTGCCTGCTCTGTGATGGGATATGGGTTCAGCACAGTGCTGACAGTGGCTGTGCCCTATGGCCTTCACTGAGAGCTCTGGGCCAGCTCTGGTGCCCAGTGCTGCTCCCTGAGTGTGCAAACCGGGTGTGCAACAGGCAGTGGGATCTCTCTGGAAAGCAGAGGGCACCATTCCTGTTTCTGGCCTGGCTACATGTTTGAGCATGCAAATTTGACAGTGGCTTTTCAAGTGCAAATCTCCTGTGAAAACAAAAGGGAGTCCCGAAACTGGAGTGCGGGGTGCATTGAATTGAGCTGTTCTTGCAACATCTACCCAGATCCTCCTTCCCCGTGCCCTGTGCTGCAGAGGTGCACCCAGCACCTTGCTCTTTGAGCTCTGCCATCTATTTTTAGCTTGCCTGGAGGAAGCACACATTTCCCTGCGGTAACACCCACCCTCAACAGACACTTCTGCTTGGCCGAGTTGACACACAACTTAGTCGAGTGTGCCCGACTGCTCGGGCCTTCTCATCAGTGAAGGTCGGTGCCTGATGGGATCAGACAGGGACAGGGAACGGCACAGAGACGTGGCCAGGACGTGCAGTACCAACACCAGGGATCTGGCCCTGCTCCAGTCCCAGCCTGCGGCCAGGGAGGGACAGGGCTGCTGGGGTGCAGGCGTTTACATCAGCAGGTAAAACGTAATCCCTAAACGTTCCCAACATCCAACCTGGCTTCTCCCAGGTGCTCAGGGCCACGGTGCTTTCCCCTAGCAGGGTGTCAGGCTCCTTGGGAAGCACTCCCCATCCATGGGCACCCCTGGGCAGGCTCTGCCACATGGTGTCTTAAGCTGGGTGCAGCGATGTGGCCACGCTCAGGGCTCAGCTCTGCAGGGCGCGTGGAGACCTTCAGCGGGCCATCAGCTCCGGGGAGCTGGGTCACAACTGGAGCACCTCAACACGCAAACTGACCCCCCAGCACCTTCCCACAGAGCTCATCGGGTGGGAGGGAGCAGGTTCCTGACACATCTGCAGGACGGGACGGTGCAGTTTGGGTGACACAGGGCTGTGGCAGCATCTCCAGCCTGGAGCGTGTCCACAGCCTGGGGCTCCACACCACACCGCAGCCGATGAGTCACCAGCCAGGGCTATTTTTACCCCCTGGGGCAGCCTCGCTGGGTCATTCCCGGTTCCTAATTGCTGTGATCAGACCTTCATAAATCTCACCCGAAAGAGGAAGTCTGGGAAATCGAAATGTGCTGCTGCGAGCGGGGCGGGCCAGGCTGGGCTGGGCTGCGGCAGCGTCAGCGGCACCGAGCAGGGCCGGCTTTGGCCGGGGGAGGGTGAGAAGGACGGAAAGCTCCGAGCCCTGACCCGCTGCCCTTCACACCTGGTGTTGCAGAGCTCCCCACAGGGATGTTTTGGCTGACATTTAACTAAGGCCACCACTGGAATAGCCTTCTTCCACCTCCTCCTCTGTTCCCAGCCTCTGCCTGCTCGCCTTATTGCTCCCAAGGTCCTGGTTGTAACCGAGCTGAGCTGAGCCGAGCCAAGCCGAGCCAGTGCAGGGGAGCAGTGCCGGATGGGAAAAGCCAATCCTTGATCTCTTGCCCAAAAGTCACACCACACCCAAGCGTCTGCAAAAGATTCATTGAACAGCTTGTTGGCTATTTTTGTCGTTGCCTCTGCCCTTCCTGGCCAGGGCTGAGACCAGAAACAGCAGTGCCATAACGGAGAGGATGAGATGACTGTGACCTGGGAATGGATGGAGGAGAAAGGCTGCTAGCAGGGTGCTGGAGATGTTTGGGCATGTTATCATCACTGAGCCTTGGTGCTCTGGACTTTCAGGGTTGGGTGCTGGTTGGATCCCAGGGGAGGGTTCTGCTGATGCTGGCAGGGTTTGGTAGTGGGTTGTGGGCTGAAAAGGAGCCACCAGCAGAGATATGCAGAGCACAGAAACATTGCCATCTGCTGACACGTCCGGGCACGCTGCGTTGGACCCAGCCACGCCGCTGGTCACCGCTTCCAAAGGGAGCGGGATGTCGGCTGCTGCCCTCGCTTGGATAACTTCTCCCTGGCTGGCAGCAGAGCAGGAGCATGGTGGGATGGTCCTACTGAAACACAGCTGTGGGAGGACTGGGTGTTTGGCACTGATGTGCAGCACATCAACCTGTGACCACAGCGATGGAGGCCGAGCTCCGAGCACGGTGCTGCAAGTGCTCCCACTGCTCACCATCCAGGAGATGATGGAGGTCTCCCTGCTCACCCCAAAAGTTAATGAACCCTCACCCTGCTGCAAAGAGCAACTTCAAAGTGTGGGGCAGCATCCAGCACAGCAGCCTCGTGCAGACAGAGAGGGCAAGTCTGGGTAATTACAGCCTCTGGTGCAAGTGCTGCAAAAGATTTGGGAAAACGTGCACTTGGCTGCAAGAAAGAGTTTTGATTCCCCTCATCTTGTTCCCCCCTGAGTTCCCCCCCCCAGTGCCCTCCAGCTACAGAGCTTGGAGATGCGTGTCTTGGACTGGATTTGCTTTGTTTCAAGTTCCTGGGAATCTGGCACTGGTGTTTCCCAGAGGAAGGGTGCTTCCAGCTTCCCAAGCAGCAAGGCTTTGCCATGGCGGGCAGAGAGCTGGGAGCTCCCCCATGCTCTGGCCCGGGTCTGCAACCACCACCCCCAAGAGATGCAAACCCACAGCCCCACTGGGGACCAGCCACCAGCCCTGCACCCCCAGGTTGCAAATTTATCCTTGCATGGGTCTGGCAGCTCCACACACATCACGGGCAGGATTGATGGAGCAATCTGCTGCCCGCAGCCAGCTGGTGGGCAGCGGGATGTGCTTCCCTCATTCCCGGGGGGGCAAGAACCCAGCCAGAGGCAGGAGACAGCGAGGCTGGTGCTGCTCCCAGTTTCTTGCAGAAGGAGACACAGACACAGACAGGCATGCAGGGACATGCAGGGGCACGGCCTCCCACCGGCACCTGTCTCGCAGCTGGATTGAGCCTCAGTGCAGGGATGGGGTCAGATGAGCAGCCACTGCCTCGTCCTCCCCATGCCCTCGCCCAGGGACCAAGAGATGAGTTCAAATCACATTCCCCCAGCTCGTCCTTCTCCAGACTCCTCCCTCGCAGCTGGAGGATGCTGCTCCCCCAGCTCACTCCTGCCTTCCCCCCGTGTCTTTGCTCATCTCCTCGGGGCCAGGGGCAGGTGCACACACCTCTGCTTTCTCACCACCCTGCACGGCCCCTGGCTGGGACCCTGCCAGCAAGAGACAGGCTCATGCTTTGGGGAGGGTAGGACAGGCTGTCAGGGCCATGAGCAGCCCCAAAGGCTCCCTGGAAATGCTGCTGCAGAGCTGGAGGAGTGAGCTGAGGCTGGGGGAGAAACTGGGTTGCCCTGCTTAGAGTGGATGCATTAAAACCCAGAGCTGAGCTTTTCACCCATGGGTATCACTGAGGTTGTCTGCAGGTTGGTTCTAGGGCACAGAGGGGTCTGGGGCCATGCCTTCCTCATCCCCTGTCCCACCAGGAACCCCTTTGCCAAGAGACCTGTGCCCTGTGCCAGTCTGGGCAGTGGTGGTACCTTGGGACACAGGGCCTGTCCAAATCTGTGACCACCACGAGGATCCCTGCAAGTCCCTCTGGGACTATATGGGATGTGGTGCTGGTGCAGCTGCTCCAAGCTCCAAGCTCAGAGCAATCCTGGTCGGGTGGAGCATCCCAGGGGCACGTCCCAGACTCTCCTCTGGCAAAGCACATTTCCCCTTCTCAGCTTGGCCGGTGACCTGGCAGCAGAGGCAGTGTTTCACTCCTGTGTCAACATTTGGAAGAAAGGGGAGGGGGGAAATAGTCATTTCTGTCAAACGCTGGGAATGTGGATGTCCCGAAAACAAACAGAAGCTCTGTCTCTTCAGTGAAAGGCCGCTGTAAATCTGGTCGGCTGCCAAAAAGTGATAAAAATGATTGCTGTTCCGGCACCAGAGAAGAGTTCTGTTGGAAATGTCACCCCCCACGCACCCTCCCCCCAAATCTCAGTTTTATGAAAACACCATTTTTCACCAGGAGCCTGGCAGGCAGATGTTTGGCCCGGGCCCCCGTTGGAGGCCAGATGCACCCAAACTGCCATTCACAGCCTCCTTTGTGTCATCTGTTGATTGACAGCTGTCAGTCACAACTCTGGAGCCTGGATTTCCCCCTGCCCTGAGCTTCTGCAGTGGAGTTAGTACAGGTATTCCCCAGGGAATGGTCATCCCTCACCATTCCTGGGTACCACGTCCTACCTCAAAGTGATGTGCTTAGTGCCCAGCACAGGGGGATGAGGGATGGGCAAATGGGCTGTGCCGAGGAGTCAGGCCACAAGAGTTGTAGCTTTGCCAAGATGAACCATGGCAAGTCACCAGGAAAAAGCCACTGTCCCTGGCCAGTGCCTGCTTGGCACAACGCCTGGTCCTGGAGATGCTCTCTGGAGGATGCTCTCTGTCCACACCCTGGCTTTTTAAAGGGCAAGGGGAAGAAGGGTTTTATCCCTGGATCTGCGAGCTGGACTTGTCAGGGCTCGTCCCAAATTTATTTATGAGCAGTGGCAGGTTTCCAGTGAGTTGTTTTCCTGGTGTAATACTAAACTCCCAACCTTTTGTTCCACAGCACTGCCCCGACTTGGGTACCTCAGGCCCAGCCCCACACTGCTCCCCATTTCATCCAGGGTGGCATCGAGCCCTTTCTGTGGAGCAGAGCAGGGCTGAACACATGAAGGCAGTTCCCAGTGTCCCCTCTACTCGTCCTGGCACGGCTGGCTGGGGCTTTCCAGGCGCACCCATGTCAGGTGCTGCGTGATGGGAACCCTCGTGCTGGGCCCGTGCAGTGGTGGGAGGACAGTGGGGACCTGCCAAGCCCTCCAGCTGCAGGGCTGGGCCCTGCAAGCACCACTGACTCATAGGGATGTGGACAGGCTGTTGCACTCCGGTACCTGCAGACCAGTTCTCTGAAAATCGTTGGTTTAATGGGTAGGGATAAATATTTCCTCTGCTCCAGCCCTGTTGCAGGCCTTTGTAGGGTCACATCCCCCGTGGAAGTCTTTTGGACCTGCCATGGAACAGCCCAAGGGCTGGAGAGGGACCAGAGCAGGGTTGAAGTGTGGCTGTGCAGATGTTTGAGGACAGTGTAAGGGACTGGCCTGCCTGGGCTCTGAGCCTCACCTCGGAGCAGAACCCACTGATTCGGGCTTTTCTCCACCACTTCCACGCAGAACCCCCATCCCTCAGGGTCCCGGCTGGAGGAGAACAAGAGGAAAGGACTGATCTGGGATCAGGGGCTGGGGTGAGCTCGTGGCCATGGAGCTGAACGCCCCAGTGCCCGGGGGAGCCAAGCGCTGCCTGCCGCGGGGACGTGCCCGGGCACAGCCGCTTCCCCGCTGCTCCGGAGGATGAAAATCCCACGGTGTGGAGCCTCCTCCTCCGCGGGGAGTGGCGGAGGGGGAGCTGGCAGGTGGAGCGCCCGGGGCCACAATTCCGGATCAAAAAACCACACGCGTCCCGGCTCCGATAAGGAGGCAGGAGCAAACCCCCCGGGACCCGTCGGAAATGCGCATTTACTGGCAGCGCCGGGGGCAAAAAGCGCGTGCCCGCCTTCCAAGATGCGTGGTTGTTGTTTTTTGCACACTCAGACATAAATAATGATAGAAACCACGTGCGGGTTCCAAATTAACTGATAGAACACCCAGTTTACCCGGGCGGATTTAACTCCCTCTTTCCCGGAGCATCCACAGGTGGTGTGGAAGGATTGCTGGATTGTTTTCCTCGCCCAGAGTAGCTGCTCTGGACACTAATTCTGGAGCAGACTCTGTCTCTTTAGTCCAACTCCTGATGCCTGTAGCTCAGCCTCATCTTTATTTAGGAAAAACTCCCTTTTTGCAATTGCAGCCTCGCTTGGGCTCAGGTAGGTCTGGGAAGGAGCAGAACTCCCTTTGGCTCCATCTGCTCCTGAGCCATGTCCCTGTGGAAGCACCAACAAGACGCTCCAGGATGATCAAGGCTGCATCAGTCTGGAGCATGTGCCTTTGAACGCCTCTCCTTCCCTGAGTTTCATGTGGTGATGGTCAGGCAGGTAACAGAGAGTCAGGCAGGTAACAATCAGCCGTGTGTGGCTGACTTTGGAGGGCCGGGGATCTGATAAAACAGGATTGCTGGAAGCACAAGGCAGAGCTCCCAGCAGCATCCCAGAGCAGGTCCCTAAGGCGGACCTGTGGTGGGAGCCAGGGAGAGCTGGGCTCCTCTGGCCTTTATTCTAAAGATAATCAGGCTGAATTCCTCTGGACAATCTCGAGGGATGAAGCACAGCAGGCAGGGAGCTTTCCCTGAGAGCTAACCTTGCTTTCAGGGGTTTCCCCTCTCCAGTGGGATCCAGGTGGGCACAGGGGCCCTACTGGGGACCTGTCCTGGAGCTCCTGCCCACATCAGATCCCCTGCATGGAGGCAGCATCCCCGGAGCACACGGTGGCTCACCGTGTGCAGCGGGAGATGGTTTATGCCCGGACATGTCCCACAACCTGCTGCGAAGGGAGAGCTGTGTTCCCCAGGCTGGTTTCTGTCTTCCTAGTGGTATGAAGTGAGCACTGGCGGAAGGGGGAAGAATGTCATGTCCTAGAACATCTCAGGAAGAGTCTGGTCCTTCCCAGCAGGCCAGAATTGGCCCCCCAACTCTCTCAGTTGGTGCTAGAGCTGCTCTAAATGCAGATAGCCAAAGAAAGTGGGGCTGCCCTGGGATGCTCTGATCCCCATAGAATTGTCATGTGGAGCTGAATGGAAAGGTTATGTCAGTGCCTGTTTGAGAAGCAACACGCTGTCTCTGCTGCTTCCTTTTTAACCACAGCCCCTGTGGCCAGTCCCAGAATCAGCTGCAGTGTGGGCAGGGAGGCAGCAGCTCCTGCTCCTTGCAGGCACCCTTCCCAGGGATGATGCCTGTCCATGGAGATGGACAGACACCCATGATGGACACGCAGAGGGTCCCTGGCCACGGAGATGGATTGACACCTGTGACTTTGGTGTTTTGCGTGATTTGCCTTCAAACTCACTAGTTACGAGGGTCCATCCTAACCAGCCTGAGGGCTCAGCCAGGTGCACTGGTGCTGAGTGGGGACTGGGAGAGGGCTGCTGAGCCGTGTGTGGAGCTGCACATGGCCTCTGTGGGTGCCTGCACCCAGCTGTGGGTGCAGGGGTCAGAATTCGGGGTGCAGCCCATCCCGTGGTGTGTCACTGGGTGCCCGTGGGCAGCGCAGTGCCGAACACGTGCGTGCAAGCCCGAGCCTAGGAACCTGCCACGTGGAGGGATGGAGGAACCCAAAAATCCCGACTTCACCATAAAAATATCAATCATCTCTAAACATCCGTGCGATGCTGATCCTTCCCTCCCTGCCTGGTATTTTCTCACGCTCCGAAGCTGGCAGCAGACACTGGGAAGCAGTGTTGGAACTTGTCCTGCCGTCCCATCAAGGCCGTTTATCTCCACCATCGAGCCCTAGAGCTGGAAGAGCTGCAAGTAGGGGCAAGGCACGCTCCTGCTTGCCGCTTTCCATTGCGTCACTTGGACACGGGCTGAGTGAACGCCCCGGGGCCAGATCCCACACACACCACCCTGCCTGGTCCTGCAGAGCACAGCAGGATCGATCCCGGGGGATTGACAGGAGTCAGGGACCCCGATGATCCCCCTGAGCATCACCAGGATCCCTGCCTTGCCCTCCCAACAGCCTGCAAAGAACCAGCGTGTGACTGCTCTGTGGCTCTCCCAAAAGTCATCGTGTCCAGGGCTGCACACCCAGGGTGACCCCAGATGTGACCCTTGATGTCTGACAGGGATGGGGAAGCTGTTTGGGAGCCACTTTCGGAGCAGAACATGGCCCAGGCCCGGCTGGATGCTCCTGCTGGGATGGTGGGGACAGTAGGGGACGGTGACACAGCCTGGTAGGGGATGATGAGGCACCTGCCTCGGCGTGGACAGCTCAGCAGTGTGCTCAGTGTGGGATCGTGCTCGGAGCGAGCCTGGGTAATTAATGCAATTACGAGGCAGGCTGCTCCTTGCCCCTCCCTTGCTGGCTCCTCCGTGAACCAACGGATTTGAAAACCCAGCCACCCTGCCCTGCACCCTCCCAGCCCCAGCAATCCCAGCCCCAGCTGTCCATGGTTTCCAGTACAAACACCCGAGATGCCCCCACTGAGCCCCCACGAGCGCCAGCCCCTCAGAGCGCTGCCAGGGCTTGGCCAGCATGGCACAGCACGGGATGGCACAATGTGGAATGGCACCAGCCAGCTCTGGTGTGGGAAGGGGCAGTGTGGGCCTGGGGATGGGGATGTTCACCTTCCCCACCACACCAGCCTGAGGCAAGTTCTTCCAGCAGCTGATCCCTGCCTGGGCCACCCGCAGTTTGTGGAGATGACAGCATGATGGTCTGTGCCACCAGGACCATTGGACCTAAGAATCTGATCCTTCCCACCTCTCACCAGCTGAGGAGATCCCCCTCAGTTCCCAGGGAAGCTTGTGCCTCCATCCTGATAGTTTTGGATCAGGTGCTGCCTGCCAGATGGATCCCCTTTTCCACGGGGAACCTGGCCCTGAGCACTGGCCAAGAACATGCTTTTATTGACAGGGGAAAAAAGAGCTCAGCCAAGCTTTATGTGCAGCGATTCCTGACGGAGCTGCACAGCCATGGGCACCACTGGCAGTGCCCCCAGCACCTGAGCCCATGGGACTGTGGTGTCACACTGCCTGGGGGCTGGCATGGATGGGGATGGGGCTCATGGCACGGGGCAGCAGCAGGAGCAGCCGAGCCAAGACAGGAAACCCGCCTGGCTTCCTATGCGCTCATCGCTCGGATGGTTTCTGACGTGTGGGTGCTCTGCTGTCTAGTAAGAGGGCTGAGCTCCCCACGCAGTGTCACAGAGGTGACACCAGCAGCGACACCCGTGCTGCCTCCCTGACCTCTTATTCCACCGCCTACATGCACGAGATTTCCTGGCAGCAAACAGCCCTGGGACTGTCACCGCTGGCTCAGAGCAGCCTGCTTTTGGCCCCGCACTCTCCCGCGCAGACAGAGCTGTGCTGGGCTCGAGCTGGGGGTGGTTTGAGGGCTTGTGGTGAGGCCAAGGGGGCTGTGAGGGCAGGAGGAAGCTAGTTTGGCTTGTGCAAAACCCACACGGCCAGAGGAAGCTCCTCTTCACAAAGCCAGACATTAAAATGTGTTCTTTCGGGACCAGTGAAACCATTTTTTATTTGATTTCAAGTTAATTAAAAAACCGACACCCTCCATTTAAGGAGAGTTGCAAGGTGAGTAGCTGCTGTTAAATGAAAAGCCCCAGCTGGTGCTGAAAGTGTTAAAAGCAAACACTCAAGAGTATTTGTCTTTGGCCAGCCTAGTACTTGTTTTTCTAACAGAAGAAACAGTTTTATTTCAAAATTACCAGAACCCTCTTGCTGCCCCAGGCTGGCTGTCCCAGCGGGTTTGCTTTGGGGCTGGCTTTCCAACTCCTGGAAAAAACTGAGCCTTTAAAAAAAAAAACAACCTTCTCTAAGCAGTAAAAAAATAAGCAAAGCTGTAAATGCTTGTTGACTACATTAATTTCCCAGCTTGGTCATTTCCTGAGTGGAAGTCTGTGAGCAGGATCCCATCCCGTGAAGGGCAGAGCACGGGGTTCTGATGTGGGGCAGTGACTGCAGGGCTGCCCCAGGGCTGGCCCATCCCAACATCCACAGGCTGTGTCGGCCACCTCACCTTGAGTCTGCTGGATATGGAGGACCTGGGATTTGACGGGCAGGAAGAAGGACAAAAAAAAAACCAAACCAACAAACCAAACCCAGGCTGTTTTGATGGCAAGAAACCAAATGTCCCTCTACACCCTGACCTTCATTGTGTGGGGAAGGAAGGAGCAACTGGGAAAACGTGATAAGGATTGCCAGAGCCCCCGGGGGTGACACCGACGCTAGGTTTGAGCCACACGTGCCAGCACGTGCAGTGAGTTTGTCCGTGCTCAGCAGCAGGGGAATATCGAGCTCCAGTGGTTTGGGATGGCAGCGCTGGAGCCGGCAGGACTGTGACAGGGATTGGGGCTGCAGGAGGGGGGCTCCCGACTGGCTGGTGCCCCAGAAGAAGTCCTGGTGCCCAAAGAAAGACCTCGCTGGAGGAGCCAGAACTGGAGAACCAAGAGGGAGAAGGTGCTGCTCTGAGGGAGCTGCTCCAGAGGAAATCTACAGCAGCTCTTCCCTGTCCCCAGACTGGGGGTGCCAGGGTGGGAAATCACTCCCTGGAGGCTTCTCTCCCATGGGACCCTGGCCCAAACCTCATCCACAGGGCACAGTGCTGTTCTGGGGGGCAGGACCCACTCACAGCACAGGGAATGGGAGTCCTGGTCCCCCCCAGGGCTGGGGGGATGATGTGCTGTGCCACCTCCTGCTCCAGCCCCACACAAACGGCACAGTTAGTGCTGAGGCTTAACTGAGTCTGATAATTTGGCACCTGGTGACTCAATCAGGCTAAAGAAACTGTTTACATTCACGTTCCACTGTATTTGGTTTGCGATAGGAGCAGCACAGAAGGCGATGCTGTGGGTTCTCAGCAGGTTTAGGGGGGTTTCCTATGAGAAAAGCTGTCATAGAGCCCTGGCAGGCACCCATCCAGCTCTTCTTTCCTTGATTTTTTTTTTAGTATGTTTAGCCTTTACCCCATCCCAAACAAAAGGAGTGATTGAAAAACCTTTGCAATAAAACAATTCTAACAGAAGCCAGTTTGCAGCGCTGTGCAATGAGGGAGAGGGTTCGTGCTATTTGCTTAATTACAGGTTTTTGTTTGTCGAGTACTTCTGGGTGAATTGTTTGCAAATAACAGGTGAGTTTATTCACGCTCAGAGTCCTGAGCCCTGAGATTAGACCTGGGCTGGGAGATGGGAGGCTGGAGGGTGCTCAGGGCTGTGGGTGACCTCTGGAAAGCCCCTGTTCTCTGGTCCTGGAGGGCTTGAGCGACCTGGGATCGTGTGCTGGCTCCTTGCAGGGCTGCAATGCTGTTTTGTTGGAGCTGGGTGCCTTACACAATATGGTCTTAATCATGTGCAGTTTATCCTTTTATAAATTGCAGATAAGGATTAACTAGTTTATGGAGTCACTGTAAAATGCAGTCCATTAATGGGAGTGAACAGCTGTGGGAAGCCTGGATTTGACATGTCAGTCGAGGGCACTGACTCCCAGGTGTTTCCTGACCTGTCTGCAGGAGATAACACCTCTCCTCAGGACTTCTTCCCCACTTTATGCTGCAGATAAGGGAATTTTGGGGTGTTGGAAGGAGCTGCCAGGTGCTCAGCTGATGCCGTGGTGGGGAGTAGGTAGATTCAAGGTTAGAGGTGTCAGATGTTCAGAGCTGGGATGGACAAGGGATCTGGGTGACCAGAGCTGGTCTCAGCCATTTTTTGGGCCATCCTGATGTCCCAGCACTGCAGCATGAGGGTCCCCACAGCGTGCCCAGACTGATGGAAATGGCAGCTGCCCTGCGTGTGTGGAGCAGGGAAGTGACACCAGGCAGGGGGATGTGGCCCCAGCCAGAAAAAACAAAGTGTGGGCAGCAAAGATGTCCGTGTAGCCACCCACCTCCCTCTCCAAGGGCTGCAGGGAGCAAAGTCCAGGTGTTCAGATGGAAAAGTGTTCCCCAAGTGAAGAAATCCCAACGTTTGCAGCCTCCACACCAGGGAAGAGGCACACCTGAAACTGTGACCGTGCCGTGTCAGGACTGTGAAATGGAGACTGAACTGGAATCATTCCACCAGGACTACGTGGAAGGGCAGCAGCCACAACTCTCCCTCCCACCCTGCTCACCCTGCATCTGCCCAGACCCTGCTTGGTCAAGCCTGTGTGAGCCCCGGGGCGGTGTCAGATGCGGGGTGAAGGGGTGGGTGGGAGGCCGCTGCTGCCGGCCTTGTGCTGGATGCAGGTGTTGAACCGCGATCAGAGGGGCTGAGCTGGTGTGACTCAGGTGTGACTCAGGGCCGAGCCACGCAGCTCCCGCTGCACCCGCCGGCTGCTGCAACTGCGCTTCGCCTCAGCCTGCGCTCGCTCATTGTGCTGGGGGTGATCCGGAGCCGGCACGGAGCCACGGTGATTCCTAGCCACGATCTGGAGTGTGGGAAAAGCGCAATCGCTGCAAACAATCAGAGGCGAAGCCGGCAGCAGCACGCAGCGAGCCAGCGAGGAATTTGGAGACACATTCCAGCGGGGATGACAGAGGAGGGGCTGGGAGCTGGGCCGGGACCCCAAAAAAAAAAAAAAAAAAAGAAAAAAAAAAGAAACCTGCTCCGATTTGTTTTGGTTTTGCTCCCTCTCTGCAGGGCTGTCCCGCCCCGCTTGGCTTTCGAGTAAAGCCGCTGGGTGCTGCAGGCGGGTGGCACGGCTGGAGCCGGGACACGGGGAGCCCTGCATGGGCAGCGCTGCCCTGCTGGCACCGGGGTCCGGGACACGGGGACTCGGCTCCACCGGCTGTGAGTGGCCATGCCCTTCTGGCAACAGCTGCCACCACAATGGCACTAAGGGCCATGGCCAACGTGCCAGGAGCCACCCATGTGGCTCAACACTCCCCTGCCAGCAGGTACTCCTGACTCTGGGCAAGTTGCCTCCCTCTCCGTGCCTCAGTTTCCCCTTCAGGCCACCAGAAAGCATCTCTGCACCTCAGAGACCAGCAAGGCTTTGCCTTGGAAGGGGCCAGCTTTGGGCACAGGGACATGTCCATGTGCGCCTTGCATCCAGTGCAGGCAGGAGTGGTGGCACACAGGAACCGTGGTGGCCACCAGCCTGGCGTCCCTGTCCCGCTCTGCCGAGGGGCTGCAGCAGAGCCTGTGACCTTGCAGCTCCCCCCCTTCCTTCCCTCCCCTCCCAGCAACCCCTCCCGGCTCTTCCTGACCCACTTTCTCTATCTTTGCACTGCACAGGAAAGCAAAAGCAAAGCGGAGCAGGGGGAGTGGACGCTGGCGAGGCCACCAGCACATTGTGTGGTGACTGACAGCACAGCCCTCTCTCTGAGGCACAGGACAGGGCACAGGCACGATGCAGGAGAGCTGGTGGTGCTGGATGCTGCTCAGGCTCTGGGAGAGGACTTGGGATTGCAAGGATGGTTTTCTTTTGCAACATGTCCAAGGCCGTGGCTGTTCCAGAGAGCCCTGCACACTGATGGTCACCAACAGCCCCATCATGTTGTTGGTGTCCACTCATCCTGCTGGGAAGGGAAGGTGTGGGGCAGAGCTAGAGGGCCAGAAATTTGGACTTCAGCTCAGAAGATTCACCTCCACATCCTTGGTGCCCACCTTCATCCCGCTCCACCAACGTTCTCCTCCCTTGCGTGGGCACCTGGTGGGCAGAGGCTCCTTCCGAGGCCCAAGCGAGGGATAATTGGCAGAGAGTGCAGGGTGCCCTGTGCCATATTTCACTCATTGCTCCAGGCAGAGCACCCCTCCGGGAGCTAAAAGCATTCAATTGTTCACTGATGCTTTTCTTTGAAGCCCTCATTCATCCTCCAAGGTCTGTATTGATTGGGGACTCCAGGAAGGCATCTGCCCTTCTCTGCCTTCATCAATGACTTTCCCACATTAATCCACCTCTTCCCTTGATAACCACACTAATTACTCTCAGCTAAGTTGACTCTGGCAGGTCAGTGGAGGCTGGGAAGAGCAACCTGCTCCACGGCCTGCCTGTGCCTTAAAGCTGCAGGTCTGTCCAGTGCTGGGCCCCAGTGCTGGAGGGAACTGGCCATGCTGGGAACATGAACACCATGGCACGGGTCTGACAGGAGCTTGTCAGGGGCCATACTGGGGGATGTGTGCTGCTCAGAGAGGTGTTTGCTCCCCATTTTTGAGGCTTGTGTAGCTCCCAGGGAATCACTGATGATTTTCCATGGATTTTCTATCCCAGGCTGTGCCTCAGTGGGAGGCACATCCACACTCCCCGTCTGCATCTGCCCAGACTTGGGGGCTCAGATCTGTGAGGGGCTTTCTCTGTGGTGCTGCAGGGTGCTTTAGACCACCGTGGAAGGTTCACACCCTTCAGCCCAGGGTGGTCTAGGCATGAGATGAGATCTTTTCCATCTCTCCATCTGCTTTTCCTCGAGGGGGAACGGGAGGGATGCAGTTCTTTGACCTCAGCCACGGTCAGGCCGAGCTGTGGCTCAGGAGCAGCCCTGCAGGAAGGAGCTGGGGCAGAGGGAAGCCTGGATGGGCTTTGAGGGCTTGAAGGTTGTAGGACACGTGCCAAATGTCCTGCTGGTGGGCTCCCATTCCCCCACCACTCCCAGGAGGCTGTGAGCTGTCTCGCTGTTGCTGCTGTGCTGCAGTAGGCAGCTCAAAAACGTTTCCAGAAGACATGGGAGGTGCAGAGGGAAATGCATGGAAGGGATGAACCTGGTTTAATGACACAGAGCCTGTTCTCGTGGGGAATTAAGGCAGGAGGGGGTGTCTGGACCTGTGAACCCAGAGCAGCAGAGGTCAGAAATGTGCCCAAATGACCTTTTTAAGGAGGCGTGAAAACCTGAAGACAGCAATTGGCTCAACACCTGATGAAATGGGAAGGAGATCTCAAGGGAGAGACAGGTTTAGTCCTAGTTCATCTGGAATCAGCTTGGCAGCTGTGGGACAACCCCACACCACCCTTCAGGTTTATGTCACGTAGGTTTTCTGAGGCAGTCTGACTTCACTTTCCACAATGTTTAAAATGCCTGTTTAAAATGCAGTGAATTACAAAATATGTCAGTCTGGCAAGGGGAGGGAGATATTTTATCTTGCCACATGATTCTGCTCCTGACCCAGAAGATACTGGCTTTCTGCTTTAGGGCTCCCCCAGGAAAATGCAGCATCTCCTAACTCAAAGCCTGTCAGCCTGTCTCTCTCCAGCTGAGTGGATTTTGCTCTCAACTTTAACACACATGAAGTAGCTTTTTGGGCTGCAGTAAACTCAGATTTGAGGGTAGAAAAGGGAGACAAAGTGAAGCTTTGCAGGAGGGAAGGTGACCGTGTGTACACATGAGGAGTGCTGGAGATGTCCTGAAGACAATGTGGCTGCAGAGGTCTTGGATTCACAGAATGATAGAAATATAGAATCATCAAGGTTGGAAAAGCCCTGTAGGACCATCGAGTCCAACCATTACCCCAGCACTGCCATGCCCACCACTAAACCAAGTCTCTACGCACCACAAATACACCATTTTTGAGCACTTCAGGTGATGGGGACCCCACCACTTCCCTGGGCAGCCTGTTCCAATGCCTGACCACCCTTCCAGGGAAGAAATTTTCCCTAATATCCAATCTAAACCTCCCCTGACCAGCAGGGATTGTCCTGTAAGGAGAGGCTGCAGAGAGCAGGGAGAGAAGTTCCTCCTGCACGGCTGTGGTGGCCTCCACTGGTGCCTGTGGGGACACGGGTGCCAGGGGGACATGGGGGGCTGTGCTGGGCCCCTCCAGCTGCCCAGTGGGGTCTGGAGGTTCCCCAAGGCCACCCTGTGAGGACAGGACACCCCAGGCTGGCCCCCGCCAGGCCCTGGTGGCCATTCCTGAGGTGCAGCCGCCATCTAGTGACACACAGACAGGCTGGCCCCACTCCCTGATGGGTCCTCAGGGCGGTGCTGGCCTTGTCCCTGTCCTTGCTCTGTCCCCACCATCCCCTGCTCCTCAGGGTCTGGGGAGGGGGCAAAGCCAGAGCCAGGGGAGGGATGCCCAGCATGAGGGGCTCAGCCCTGCCCAGAGTGGCGGTGACAACCAAACCTCTGCTGTCCCCAGCCATGGCAGCCCGAAGCCCTCCCACCCCATACTGCTCCTCCACCACACTGAGGCCCATCATTATATCCTTAAACCTCCCATAACGTCCCTTTCTGCCTCAAAAACTGAACAAAGGCAGTGGTCCCGTCTCTTGTCCCCCCCCCTCCATTTTCCTCCCGCTGGCTGCCGAGAAAAGGGATTCAGCCGTGCCCACGGCATGCGAAAAGCCCCCGCCTGCCCTGTGTTTTATGAAGGAAAATCTCCTTGGGAGAGCAGCCAAACGTTCCCAGCCTCCTGCTGGGTGTTTCAGACGGGCGCGCTGGGGGATGCGAGGGCACGGCGGCCCCGCGGGTTTGGGGGGAGAGTGGGGGGACAGGGATGGGCTGCTGGGATCTGCAAAGGCTGCCATCAGACTCCACGGCAGGAGGAGACCAGGAGGTCACTGCTGGACTCGGGTGGCCAGAGACGGGTCTGTCTCGGCTGCCTGGAGAGAGGGAGTTTTGCTGTTGGGATGCCGAACTCGAGCGAGCATCCCTCGGGAAAGGATGTGGGAAGATGGGTCTGTGCGTGCTGTGACCTGGGCACTGGGGCTGTGCCACATGTGGGACCACGATCTCACCACGAGATGGGCTCTGCACTGCACTGTGCTGGGTGCTGTTCCTCTCCTCTCTGGAATTTCTCCATTATCCCCGTCTTTTCCCCCTCCTTTTCCTTTCTCTTTCCTCACGGTCTTCTTCCCACACTCCCCCCTCCCCGTTCAGCACCTCTCCTAGACCACACATCCCCACGCATTAGAGACCTCTCAGACCCAGCAACTATTTCAAAGGCATCCAAGAGGCCCCCGGGGCTCCAGCCCACCAAATCAAACTCAAATTTGCAGCTTTTATGCAAACATGATGTGTGTGGACGCGGAGGCTCCGCTGGCACACACAGCCAGTAAACAGAAACACATGGCTGAGCCTGCAAGAGCAATAACCTCAGCTGAGAGCTGGGATTTTGGGGAGGGATCTTAACCAGCGGCATCCAAAGGGAATGAATCACACCCCACTGCAGCTGCAGGGGCACTGCCAGGCGCTGAGTTCCCATGCCCGTGGCTGTGGCAAGGCTGTACTTGAGAGAGAGGGAGAAACAGGGGGGAAATGGATGTTTCTGCTCTGTAGCTGAACCGAAAACCACAAGGACAAAGTCAGACAGGCTCAGACCCAAAGAGAGAATCTCTGCCATGTTTCCTTTCCTGGTTCATTGTGCAAATGCTGCGTTGCACATGAAATTAAAACCTTCCTTTCTTTCTTGGGGGCCATTTAATATCCTTTAAAGGCTTTTTCTCTTTCTTTCGAGGCTGGGACCAATTTCTCAGGGAAAATGCTGCTCGCCAAAAGCACGTTTCATATCTGAGAATGATGAAACAAAACATTTAGCAGCTCCAGAATTAAACTTGTTATTGGCAATCCTCGGTGCAAAGTATTTCAATGTTTTTATTGCATCCATCCTCCCTCCCCTTTCCTTGTGAAGCTGCTGCCTCAGTTTGACCCATGCCAGCAGACAGCTTCACACATTTTCAAACTTTGAACCTCTTATTTGTAAAACCGAAGGAACCTCAGCTCTTAAACCGTTCAGCTCCTGCTAGCGTGGCTCTCCCACTCCACCTTCCTGTCGCCCAGAGATGCTGCTCCTCCTTGCTTTATACATTTCCCCCTGTAACGTTTCCTGAAATCTGGTTTTGGGGGTTTAAAACCATGTCAAAAAAAAAAAGCCCCTGGGCCCCCAGCGCTTTCCCTGCTGCCTTTTGCATCCAGATGTTGTGGTGTGTGGCCTCGAGGTGGGGACCCAGCTGTGCAACAGTGTCAGAAGGACATTCCCTGCAGAGCCATCTCTGCCTGCACTGTCCACAAGGGCAATGGGATACACTGATTTTTTTGCACCAGAGCACGCCTTTCTCCAGGATTTTTGCCTCTCCAAAGCAGACAGGGCGAAGGAGGGAAAACTCCCCACCAACAGCTCTTTGCTCCCTGCCACGTCTCCCTTTGGAGAGCGGTGCCAAGTGACGCGCAGCTCCCAGCCCCTACATTTCCTCACTCCAGGGTTTTCCAGCCGCAAAGTCGTGGATGGCATCGGGAGTTGAGAGGATCTCTCCATCAGGGAGATCCCTGATGCCAGCGGCCCTTCCAAGTGCACGAGCAGCCACGGTGGGGTGTGCTTCTCCTTCCTAAGCCGGGAGAGAGGACAGGAAGGCACAGGCAGCAAGTACAGGCAACTCCCGCTCCGCCCAAGGCACCACACGTGTGTCGCTCCCCTTCCCGACTCCTGGCCTTGCTTCCTCCTCCTCCTCCTCCTCCTCCTCCTCCTCGCATCCATATTTAGTCCCAGATGCTGCAAATCCTTTTGCACGACTCCCACGGAGCGCCTGGCGGGATCAGGGCTGGGATTCCTTTTGGGCAGGGAACACCCGGTCCAGCATTAATAACAAATAATGAGGGCAGTTCCTGGAGCACAAGATAATTATCCCTGCCCCGCTGGGGGATTCGCTGGAGCTCTGCCTCCACGTGAACAAACAGGCTTTAGCCGGTGATGAGAACGATCCGAGGAAAACCTCCCACGGACACCAGAGGAGGGCAGAAGGAGGCAAGGGGGATCAGGGCCCCACAGAGTCACTTGGAGTCTCCTCTGATCAGCCTGTGTGTCCCAGCTTTGTGTCGGAGCTCCTGCGTGGCCCTGGGGACGTGCCTGCCCCGGAGTGATGGGTGGGTGGGTGGCTCTCAGCTGTCACATCGTGCCTTGGGCTGCAGCCACATCCCCCTTGTCCCGTGGCTCTTGGGGTACCCAGGCTCTCTCCAGCCCCTCCTTTCCAGGGATGCCTTTGGGAAAGTGTTTTCCTGCACCGCTTGTTCACAGCAGGGACAGAAGAAAAGTGAGATAAGGGGTCGCACTGGGTGTCTCCCTTTCCCCTGCACATCAAAGACCCGAGTTTATCGCCAGGTCCTGGCTGAGTGTGGGGCTCCTTTTAGACAGACTGTGAGGGGAAGGGGTCAGGGTCTGTCTCACTTGGTGACTTGGACAAAGTCTGTGGTTTAATCCCTGAGCAGCCCTGTCAAAACTCTTCTGTACCCCCAGGTCCCCTTGAGTGACCAAACCTCGCTGGGGACCTGCTGCTGGGGTCCCATTTCTCTGTGGTGACAGATGAAGGGTCAGGTGACAGATGAACTGTGGGTACAGGTGAGGTTGTGGTTGTAAGTGAAACTTTTTCCTCCTCCTTTTAAGATGGGATCGTGGGAAGACCTGGAGGCCTCCAGCTCCAGAGGCGCCTCCGGCAGCCGGGAGATGGATGGGTTCAGGGTGAAGAGGAGGCAGCAGGGGGGAGTTCAGCCCATGTAGGAGGAGGATGAAGCGCAGCAGGGGGTTAAAAGTCAACCTCTTTCCCTCTCCCAGCTCCTCCAGGTCAGAGGGAGTTTTCCAAGGTTATCGGCCGGGGTCAGCCGCTGGCAAGGGGGCAGTGAGGGTCTGGGGGCCTGGGGCACCAGGGCAGGGGGGCTCAGCCCCACTCAGTGAGAACCACCCATCTGACCTGGCTGCTGCCTGCAGTGGGGACAGCGGGACAGCAGCGTGACCTGGCGGTACAGTTACCAAAACAGGCATCCTTACGCTGCTGCTCCCTGACAACCTCCTGGGAAAGGGTACGCACGAATTCATGGATGCAGATAGACTGAGGGGGGACAAAACCTCCCAGCTGGAGGAAGCAGGACAGCAGAGAACACTCTGTGCAATCCATGTTGCCAGTGGGTTCCACACACGGTCAGTGGGGACCTGGCTCTGCCGTCTACAATGCTGTACAAATGCCATCGAGGCACAACTTGTGCCCTGAGTCCTTTGCCTGAGCTTTTGCTCCTGAGCTAAGCAGCCCAGCTCTGGGAGAAGCTCTGTGGAGCCCTCTTGGCTCGCTGGGTGTGAGATGAGGCCCAGACTCTGCTGCAGCTGCCCTGTTTTGATGTTGTTAATGTGACAAGTTGGATTAATTAAGTGTGTTTGGAGAAGGCTCTGGCGTTCCTTCCTTTCTGAGGGCTTTTACTTCAAAGCAAGGCAAATAACGAGAGCATCTCCCTCCCTAAAGTGCCTGGGTATCATGTCAGGGCAGTCCTTCTCAGCTGAGCCCTGGGACATGTCCTACCCTCCCATGGCCAGAGACAAACAGCCACGAGGGAGCCACAAGCTCTCCTGCCAGTGCAGGGACTGGGGGCTGGCTCAGGCCCCACACCCCTCATAGCCCAAGGAAGATGCTCCAGGGTTTTTGGGAGCATCAAAACTGCTCCTGCGTGGATGGCTACCAAATCTTGAGGTCTAGCCCACAACAGCCATGTCAGAACACTCCTGGAACTTGTCTGCTTCCCACGTGGGAGCTCCTCATTGCCCACTGGACTTTGTGTCCCCCCAGTTCTGCCCCAACACACCAGTGAGCAGCTTCTGTCTGGCACTTTTCTCTGGAGAGCTTGACCTGCTGGCTTTGACCTGTGAGTCTGGAAACTTCAGGAGAACAAAATGGCTTTTTTTAAAGTCCCCAAGAGGTGGAGAAGATGTTTCACACTCCTGCTGGGTTTGTCCTCACAGTATTTTGGAGTGTTTGGTAGCAAAGTAAGGCTGTCACAGAGCTCCCTTCACATCTGTTTCCTTTGTCTGTGTGTCTGTCAAGAGCCTTTTGCCCCAGTTTGCTGATTTTGTGACAATGGCCTTCAAACCCCCTCTGGAGAGGACGGCAGCTGCGAGAGAAGCACTCACCTGCACTGGCAAAGAGCAAAAGGGTTTTAAAGCTGGGGGAAGTGCTATTTTTTATACCAGAAAAAACCCAGGGAGCATTGCCCCATGGCCATGGAGACACCAGGCCCTGCACGCTGGCAGCTTCATGGGGAAGATTTGATATTAAAAGGTGCAGCAAAATAAAGAGCAAAAGTAGGAACAGGGAGTGCACAGCACTCCCCTCCCTTCCCTGGGGAGTTCACTCCTTATCTATCCCCACTCCCGTTTCCTACTGGGATAAACCAGGAACGGGTGGATTTGGTTTCCTTCACTTTGCAATTGATGTGGCCCACCCAGACCACCCCGCAGATGGGGAAGAGCTTCCAAATCTTCTGACAGGGGTGGGTTGAGAATCAGCTGCACTCCAGGGCCACGGCTGCCACGCCAGCACAGGAACGCTCTGGAAAATTCACTTACCAGGGCCTCTTCATCGGAAGAAAAGTGGAGGCACCGGGGGTCCAATTACAATGTATTTAACATTTCTGAGCTCAGCGGGGCCTCGCTGTCTCACAACTGGGTCACGCAATCAGCCCCGAGCTGCAATGTCAAACTGGCTCCAGGATTAAGTGTGTTGTAACTGGAGCTGCGAGCCCAGTGCTGGGAGAGGGAGACTTTTATCTGGCCGTGATTGCACAGTGGGAGCAGGGGTGAGCTCCCTCGACCGGTGTGTGGCCGGAGGATGGCTCGGAGCGCTGGCCGGAGCATTTGTGTGGCACTGTGTCCTCGCATCTACTTTGTGGGAGCTGGGGCCTTTTGCAGAGCTTTTCATGATGCCTCTGAGGGACAGTCTGGTGCTGCTGGGTGGCCGGGCCAAGCACTGTTCGGGGGAAAAGGAGATCTGAGCTTGCAAAGCTGCTCTTCAGACCCAAAATAAATGGTTGTCACAGTCCCCCTTTGCAAGAAGGGACATAAGTGTTGAGTCTGCCCAATACTGGCTGAACTGGTACCCCCTACCCTTGTACTTCTCCCTTCCCAGAGCCCTGCTCATGTTTCTTGTTCTCATTGCATTAATATGTGTGTGTGTGGGGAATTTCCTGTGGTGAAGTTGCTGGGGGAGACTTGGGTTTGAATTGTCTGTGGAGGGATTTCTCACTCTCAACACTCCTGTATTAGGAGGAAAATAAAACAGAATTGGAGCTGAAATGTTGCATCAGCCTACGATAAAGAGAGCGAAACACCCATCATTTTGGGTCGATCAACATTTACTTTACGCTTTGAAATCTTGGAAAGTTAGAGCAGCATCATTTCCTAGCAGGGATGAGAGGTGGTGCCTCTCCACGGGGGGTGGAAGGCACCAACCTGCCCTGGCTGGGCTGTTTCCTTAAACGTGTTCCTGATGGTTGGCACAGCCTGGGACAGGGAGTTTGGGGAGAGCTGCTTTCTTTCCTTTGCTCTCACCAAAATCCCACCTTCTGCTCAATATTTCGGGAAGTCAAACCTTCCTGCCTGTGCCATGGGGGAAGATGTGCCAGAAAGGGATTTTGAGGCAGCAGTGGAGAATGCCCTTAAAGGCGTGCAGGGCCTGCAAAACCCCTGAGCTTTGTCAACCTGATTCTGTTTGCTAGAGCCAAGGAAGAGATAGACCTGCAGTCGTGGGGAAGTGCAAGTGAGAAAACAACCCTGTTGTCTTGTTCAAAGGGAAAAAAAGGATTTGAATCAAAGACTGAGCTTTGCTTTCCCGAGCCGGGCTCTGCTTTGTTCTGTGGCTCTGCTTTCCCCCGGGCTATCGGATCCTCTCCCCCGAGGCCTGGGCAGCTGTGCCGGCTCTGGAGGCACCGTGTGACTATTGTGTCCGCGCAGATGGACAGACAGACCGGCCGCGGGCTCAGGGCTCAGCCCCGAGCCCAGCCCTGGGGCTGGAGGGGCGGGTTGTCGCATCCTTTCTAGCACAGTCGCCGGGGTCAAGGACTGCAGGGAAGCGTGATCCGTTGTAGTAGGAAAACAGGAAACGGCGCTGGTGGCAGGAATTCGTTTCGTTTAGCGTTTCATGTCCCAGTGAGGTGTGGGGCTGGGGCTCGTTGCATCACGCTGCCGGAGGCCGGGTCTCGGCAGCCACAGGCTGGGCGTCCCTGGTCCTCCTGTTTTTAGCCAAGGTGTCTTTGTGGGGAGTCCTCACACTCCAAGGGAGAGACTCTGGGTGCCACAGGGTCTGCCATCACCCCTGATGTACCTGGTTCCAGCTCCGCTGGGGTCGGGGCACTGTGAATGCCAGCAGGGAATGGGTTAGGATGTATCCAAGCAGAAAGCAATGCCCATTCCATGTGCTGCTCCAGTGTAAATGTGTCCCGCTGATGCTGACTCCAGGGTGGGTGCACAGTGTGGGTCCTTGCCCCATGCTGTGCCCTGCATCTGCCAGGAGGTCCGGGGTGCCCCAGCTCATCACAGGGATGAGGGGCTGATCCAGGCAGTCTTTGCAGTGCAGACTGACTCTGGAGAAGGGCCAGGGATCAGGATCTTTCATGGCCACAGTGCCATGATGAGGAGCAGCGTGTGGCAGGTCAGGCAGGACACTCTGTGTTATCTGTGCTCAAACATCTGTGCCGTTACACCAGTGTTTAATCTGTGAAGATTAAACAGCTGCAGGTTTTGATCCAGGATGCCTTCCTGTGCAGCGGGCACCTGAAATCCCTGCTGCCACCAGGATGCTGCAGTGGGAAGTGCCAGGGTTGGATTTCTGGCTCCCAGCTCTGAACTGCTTGCTAACTGTGGGTGCAGCAGCCTTCCCTGTGGCTCCTCAGGCCCAGGCAAGCTGTGTCTGGGGCACCAGTGACCACTCAGAGGACGGGCCCTTGGATTCCAGAAGTGGCCCTGCTGCTCAGGCAGAGAAACCGTGGCCTCTCCAGGGCGTAAACCGTGTTTTGTGTTCCCAGGGAAACAAGGCTGCTCACTTTGTTTGGGGCTGAAATAGTGTCCTGCAGAGCCTCAGAGCCCTCAGAAAGCTCTGGCTTTCTATAAATACAGAGAGGCAGCTGGGAAGGCAGAATGGAGCTTGCAACAGTTGGCAGAAGGAAGGTTTCTGCCCATCTCCAGGTTGTGTCGCACACGCTTGTTGTCCTGTGTTATCCGGACCGCAGGGAGCCACGGCCGAGGTGCAGCTTAGCATCCTCTACACGTGGCCAGATGCAGGTGAGCCAGGAGGGGCTGTGCCTGCCTGGCAGGGCCTTTGTGGGGCTCCTGGCTGTGACCAGCACCCTCCTCGTGCGCACACGGGCACAGGCACACGTGTCCCGCTCCCGGCCCCGCGCCCCGGCTCCCGTTTCCTCCCCGCGGCAGCCGCGGCAGGCGGGATTAGTGATTTATTAATGAAGCGGAGTGACTGCGCCGCTGGGGCGTGCCAGGCGGAAATGTCTGCTCCGAGAGATTGGATAACCCTCTGGCCTGTTTCCCCTCGCAGCCTTCAAACGGCCGCGGCTCCCAGAAGCACCATATCCTTTTCCTCTGGCTGCCAGCTCCCTCCCTCCCTCCCTCCCTGGGGCAGGCTGGCTGCCACTGAGGGCACAGGGGGCTGCAGGGACACCCTCGCTCTCCAGCTGAGTGCCCGATCGGTGGCACCAGTGGCAGGGTCATTTCTTGTCATTTGGTTGCCACCAGACCCATAATTAGTTTATTATAACCCATGGAGATAATAGATGTTGCATTCCAGTTGCTCTAACAGTAAAGCTGTGTTTAGCTCTGGGGAGCTCCAAAAGTAAACAGCCGGGGAAGAACTGGCTCAGTGAGCAATTGCTCGTGGGCTGAAACCTCTCCTGGGAAAACTGCAGCCAGGAGCAAATATTTATGACTGACCTGTAAACACCCCTGAGGAAGGTTTTATAGCTGAACCATCCATGTTGTGCCTGTGCACACTCTGCTCTGACACCAGGTGGGCTCTGGGCTGTGAACATCAGGACCTGCCTGCAGGGTGCTTAGAATCATAAAATCATGGAATGGTTTGGGTTGGAAGGCACCTTAAAGCTCACTTTGTTCCAAACCCCCTGCCATGGGCAGGGACACCTTCCACTATCCCAGACTGCTCCAAGCCCCATCCAACCTGGCCTTGAACACATCCAAGGATGGGGCAGCCACAGCTTCTCTGGGCAACCTGTGCCAGGGCCTCCCCACCCTCACAGGGAAGGATTTCTTCTTAATATCTTATCTGAATCTTTCCTCTTTTAGTTTAAAATCATTGCCTCTTGTCCTATCACTACCTGCCTGTGTTTCCAAGCACGGAGAACTGGTGGTCAGCAGTAATGCAGTGTGTCCCCAGCGTGGCTGAAACCCTGGGCCGTGGAGCGTGGAAGGAATGTGTGTGCACCCGCACGCACACACGCAGCCTGTGCATCCCGTGGCAGCTCCTGCCCACCTCCATCAGCACAAACTGCTTCCAGGAAAGGAGCTGGGAGAGGAAACGAGCACTAATGAAGAATCCCTTGGTGAAAAATGTGTTTCTACAACCGTTAGATTATTTTGTCCTTGAGAGGCAGGGGAGGAGATAATAAAACAGCCTCGCTGCATTCCAGTCTTGGCTTTGGGGACACTGATGCTGTGCTGTCCAAGGGCCCTCTCTGGAGCTGCCTTATCACCCCCTTGTTCCTATCAAGCCCCACCTTGTCCCACACTGCGTGGGAGTGAAAGCATCTGCTGTGGGGCTGCTCCTCTGCAACTGTGTGCATTGGCTCAGGTCAGCACTGGACAGAGAGGTGGCCGAAGGGTGACCATTATCCAGAGCCCTCTTTGAGGAGGAGCCTGGGGAAAAATACATCCTAATTTAAGGGGTGGAATGCTCCCTCCTTACACATCAGAAGGGTCCCTGCGGGGTTTGTGCAGGGGATGTGTGTCTCCTGCCAGGGACAGCAGTGACTGGGGGTTACCCCAGGCTGGCTCAGCGGGCACCACAACAGGGACACACAAGTAGCAAGGCTGTCTCAGCCATGATATGTCCTGTGAGCACCCTCCAGGCATGGGCTGGGGCATCTGCTGAGGCTGGAGGGAACCTGTGCTGTCCCAGGAGCACAAGGAATGTGTAGAACAGAACTCTGGGGCTGCCCTGAGTTCCTGAGTGGTGTTGTTTTCTGTGAGCTCCCAATGGCCTTTCATCTCCTGCGCTCAGGAGTGACTCAGACCAGGAAACTGGGGAATGTGGCGGTTCAATTCCAGCATGTTGTGATGCCTTGCATGTCCTCTGCAGGTTCCCGGGGCAGTTTCCAGCCCAGGGCTGCCAACTGCTCCACACCCCGGGGTGCCTGGAGCACCCACATCCCAGCTGAGCCTGCGGCTCGCCATGGGCAGTGCAGCCGCTCGGCATCTCGTGGGCGGCCCAGCAGCAGTGACATTCCTTTGGAGATGGGACGTTTCTGCTCAGGAAGGCCTGAAAAAAGCCAGGGACAAAGGGGGGAAGTGATGGTGGCTGTGTCTGGAGTTATCTTGCCGCTGCACTTGCGGGGGCCGCTGAGTGACAGCGCTTTTCTGTTTCGCTCCGGAGAGTCAGGAAACACTCATCTCCGCTGGCTCCCTTCCTGCCCTGCCTCGCCTGCGCTGTGGTTCTGTGGGTCTGGGAAGGGGGACGGAGCCCACCAGCCTTCCCAGTGGTGCTCAGAGCCTTCCCTGTGCCAGCACATCCTAAATCTCCTCAGCCAAAGTCCCGAAGCCAGGTGGACTTCTCTTACGCAGAGCAGCTCATCAGCCAGGGTGGCAATGGAACATCGACATCTTTTACCTGAACCAGCTCATTCCAGTGGATAGGAAATTGGTCAAACAGCTCCAGACAGCTCGGAAAACCCCAAACCAGCTGCTTTTCCACTGATTTTCACTCTTTCAGTTCATTTAAATCAGATAATTCTCTGGCCCTGCGATGGCTGCACAGGGAGGGGATCCCCCAGCACAGCCTTTGTACAGTTTCCTCAGCACCGCCTTAGTACAGGGTGCAGGACCATTGTATCCTCTTCCCTCAAATGGGAAGTGAAAGAGCAGTGGTAAAAGGATGTTTAGCTTAACCCTGTCTGCTTTGGAGTATCCTGTGATGAAATGTTGCTTTACAGCTTCTTCCAGAGCTCACTCCACTCTGGATGTCAGTGATGCACCTGGGGCTGCAAGAGGAACAAAAGAATATGTTTTCTCTCCCTTTAGGAGTGGAAGAATCACACTAATGTTTTCAGTGGGAAGCACTGGTTTTTCCACTACGGAAAAAGAAAAAAGTGTTTTCATTTTGGTAATAATATTTAGCACTTCTCGAGCCAAAACCAGCCCCAGGGGTGTTGGCTGGACTGAGTTATGGCTTCTCTTGCTCTTGTGCTGCCCCTGTTTCAGCCACACACAATCTGCCTGGCCTGGTGTCACAGGGCCCTTGGTGCCAGTGGTGGGACAGGAATGAGGATTTCTCCTGCCTGTGTGTGCTCAGAGCCAGTGCACAAAGCCCAGGTCCTGCCGTGGAGACCTGAAGGAAAGAGTTTATACAGCACCACAGGCACGACAGGAATCTGGTTTATCACTAGAGCTGCTTTAACTCTCCCAGGCTGTCCTGGTGTTTGAGGTGCATTTCAGCTTCTTTCAAACATCGATGTTTTATAGCTGACTCTCAGCCAGGTTCTCTGCCAGCGCTGCCCACTGTGATTTCAGCCCCTTTTAACACTTTTACAGCCCTGCTGGGTCCTGTTTGCTTTGCTGTTGTCCCAGGCTGGGGTGGGCAGGGTGTGCTACACCACGAGGACCTGCTCTGACGGCGTGACAGGGATTTTAGGCATCCCATTTATGGGGCAAGTTCAACTTCTGTCACCAGGCCCTGCCTTCGGGCAGTGAAAACACCACTGCCGGAGATTTTGCTTTTCTTTTCAGGCTTTTAAAAATTATTTGAAAACACAGAGGTTTCCACAGTGACTTACAGGTTTGGAAGCGTGAGTGGCGTGATTTTTAATGGAGGTCAGAGAGGTACCAAGTTTCAGATCCAAAATGGAGATGTTTGCTTGGGCACAGATTGGGCCACCCCTAATCCCACCAGGTCTGGAGATGGGGTTCGGTCTCCTTCCCTGCTCCCATGTCCTGGATGGCTCCCTGTGATGGAAATGTCACAGCCACTGCCTGCAAACCTGCCCCAGTCTCTGAGCTGAACAGTCCTACATTAATAACAGATTTTTTCTGGGGCCAAGTTCCTAAAGTCCCGCGAAAACAGGGCTTTGTCATGGAAATGCTGAGACGACATTAATGGCAGTGTCCTGAACGCAACTCTAATTAAAGAGAGGAAGGAGAACTGAAGCAGGATGTCCTGTTTGGCTGCCCAGGATGGAAAGCTTGTCACAAATAAAGTGCATTCTCGTACTTTGTCTCCATCCCTCTGCACAAGGCTTTCCCAGATTCTGCAAACGCTCGTTTTCTTATCTCTCCTGGATTCTTGTTTCTTTTCTTTTGAAACAGCTCCTCACAAGAATGTTTTTTCTCTGCCATATTCCCCACCGAGCTCTCAAACTCCCCCATCACATAAATGTCATCTCAAACACAAAGTGAATGTGCTTTTTATTCCTTGAACAAAATCACTCGGGCACAGTTGCTGGCTGGCTCTGTGCGAAGAAACTTTCCTATTAATGTTGCAGAACAAGCCCTTGTGAGTGAGCAGGGACAGGCAAATCAAAGCTGGGAGTAAGATGGCAAATGTTTCCTTTTGAAAACAGGCTTTCCATGGCATTAGCCCAGGGTATGTCACATCCAGTCTCTGAGCTGCTTCCTACGATGGAAAAATAAATCAAAATCAAAACAGAGAAAAAAAAAAAAAAAAGAATTCAGAAATAACAGACCAGTAATTTTGCTCACTGTGTGTGCCACAGGAATCCTAATTCACCCATTTTTGTACTCATAAAGAACCTGCTGAGTGTTGGTCACTTTGTAGCTGGGACTAATCTCAGCAATTCTCAGGTTTAAGGCTGACACTTGAGCTCAAAGCACTGTCCCAGCAGCGCTCTTCAGCAAATCCAGGATTAACAACCTGGTGTGTTTATGGAAAATAAGACGATCCAACCTGAACTGTTCATTTGCGCAGCAGGAGGAACTGGGCACGTGACGATGTCCTGCTCCAATGACTCCATTTCTCTGCTGATCCCGATGTTATCGCTCCTGCTGTGACATCGGCCGTGGTGCCTGCGCTGCCCTGCTCGTTTGCTCGGAGCACAGACCCTCTCTGGGCTGGTGCCAGGGAGGCAGCAGCTCCAGGGCTGGTGTGCAGGCTGGATTTCTATGAATAAAGCAGCTGAGGGCTCCCTGCTGGGCTGGCACAGCCTCCCTGAGTCCTGGATCCTCCAGGAGTAGAGGGAAAATGACCTTTTGCTGCTCGGTTAAAGCCGGGTCCTGCGTGGAGGGTGCATTCCTGAGGAGCTGTGTACACATCCCCTGCATGGCTGGCACGGCTCTGGGAGCCTGTCCCCGACACAGGGCATCACAAACTGCTGCTGTCACAGAGACTGGGGGAAAGTTTAGGCCTCCTCATTCCTGCAGGTTAATGAATTACCTTTATGCACCAAGGTAGGAGGCGCACTCCATGCACACTCCGTGCTGGGAGCCAAGGGGGAACAGAAATGAGAATAAAACAACATGGGGGCAGGCAAATTCCCATGTGTGTGGTGCACTGTAATCCTCCTCTTCTCCATACGCCTCTCACAATGCTGCTCTGCTCACATCCCGGGCTGGACATGGGGATGGGCTCCCCAGCTTGGCTCCCTTGATGTCAACAGACCTGAAACCTTAATCAGGCTTCAGCTGGGGGAGTTTTGGTCCAAAAGTTTTGGTAGTAAAGGGTAAACCAGCACGCTGGATCTGGCAGCAGTGGCGGGGTGAGGGAGCAGAGCTGCTGCACAGGGCTGGAGGTGATACCATTTCCTCCTGCACTGAGTCATCCCAGCCTCGGCATTTCCAGATGCACCTTTGCCTAGTGCCAGGCTCTGCAGACGTCTGACCTTAGCAGAGATGATGCCTGACCCATCCAGAACCGATTGTGTTTGTCCCTCTCGGTGTCTGTCTGCTCTGGGTTTGTCCCTCTGCGTGCTGGAGGGGGCATCCCTCCAGCTGCACGCACTGGGGACGGACAACTTCAGAGGAGAAAGGTGGAAGCCTGCCAAAGTATATTTGGAGAACCCCAGGTTTAGTCCTGAGAGGTGATTTCATCCAAGCTCAGCTGTGAGGTGTCTGTGATGTGCCGTCAGGGGGGTCCCTGCCCACGTTGGTCCCCGGAGCCAGGTGAGCCCCTGGGCAGGCAGCAAGGCAGGATAGAGGCAACAAGAGAGCACAAAATAATCAGTTTAACCACTAGGCCACATTCACCCTTCCTGCAGGGATCATGGAGGAGCTCCTCCCAGGAGAAATTTGGCCCATTTTGTCTAATTAGTTTCTCTCCTGCTGACACTTGCTGACATTTGCTGCTGACATTGCCCAGCCGCGGCTCCACGTTCCGAGCAAATATTTTGGTTGGATGGGAAAAAAACTGCTCCGAGGAACTTGAGTGAGTATGTGGGAACCCAAACTGCAGCTGGATCCCCCGAGCTCCCTCGAGGCCCTGTTTATTACCTGCAGCCCTGGAGGGAAGCAGGCCTGGGAAAGCGATGCTCTTACTGCAGGACGCAGGGTGTGAACTGTTATCCTTAGCTCTGATTTTGGGGCAGAAACCCCTCGTGAAAGTTCTGCCGGGGGTCTGACTGATGTCTGAGAAGGAGAGAAGGGTGATGAGTCCATCAGCTGCAGTAGATTATAGCTCAATGCTCTTTTCCCAGTATTTCTCTGGCAAAGTGCTGGGTACCACAGGGAGGGCCCTCACCTTGATGATGCATAAAACTGACTGCCTGAACATCCTAAAGTGCCTAATGCTCCTGGAGATGGGATGCTCAAGCATCTTAGCAAGGTTTAACAGCATATTCTCCAGCTCTGGAGCTTCCTTGGAAACCTGGCTTGAGCAGACAGGAAATAAATATAGAGAAAAATACCCTGTGGATATTCAAGGCTCACTAAAATGGAGAGTAGTGGTGAGAACTAAAATGGTTTGGATGAGACCACATAGATGAGACCACACAAATAATGTTTTGACACTTGGTCAAGCTCCTGAGGCCTCAGTTCACATCCTCTTCCCAGAGAAGCTGGGAGAGGGTTTGTGGCTTGCTGAAAAGGGACCAAAATGGAGCCAGTGTGAGGTCTTGGCTATAAGTAGGACTTTGGGGAAAAAAAGGCAAAGGGATCCACTAAATCCCCATCCAGTAAGTCCCATCCGACCCACCAGCCTGGCAGCACTGGGGAGGGACCGAGAGAAAAACGGTAAATATTTTTCAAAAATACCCAGGGATTGTCCCTCCTGGGCAGGAACTGGTGACAGGTTTTGGTGCCGCCCTTCACCTTGGATAAGTAAGAGGGGAGCACCCAGAGCCGCGTCCGCAGTCGGGCCCCGCCGCTGAAGGACGGCCAGAGCAGCCACGGGAGCCCTTTGTCAGGAAAAAGCCTTCATGACTATATTTGTGCAGGCAGCTCTAAAGGCTCAGACCTTTATTCTTTTCAGGCTTTTAAACTAAAGGTCATTTTCTCTTCCCTTCCAGAATTAAAAAAAAAAAAAAAAAAAGGAAAAAAAAAAAGAGAGAAAAAAAAAGTGAATTCCTCTTGACGCAGATCCCCTTCCCCTCTGGATGGGAGTTCAATTGTTCTTGCAAGCAAACTCCAAATCTGCCCCTTGCATTCACTTCCTTTTTCCTGCCCGAAAGGAAACAGAGATTTCTGACTGTGTGAACTAGTCCTTTATTTAAGGATACAAGAAAATAGCTAAATGCTAATTCAGTGTGGCTCTATGCACTTTAGCATGCGGCTCGGCAGAACAAAAGAAAGAGAAACATATCCCCGCCCTTCCCAGCTGAATTGTAAACTGCCCACTGGTTTGAGTATAATGGGTATTTATGAAAGTTATCCTAAAACATTTACTGAAGTCCAATGCAAACCCCAAACCCCTCAGTCAGGAAGTTTTTAGCTACCAAAAATAATCACCAGGCCCTGGCTAATATTTTTAACGATCATGCGTGCTTGGGAATTTCCTCTTCCCTCCATGGAGATAAGTGATTAAACAAAATAAAGGCAGTGGCCATTTTGATACACTGGGACGTGTCAGAGAAGAGACATATCAACAGTTCTTTTTTTGTATCTTTTTCCTAAGTCTTGACTTCTGCATTCACTGTCTGACTTTTAGGCTGAATTCCACTTCTCTATTACGTTGCTGAAATCCAGTGAAGTCAGCAGAAAAGCCATGAAAGTTTCCTGGGTAGAACTTTTAAGCCAAGGAATTAGATCCACTAAGGGGGAGACAGTTGCCCATTACACATCTTATTAATTCTACAAAAAGGACATCGAGCTCTATTCAGCTCATGTTAATTTTCTTAATCATTTCTGTAGAACAAACACCATTACTGTAACGTCCTGTCCATTCTCCAGGTCTTCTCCATGGAGACCTGATCTGGACTTAGTTCCACACAATGAGATCAGAAATGGACCTTGGAGTGCATTTTTCCATACACCAAGTGTTTTTGAGGTAGAAAACTTTCAATCAGTTTCAAGTGTTCTGTTCTGCAACTGGGCAGATTTAAAATGTCAATTATTGTTCTCTACAACAACCAGTAAGTGTTGCTGGGAAAGGGGCTGTGGGCTGCAGGCAGGGAAGAGGAGGAGGGCTCTTAGCCCTCAGGATTTTGGTGTAGAACGGAGTAATCCCAAAGAAGTCACCTTTGTAAGGACATGGAGTGATAGGACAAGGGGGAATGGCTGCAAAATGAAGGAGGAGAAAATTAGATTAGATATCAGGGAGAATTTATTCCCTGTGAGGGTGCTGAGGCCCCGGCACAGGTTGCCCAGAGAAGCTGTGGCTGCCCCATCCCTGGAAGTGTCCAAGACCAGGCTGGACAGGGCTTGGAGCAACCTGGG
>JAYRBT010000038.1:2821943-2864949 GCA_036023395.1 Myiotriccus ornatus
TTGCCCAGAGAAGCTGTGGCTGCCCCATCCCTGGAAGTGTCCAAGACCAGGCTGGACAGGGCTTGGAGCAACCTGGGATAGTGGAAGGTGTCCCTACCCATGGCAGGGGGTAGAACTGGAGGATCTTTGACATCCCTTCCAACTCAGACTACTCTGGGATCCTATGAAATAAATGGCAAGTCTGTGGGAGTCCTTGACCTGATCGTTCCGTGTAACCTTTGGCAGAGAATTCAAAATGCATATTTTTGGTCTTTGCTGAAAACAAAGTTCTGCATTTAGGATTTGGACTCTGTTGTCATAGAATCGAAAAAATAAAAGAAAGATTGCACATGTATCCATCTTTAGAGATGCTCCTGGTACAAGAAAGTGGCAGCTAGATTAACTGAGTGAAGTTTTGGCAGTGGAAAGTGTTTTCCCATCTTCCTGTGGTGGTGGGAGCTGATTCCAAGGCAGATACCAGGGATGTGAAGGGAGTGCACCTCATACCTGATGGAATCTGGGGGAGAATGGGCAGGTGTCTCAGGCACCTGGGTCCCTATTCTGTGATAATTCTTCTCCGTAGCGATTTGCAACAGGAGACACCCCCACAGTCCTTCTGGCTGAGGGAACGTGCTTTGTCCTTGCATGGACAGGAGGCACTGAATCCCCCCGCAGTGCAGATCTAATCCATCCTGTGTGTCTTTCCATTGCACACAAAGATACAGTCTTGCTCAAATATTTTCTGAGTGCCTGATGCCTTTCTGCAGCCAGGGGAGGTATCTGTGAGCGATACAAGCTGCTCGGGCAGGACAACACTGGAACCTTATCTCGCACCAAAGGGCAGATAAAGGAGCCCTTTACCATGCTGGCTTAGCAAAAGGGAGGCTCTGGGCTTTTTCCCATCTCTGTCCTCGATGTTATCACAGCAGCAGCAGCGAGGCACGGCCACAGCCCTGACACTGGGTACCCGGGGGTCCCAGTGGTGCCCCAGAGCACACTGCTGCAGAGCAGGGGAGTTGGGGAGTTTGTCCCCCCCCCAAACCCAGGGTTTGCTTGTCTTGTGCCCAAGACACCAAATTGCACAATATTTAGTCTCTGCTCCCTGTCTCACTCACTTTCTCCCCTCCTCTTATCAGGCTTTCCCAGAGCTCTTTGTCAAGAGTGAGAGGGGAGGCTGAGCCCTCAGGGTGGCTCAGATGAAGCACAGCAAGGGCTGGTGGATTGTTCAGCCCACCTGAGTGGGAGCTGCTCACCTGGGTCTTACAGAAACTGCCCACCACGGGGTTACTCCCATCTTACAGCTGGGGGTGCAGGTGTCGGTGCTTCCATAGTGTCTTGGGGTGACTGATTCAGGAAAGCACAGATGTACAATGTGCTTCAGGTCTGGCTGATCTCTTGATGCCAGCGTTAATTTTGCTGGAGTTGATTTATGGCCCTGACCTTGATGGCACAGACTCCCCCACACCTCTGACAAAGAACAGGAGCACGTGCAGGGCTTTAAGTATGTGCTCAATCACTGCTTGCAACAGAAATATTTCCCTGGCCGGGGGCTGTGTCCCACATGGAGCCTTTGCTTTGGCTTATTTCCATGTCAGAGACGTCCTGGAAGAACCTGCCAGTCTTCTGTGGGAAGCACTACTTAAAGTCAGCATCACAGAAGTCAAACTCCTGCTTTCTGTCATCACAACCCCAGCTTCTTGTGCAACTTGATGTCAAATATCTAATTAACAAATGGGTAGCAATTAGCTTTTGGTGTTAATGAGCAGCTACCAGTACAAGTGGGAGGGAGGGGAGGCCTTATGGATGTCAAAACACCTTGAAAAATGTCTTTATTGCAAAAGTGGAGACTTTGATGAGGAATGAGAGAACCGCACAAAAGCAATGTCTTTGCCCTGGGGAAGAGACCCAGCCACGCTCCAACAGCATCTGCAGCCTCTGGGTCAGAGGCAGATCCAGCCATCCCTGGAGGATGTTGCATGGTGCTTCCCAAGTGTTGAAAATGAGGAGTCTCTGACTCTCACTGTCAGAGATAAAATAAGCATTTACTGTGAGATAAAAACCTAGAGACACAAAGATCCTTGGGCAAGCTGGAAACAGAGGAGGACTCGACAGAGGCAGCTATCCCAAAGCATCTTTTCTTTACTACTTTTCTTTTCTTCTCTCTGTCTCTTTTTTTTTTTTTTTTTTTTTAATTTTAAAGACTAATAACCAACGAAGTTTTGTTTAACAATATTTTTTTTTTTAACCTTTAGGGAAATTTGAGTGGGAAAAACACAATTTCAACTAATCATTGACATTTCGGGGCTCTAAAGTTCAAAAGTCAATTTTGGAGCTGGGAGACCTCGATAGTTTTGGAGGAACTTTTTTCCTGAATTCTGATTTCTCTGAAATCTACAACGTTCTCCCCAAAACACGGATGAAATTCCTTGTCAGAGAAAGTTTCCACCAGGAGAAGACAAATGCGTTTCCCAGGCAGGCTGTGGATGCCTGACAGACTCCCAAGGCTCTCCCTGCGCACTGAGAAGCGCTAATGAAGAATTCAATCTCTGAACTTGATTAATTACGGCTGCACTGTCGGGTGTTCCCAGGGCACCCTCAGAACTCCTCGGTCCTGCCCTGTGTGTGGGAGGCACACCGTAATCTCCGGGCTGGACTCTGCCCAGCGCTGTTCCCTCTTGTTTTCCCCATCATCCTCACCTCAAGGACAAGCTGGAGAGCGGCCAAGTAGTTTTAGAGGTGCCACATGTCCCCAGGATCTTGTGAGATCGGGGCATCTAAGATCGGGTGCCTCACAAGAAACAGGAGTGAGGGGATGAGTTGAGTGGGATGAGGCTCATCCAGGGGATGGTGGGGGGCACAGGGAATATAAAAAACTGACTGGAATGTGGCTGCTGGGGGTCTTGCCCTGGTGGTGGTGTCTCTCAGATACTGACTGCAGAATCACAGTAAGCAGCACATACTGGCACAGAGTGGCCCAAAAAGGCCGATAAAACAAACCAGGCAGGACTTGGTTTCTCAGGAGACTCGGAGAGGGAAAAAAAAAAAAAGATCATGTAAAAGTCCCTGCAGCAAAACCGTGGGCCTCAACCTCAACACAGCCTCAACCTTAAAGGGTTCAGCGTGGGCAGAGTGTATTCAACAGCAGCCACATCAGCTGACAGGAGAGCAGCATGCCACACTAATTGGCCTGCGCTAACGAGGGGCTAAAACCCCCTCCATCCCCCTACTCAATTCACGCCTGACAGGCCCTGAATGCCGTGGAGCAGGTCAGTGGTGGAGGGGGGCTCACAGCCTTTGGAAAAGCCTTTGGAAAAGCACGTGTCCCGGCTTGGGACTGCCTGCCCATCTGCGTGCTCTGCTCTGCTCTGCTCTGCTCTGGCGGGTCCAGTGCCACCTGCCACTGTGGGCTACCCAAAAGGTCACCTCAGGATGGGCTGGGGAGCTGCCAGGGAGCTGGAGCCCCAGTGGAGATGCCAGCAGGAGGATGGGGGACAATGGGAGGTGCAGGCAGAGGCAGGACCGTGGGCATGGCCAGCACGGCCGAGTGTGCAGCACCAACACCCTCTGGCTTCCTCCCTCCCTCCCTCCTTCTCACACATCACAACTGAGCCTTGGCTGACACCCAGGCTTTCCCCCAGCACCGGCTTCCCCGGGAGGACAGTGGCGGCTCTGCAAGATGAGGCGCCATGATTTCAAATTTAGAAACACCCATTCACATGGCCCCTGCTGACCAATTCCCGCTCCAACAGCTAGTACTAAGGACTCCAAAGGCTGGGTAAACAGGAAACGTTTTCCACACATCCCGTTTCACTCCCGTGGCTCCGCTGCTGAGGCCAGAGCAGCCCCGCTCCGTGCCTGGCTCTGCGTGCGCACGGAGGTGTGGGTGGATGATGTCCCTGACATGCCCTGTGACCTGCACTCATCCCAGGGCAGAGGACACAGGAGAGAGGGCACAGGACCAAGCAGTGCTTATTGCAGATGATAAAATTTGAGTGCAGCGTTTTGGGGAGGATTCCAGGAGCTGCTGTGAAGGCTCTGCACATTATGGGGTTGAGTCTGTGTGTCTGCTGGTGGTGGAGAAAGCTCTCAGCTCTGGACCTGAGCTCCCAGTGCTCAGCATTCCTGATCTGAATGGAGCATCCAGCGCTGCCTCATCTCACAGGTGACACCTGCCATCCATGTGAACCTTGTACCTTTTCACAGGGAGCTGCTGCTTAAAACTCATCACCAACTAGAAAGCCACAGGGAGATAGACCCTCCCTGCAGGTCAATGTGTGCACAACAGCATTTCATGCACAACCAAGCACACACACACTCTTTTGCCTCGAGGAGACTCCCCTGGACAGGTGTGCTCCCACAAAATCCACCAGCTGGGAATGCTCGCTGCCAGCAGCACACGATGTATACAATCACCTACTGCTGGAGAGGATGATGGGCAGCAGAAAGCAGCCTTTAAAACCCCGTCTGCCAAGGAAAACAAGAGGGGGCTTTCTTTAGCCATGCATTTACATAAATAAACACAGGAATATTTTGCAACTCCCAGGGGACTTGCCCAGAGCAGCGTTTTGCTGAATCAGGGTGGGAGTAATCCTGTGCTCACCGTGAGCCTGTGCACAATGGGGAGGACCCCGGCACGCGCGGCACGAGCCGGGGACACAGCTCTGCTCCAGGGGAGCCCCAGATGGCACGTGTCCCTAAACCCACGCCACGTGCTCTGCCAGGACAGGGGCAGAACCCACGGGCTGCCTTGGGGGTCTTGAGGGTCGAGATATAATTGCCACCGCCACAGCCCTCGTGCTTCTGAAATGCCTCCTTCCTTAGCGTGGTCCGGATCGAAGGTTCAAAATACAATTAAAAAACGTATTGTACCTCCTTTGGTCACCCACAACCAAGGTCACACACACACGTGTATTAAATTTGAAATCATAATCAGTTTTGCACCAGAATGGGCTTGAAAATTAGGGCACCAGGGCAGTTGTTTTCATGTTTCTCTGGTGCCTGGCCCTGAAGGCGCCACCTTTGCTGGCTGATGTCATGTAGGTTTTGTCACCCAAACTGTGTGTACCTCACTCCTTCCCAACACAGGCACAGTGTGGCAGGGGGGACAAGCCATCCAGCAAACTGACAGACCACAGTGCTGTAATCCAGATTTCAGGGCACCACAAATAACCCCAAAACGTGCCCTGCTGGTGCGTAACATCAACACGGCCCCTCACGAGAAGATGACCACCAATCCCGCCATGCCCGGCACGGGCTGTGAGGGAGGATGGGGGTCCCACTTGCCGCCGATCCACCCCGTCTGAAGGGGAATGAGTGGTGTCTGTGGTGGGTGCTGCCAAAATGTGCCCCAGCGAGGTGGGAGGGCAGGGACCCACCTTAGCCTGGGGCGAAATGAAGGAGGGAGCCCAGGCAGCCTCCCTGTCCCTCCCTGTGTCCCCTGGGACTCATGTCTCCCTCCTCTCCATTTCAGCCCCCCGTGTCCATCCCCGGTGCTCACGGTGTGGGGGTGCCGCCCCACAGCCCCTCTCCCCCTCGGGGTGCGGGGCGGCCGTGTTTGTTCTCCTCGCGGCGCCCGTTATCAGCTCACAACACACACAGGAAGTCCTGTCTGGGATTGTCCATCCCCGGCCTGATTTATACAGGAAGAAAAGCATAAAAAGCCGCCCTTCCACCTCAGAAGCCACCTCCTGCCTGTGCGCGGCCGGCGACTGGCCATGCCGGGTGGGTGCCCGGGCCCGCCGGACCCCGGGTGGCCGGGCAGGGATGGCCACCGGGAGCCAGCCGGGAGCACGGCACTGGGGCTGTTCCCAGCACGGCGGGGGACAGCGGGGTGCCACAGGTACCGTAGAGCCACAGTGGGAATGGGGCGGATAGGGTGGGATGGGATGGGATGGGATGGGATGGGATGGGATGGGATGGGATGGGATGGGATGGGATGGGATGTGGAGCTGGCGCTGGGGCAGCGGGAGTGCGTCCTGGCCAGGTGAGACCCTCCGGGCTCTGGATGGCTTTGCCCCTGCTCAGGCAGAGATGATAGTAGGAGTCCTGGGAACTGAGCAGTAACATGGGTATTAAAAATCCTTTGGAACACACAGGTGTTTAAGGCATCCTTCAAAGCACAAGGCGTCCTTTAAAGCAAAAAGGTGTGTAGAGCATCCTCCATCTGAGCTCCTGGTGAGGCTGGGTCTGCTTTGCTCAGATGGAGCTCAGCCTCCAGCACTGTTATTTTTAATTCACCCCACTGGCACTCAGCATGTTTTGCAGGAGCAGAGAACTCCGTGGGTAAATTTTACCTCCTGCACAAATTCCTGTGAGACGGCTGGAAATTCTTTGCAAATCTTTTTACTTTCCGTTACTCTTTCCCCTTTTCCTTTGCCTGCTCTCTGACCACTGATACACCACCGCGCTGTCCGTCCTTCGCCCTGTGCTCCCTGCCTGCCAGTCTCCTCTCCGTGCTGCCAAATTCAGCCCCAGATCCAGGCAGGATGAGGGGCAGGACAGGGATGTGGGCAGGGACTCTCCTGGCTCTCCCACCAAGGTTTTGTCCTGCCTAACAGCCGAGCCTGGAGCGTGCCGGGTGTGCGTGCCAGGAGCTCAGCAAAGCCTCCCAAATTTACAGCCATGGATCCGGCTGATTGTCAGGCTGTCTGCTTTCAGCTACCTGTATTTTGGGATAAAGGAGCAGCTGAGATACCCAGGCACTGGCTGGCTGTGTGGGAATATGGAGCAGAACCAGTGAATGCTCTCGGTAGAAATAACCCAGCATACTTTTTCCAAGGGTCTAATACTCGTGGAATCAATTCACTGAGCAGAGAATAAAAAAATAAGAAGAAACAACAAGGCTTTGTCAGTGATAAAATTAATTTAAGACTGGATTGGGAAGCTGTGCGAGGCAGAAGTCCAAATGTGGTGGCTGGATCCTGAGCATCCTCAAAAATCCACCTGTGGGCAGGAGTGGAAAACACGGAGTCTGTCCCGGCAGATTCTCAGTGTTCTTCCTTGTGATCTGCCGATGGAGTTAGTCCCCCCTCTCTGCTGTTCCACTACCGTCTCTCCCAAGTTTCCCTGGAGGTAAGAAAGAGAAATTGAATCTGGCCTGGAGGCTCATTTGAGCCATTTCCCAGGCTCTGCTGCTGCAGATGGGGCTGGCCCGGGGGAGGCAGATTTACAAACTGCAACAAATTAGGGTAAAACAACCTGTCTCACAGCCCCACCAGCAGCAGGGGGGCATGGCAAAACACCAGGGGAGAGGTCTCAGACCAGACAGGGAAAGAAAAGCACCTCTGCAAAGAGAAGGGGGTGATCGGAAATGTTTTCTTTTGCTCTCTGTCCTCTTTCCCGAAGCGAGTTCTTGGATCCCTGTTCTGCTCACAGCCTGGGAGGTGAGGGCAGGGAGGATAATCAGAGCAAAAATCAGAGCATTTCTTGTGTGAAATGCTTTTTGCTGAGCTGCTCCATATGATGGTCATGGTTCAGGGACTGAGCTGTCCTGCATCTCCCAGCTATCCCACTGTACTTTCCATGTGCTCCTCTGGAGTGATTCCTTGGGGAAGTGGGGTGGGGGATCATTCCCTGCTAACTAATGCCATGTTTTCCCAGGGTAATTTCCCAGAAAGCTGCAAAATTCAGTTTATTCCTGGGTGGGATGAATCATTTCCCAGTTTTTACACTGCAGCCACTGCTGCCTCCTCTAAATGTAAATAAGAGCTCAAGTGTGCATGCAAAGGAAAATAAACCTGGCTATGGGATGTTGCTCTGTTCCTGCATTTGTTTTTGTACAGCTGCAGCTCGGCTGCTGGTTGTCCCCACGGTCACCTTAAGTCATAACACACTGGTCCTGAGACACTTAATGCTTGTTAAGTCCTTACTCAGGCAAAAAAAATATCACTTTGTGGGGCTCCAGTCTCGGTTATAATACACAGAACCCTGGGCAACTGGTGACAACAGACTGAGAGCTACAGGCCAAGTACTTTTCTTGGTTTGACCTGCTTTTATCCCACTGCCATCAGTGGACTCATCTAGATTTCCACTGAGATAACTGGTCTGCAGCTGACGCAGCTGAGAACAATATAGGACATAATAGAATAGTGGGAGGTCATTTTCCTCACAGGGCTCAGCAGAACAGGGGCTGCTCCAAAGCCTCAACTCAAGTGTAAAGTTTACAAACAGCCCTATGAAAAACCTGAGCAGAAGAATTTGTCCTGGAACAGGAAAAGCCATTCCCCCTTTATTTTTGAGAAGCACCAAAAATTCCTATTGCTTTAGCAAGTGCTTCCAGTTCTGTGCCAGACCCCCGCAGAGGCCAGCGAGAGCCCATTGTCCGCAGCAGGTACGGGGTCAGCCAGGGCTTGTAGCAGCTGAAAAGTTTTGCATCTGTATGTGTGTCACTGTCCTGCCTGTCCCCCCATCCATCTGCCGTTTCAGCACCTCTGGCCCCCCTTTGGGGCAGCGCTCGTGTGCCTGGGCACGTCCCATTTTCTGTGATGGGATGGAAATGGTCCTCTCTGATGTGGGACTTCAGTGCTGATCTCCTGTTAATTCTCCTCTGTTATCATTCCTTTTCCGTGCCTACAGAGGCAGAGCAAAGTTAAGTCTCCCCATCCCCTGATACCTCACACCCTTCAAGCTCTCCTATCCCACAGGGGACCACTTCCAGAGCCCAGCTCCATCCCTCCATCCACCACAGATGCTCTCAGGGGGATGTTGGATGCCCAGGCAGGTGCATTGGGCTTGGCAGGTCTGTGGGACAGACTCTAGGAAATGGGGAGGGTGGGTGAAAAATCTCACCTTCTCAGCCTGAGACCTGCTCCAGGCCAGCACTCGGTGTCCTTCACAGCTCACACTGGTGGTAAAACCAGTGGGAGATAAGAAAGTTTTGACATTGTTAAATCTAAGAGGGAGGCTGGCCAGAAACATTTCTTTCTTGGCCTGGAGACAAGCATTAATATTAGATGTCGTGGGAGTACACTTCTAGTGTGCGAGGGAAAAAGCTGTGGGGGAAAAATGTAAAACATTGGTCAAGGGAGGACTTCAAATTCAGACAGCCTTGAAGGCAGGAGCCAAAATCCCTTGCTGCCGTTGTCAGAAGCTCATCACACCGACCTTAACAGTGCCAACAGACCTGATCTTCCCCCACTCTGAACTGGCATAACTCCTCTGCTTCCAAGGGAACTTTGCCGGGCAGTGTCCTGGTGGATTTCCTCCCAGCATAATGAATATTAGCACATAAGACACCGAACCCTCCCCAAGAGCGGAGGATTAAATGCTCTTTTAATGGGCTATATGCAGTTCTTTAGTAGCTGAAATGGGCACTTGCTTGAGCAAAGATTTGACCCAGTAAATGGAACTGGAAAGCAAACATTTTGCAATTAAAATACTGGCAGAATTTTAAAATGCTCAGTGCACTTAGGGAATAATTGCTTAATGGCTGAGAAGGCTGCAACGGGGACCCTGGAAGGCGGTGTGCTTGGTCCTGTGCTGGGTGGTGTCCTGCAAAGAGCTGAAGGATGAGTCTGTCCTCTTCCTCACCATCAAATTTACACTTGGGATCCCAGGGACTCAGGCAAAGGTTTCCCAAGCAGTTAGGGCCTCCCTGTTCCCTACCATGGTGCCACAGTCTCCGTGCCTCTGGCACACCAGCGGTGTGAGCTCAGTGCCAGTGCCACAGGGACTCACGATCCTGCTTTCGTCCTCCACCCCACTCCACAAATGTTTCATCCTCCACAGCTCCACACCTTGGGGAGTGTCCAGGGCATCCCACACCAGGCCCATCATGGGCAAGGGCTGGGTCACTGGTCTCTGCCTGCCTGACAAGGGGAGTGTAACAGAGGGCTTTTTCTGTCCTGACAGTAAGAAACCAAGATGCTCCTTAAGGAAAGGATCCCTGCCCAGGACACATGATGGAGCACCGTGGATAAGGTGAGTGTCTCGGCTGCAAAATGAGATCCTGTGCTTTCAGCATGGCCAGACGGAGGAGCTTTCCCTTGGCTTCCAAACGCATTTTGCAATTATTAGACAATAATTCAGGCTCTGTTCATCTCCCCCGTACACCAGAAAAAAACAGTAACACTCTCAGCATAACAAGATAATTACTGTCCCTTCAGTGCTCTTGGGAAAAGTTGCCTCTGCTTCGTGTTTAGGAGATTAAATGAGCTGAAATCATTCCCAGGAGGTAGGATGGATCTATAGGGTGAGCAACCCTGTGTGTGCTGTATGAGATGCTGTGTAACGTGGAGCTGTGCTTCCACCAGCACCAGCAAGCCTTTCCTTTGCTGCTGGGAGGGATCCCATCTCCACCAGCACATCCCAGAGCGGATTCCTCTCTGTTCCTTTCCTCAGGGAGAATCTCCTTTCACGTGGAGAGCCCCACTCCAGAACACCAGCACCCATCAGCCTCCCTGGGGGGTGCAGCATGACCCAAGACAGCTCCAGTTCCATCAGCGGCCTCAGCATATCCCTGAGGAAACAGAGGGGATGGGCCAGTGATCTCAGTTGCTCTTTTGGCGCCATTCTTGTTTAACTGTTAAATATTTCCCTTAAATGCTTACATGCTTTCAAAAAAATTACAAAACTTAATGGGAACAAATATTCCCAGGGGGCTGTATCCTGCCATTCATTTGCACATCAGATCCCCGCTATCTTCAAAAATGGCTCTGTGCATGGGCAGGCGCCTAAGTCATTTGAAAAACAATAAGCCTCTGTGCTCTAATTTTCCAGACAAAAATGTAGACAAAACAAGTGGCAATTTGGCACAAACCGAAATGCTTTGATAAATAACGGGGCATTTTAAGAGGAGAAGCTGTAGGCAGCTGGGATGGGGCTGCCCGAGCTGTCCCGGGGCAGGTGTTGCCCAGCCGGAGCTGAGCCCAGTGTGCCACCCTTGGGAGTCTCTCAGGGTCGATCCTCACATGGCTCCATAGCTGGGGGGGCCTCCAAGGAATCCCATAATCATCCTTTCGGGCTCGCTGGAAACCAGCCTCCCCGTCCTGGCAGCTCATTGCCGGCTTCTGCAGGACTTGGCTGTTGTAATGAGCTCAGGGGGATTAACGGGGCACTGCAGGAGGCTGCGGACCAGGTCTCTAACCTAGGGAAATACGTCTCCTCTTAAAATTATATGTGCTGGTGGGGAGTGCGGAGCCAGCCACAGTATTTTTTAGCAAAGAGAAATAAATCTGCCCTGGGCACTGCACTAGAGATGGACCATTTCCCCGGGGGGACTGAACACCCATTTCCCCGGGGGGACTGAACACCCCTGGCGAGGGGCCGGGGGCTGCGCTGGGATCTCTCCCTCTTGCCATAATCCCCTGCCCACCCAGGCGGGCTGGGCCATAGGGGGGCTCAGGGACCTCGTGTCCTCATAGCGTGAGGCTGAGGGGCTCAGCCTGACGTGGGGTCACCAGGTAAGGCTCCAGATCAATCCAGGGCAAGGGTTCCCTGCAATCCCCTCTCCATCAGCGGCAGCGAAAACCCACGGGGCATAACACGAGCGTGTCCCCCCACACCGGGCTGGGCTCCTGGGGGGGTCCTGCCCTATCTCCGCATGACTCTTCCCCCCCCGCAAGAACTGATTTCTCCGGCGGTCTCGCCCTGTCCCCAGACGTCCCCCCGGGGCGCCGGGGGCAGGTGGCGGCCGGCGGGGGCCGGCGGGGCGGGGGCAGGCGGAGGCTCCCCGGGCCCCGGCGCTTCCCCCCGGCCGGGAGGCTCCGCTTTCCTCCCCGCCGGGAGCTCATTGGGCCGGGGCGGAGGGACCGGCTCGGGCCGGGGGAGGAAATGCGCGGGGGGCCGCGGCGCGGCGGCGACTCCGCGGCTCCGGCACCGCCACCGGTGAGTCCCGGCGGGCACCGCCCGGGGCGCGGCACGGCCGGGGGGGCCGCGGCCGCAGCGCCCGGCGGGGAGCGGCGGGGGGTGTCGGCGGAGCGGGGCTCGGTACCGCAGCGCTGGGGGGGCGGCCGGGGGGGCTCCCTGGGCCGGCGGAGGGGCTGCGGGGCTGCGGGCAGTGCCGGGCCGGGCCGGCGGGAGGGCTCCGCCTGCCCCGGGGGGACAGCGCCGGGGAGCGGGGATGGGGGCTGCTGCGGCCGCGATGAGCATCCCTGCGCCGCGTCCCGGCAGCCCCCCGGGGTACCCGTGTCCCTACGGTTCCTGCAGCCCCCCGGGGACACTCGCGTCCCTTTGGAGGCTGTGACACCCGGGATAGCCGCGTCTCTGCAGACCCTGCAGCCCCTCGGGACATCCGTGTCCCCGCAGACCTTGCAGCCTCTCGGACACCCACGTCCCTGCAGCCCACCGCGGCCTCCGGGGGTCCCCGCAGCCCACCCCGTGATTCCCAGGTCCCTCCGTGATAACGGTGTCCCTGCAGCCCCGGCGGTGCCGTGTCCCCGTGTCCCGCCGCACTGTGCCGTACCCCCGTAGCCGCCTCCGCCGTTCCCCCTCCCTTCTCCCCGCTCCGTAGTGCCCGCATCCCCGTGTCCCGCTCCATCCCTCCCTCACCCCGTGTCCCGCTCCATGCCTCCCTCACCCCGTGTCCCGCTCCATCCCTCCCTCACCCCGTGTCCCGCTCCATCCCTCCCTCACCCCGTGTCCCACTCCATCCCTCCCTCACCCCGTGCCGTGCCCCGCAGTGCCGCATCCCAGCCTGCGCGGGGAACAGCTGGAGGTGTCTGTAAGGAGCAATCCATCCCCCTGCGGCTGGTGCAGGACTCTCTCCAGGAGGGTTTGGCTCTAAGGGCACAGGCCAGGGCCAGTGCACGGCTTTGGAGCGGCGGTTTCACCTGCAGAACCAGGCCAGGCTGTTGGGAAAAGTGCAGCCTGTGAGGTTTGTTGCATCCTCCCAAGGGGCTGGATTGTCTCACATCCCTTTGCAGACAGAGCTCGATTCCTCCTGCTGCCATCAGCTGGATCTTTAGTCTTGGTTCCATGGGCAGAGCTGGACAAAGTGCTGCTCACCTGCACGGTGGGTTGTGTTTACTGGCAGGTGAGGCAAGAGCAGACTTAGGACAGCTATGGGAATGTTTCTGACTGGCAGCAGAAGGATCCCCCAGACTCACAGGAGCATGTGGCCAGCCAAGGAGGCTTTGCTGACTCCTGAAACAGCAGAAACTTAGAGACACCCACATAGTTTCATTTGAGAGATTAGAAAGGCAGTGACCAAAAATGATTTCTTTTTTTTTTTAAGCATAAAAAGATTTTTCTTGAGTTATATGCATTAAAAGAGCAATATTAGTAGAATAGGTGGTGGCAACAGGTTGGAAGATCTTCACTGGCTATAAAGAGGCTGATTTTCATAAACTCATAAAAAAGACAAGTATAGACCATCATGTTTTGCACTTTTGCAACTTTTTCTGGTGTGAAGCAGAGATGTTTTAAGACCCAGAGGGATCCTCTGGTCACTCGAGGTAGGGCAGTGCTGCTCCATTTCAAAGAGAAAAAACAAACTGTCTGTATTTTAGGCTCGTGCCCTGTGTTTTTTGCTGTCCCCACAGGGAAAGCTCCAATGGCAGTCACGGGAATCCTGTGGGAGGATGGAGTTGGTTGGCAGAGTTTGACTTCAGAAGAAGCACTTCTAGCCTGGGGATCTGGGATTGTAGGGAAAATATGTGTCCCAGTATAGCCCTGGGAAAAGCTGGCTGGTGGAGCAGAGTTGGTGTGTCTGTACACCAGTGTCCTTGGGATGTCTCCAGGAGAACTGGGGCAGGGGGAAAAGCCTTCTTCGCTACTTTTAAAAAACTTTCCTGCAGGTCAAGCATGCTTTGCTTTCCTGGTGGTGGAGATACCATAAATCAGTCATTAGGAGACGAAATTTATTGCTATGTTTGGAGGAGAATGGAGGACTACAGGCTCTATAGCACCAAAATCCTCCTCACATCCTCAAATGGAAATATGCTGTGATATTTGGTATTTGATGTTTGATATTTGATACTAAGGAACAGGAAGGCTCCAGACTGGTTTCTCTCCAGATGTGTCTCCATCTCTCCGTGTCTCAGTTTGTCTACCTGCCCAAAGGAAAGGATGGTCCTGAGCGCCTTGGAGGAGGTCTTTGAGACCTGCAGGGTATACAGATATATGCTGGTTATCCCTAATGACTGGTACTCAGAGTTAGGAATTACCCTGATGAAGATTGGGCATCCACCTGCAACTTTCCAGTCCAATCCCACCCCACAGCTCTTGGGGATTTTAGCAAGTTGGTTTACTGTCACCATACTTCCAGTCTCAGAAGGAGGTTTCTTGTGTTGCCTCCCCTTTCTCAAGGTTTAGTCAGAACAGCTTATTCTTTCTTTAATTGGTGTATGTTTAAGGTGGGTTTCTTTATTTCTTCCTCCTTCAGCTGCTGCCATCCGGAGGCCAACCGGTTTGTTTAAATGCAATACTGTTTAAATTAGATATTGTTACTGACCTTCTTCTGCCTTGTTTCATGTTTGTCCTCAGCTAGAAAATCAAAACCTCTTTATTTGCGGCTCAGATCTGACTCTGCAGATGGTACACATGGCCCTTGCAGCACTTTTCTCTGGCATGAACTTGTATTTTAAAGGGAAGAAGATCAGATTTCAGTGTGTTATGTGGTGGGAAAACACAGCTTTACAATGCTGTATGGATTAAGAAATTAGGGGCCATTGTTTTGCCCTTGCTGCTTGGAATTGGCAGAGTGTTTCAGGCGACACAGGTCCCTTCCCTGTCTTTCAACACATGACTGAGTGGACCCTGGTGCTGTGAGAGCCTCTCCAGGCATCCCCTGGGGTTATATCACTGCCACAGTATTGAGACGAGTGGGGAAAAGTGGGTTTGTGCCTGGAGGAGCTCTCCCCTTGCCAGGGGTGTGTCCCCATGGCTCTGTCAGATGTCACCAGCTGGGGAAGGACATGCATGTTCACACTGCTCCTCTCCTGGTTGCAGGGTTCCACGCTGAAGGACAGGACATGTGGTAGGAACCAGCACATCCCACCGACGAGCGAGAGCTGGTTGTGCTGCACAGCCCGGGGTGCTGTGGGAGGGACAGGACATGTGCCACCTCAGCTGCCTCCTCTCGGGACTCCTCCTCATCCTCAGCACCACCAGCACCGATGGCTTTGCCCGGGCAGGGTAAGGCCCCGTTTTGTCTGCACCTCCCCGGTGTGCCCATCTGCGTGTCATGGTGAGGCACATCGTCCCCAGGTGAAGAGCCCTGTTCAGCCAGCACGGACATGGGCAGCTCCCCGGGCTGGTCAGGAGGTGGAAAAAGGCTCTGACAGCCCTTTGCTGGTTGTTTGCTTTGTCACTGAAGCTAAAAAACCTCTCAGAGAAACCTGCTCCGTGCAGGGACACAAAGACACTCTGCGCTTTTTGTCCGTGAGAGTTAAAAGGTGATCGGGCCCTGAGCTGTTCAGGAACTATTATTATTGTCTCTTTCAAGCACATCCTTCACAAAAATATTTGTGAAATCTTGCTATCAATTGCAGCAGCTGAGCCTTGTGAACAAGCTGTCAAAGGAGGATACAGCTCCCAGCTCTGATGGACACAGGTGTGGATTGCCCTAGTGGGCTGGTGCCTGCTGTGCCCTGTGCTCCCCAGGATGGTGCTGTGGTCCGTGGTCTTGCAAACCCAGCAATTCCCCTTCCATTTTCAGGAAAAGGGTCTGACATGGCACCCAGGATCCAAGCACGGCCTGGGCAGGTACAGCTCAGCTCCCGCTGGGTCTGAGGAAGCCCAGAGCTCGGTGCCCCAGTTTCTTCCCCAGCCAAGAGGAGCTGGAGCTCAATATCCACCCCCAGATGCAGCTCACATTTTCTACAAAGTTTGTTTTTACACTGAAATGCTCCTCCAGCGTCAAACCTTTCACATTCTGGTCGGGACTAAAACCACAGCTGAATTCCTCGCTCGCACGCACAGGCTGCAACCAGAGCTTTATTCTAAATTTTGCAAAGCAAACAATTGCCATTTAAAAATTGCGTCCTCTATAACATTAATCACGAGGCTGAGAGGAGTTTTCTGGAGTTAATGGAAGCCATCTGATGCCCATGCTAATTCCCAGGCTTTTTATTTTAGTTTCTAATTGAGCTGGGAGGCTGAGATGAGGAGATGAGTTCCTCAGTGGGACTGACCTGCTTGGGCTGGAAAATGTTGAAAAAGGGGGTATTTAACCAAGACCACTTTGGCTGTTAACCTTGGGAAAGTTTTTGGATGGATAACAGTTATCTTAGGAAGGCTGGAGGGCCCCTTTCATGTAGCCTCTATGTTTTTTTGCGGTGAGCCTGACCCTGCCTGCGAAGTCATTAATTTCTTAGTGACCACAGGGGCATCCGTTTCAGGAATGTGAAAGTCTTGGAAAGGAAAAAAATCCACCCAGAAAGTGAATGATTTTAGGGGAAGGGAAATGATGAATGGAACGAGTAAATCATCCCTAAATCTGGGTCCTGCCTGCTCCCCTGGGACAGAGGGACCGTGCTGGGTGAGTGTTTGAGGAGGCGTCAGTGCCTTGGCACAGGGGCAGGGGAGGAAGTGCCTGTGCAGCCCAAAGTGCTCCAGATTTATGTCAGTGCCCCAGATCAGCTTGAAGTGGCCTCCCAGGGCACTGGGGCAATTAGGCGCTGCTGTTTCACTCAGGCTCTTCAGAGAGGGGCTGCCAGGCCCCGTCCTGGCTGGTTTGATGTGACCCTCTCCCCTCTGCTCAGCCGCAGGGTCTGTGCCGCGGCGCCGCAGAGCCGGGCGGGCGCCTACACCGAGTCCCACGTCCAGCCCGTCTACCAGCCCTACCTCACCACCTGCCAGGGCCACCGTGTCTGCAGCACCTACAGGTGAGGGCACTGCCTGTGCCACAGACCTGCTCCCAGCACGGCAGCAACCGGGGGGCTGCGGGAGGGGGCAGTCCTGCCTTGATCCAAAGGGACGATGCTCCCGGTGCCTGGCGGTGGGTGCCAGCACAGGGAATGGGATGGGGGCTTGGGGAAGGTGCTCTGGCACCCAGCTCAGCCCCATCCTTGCATTGCAGGACCATCTACAGGGTTGCCTATCGGCAGAGGTACAGGCAGCTGCCCGAGCCCGTGGCCTCGTGCTGTCCCGGCTGGAGCAGAGCAAACTCCCACACGCTCAGCTGCAACAGAGGTAAGAGTTTGCTGGACCAGTGCCCATCCCCAGATTCCCTCAAGTTCCTGGAGGAAGCCCAGGACCAATTCTTTCATTTACCAACACGCTGCCTGTCAGGTGGATTCTCCCTCTAGGAAAGCATTTAAATTTTAAGCATCACAACCAAATGCAGTTCAAGATCTGATTAATTCCCAGGCTTTCTCTGCTGCCTCTTGAGCCCTTTTCCTTTGGGATCGCTCATTACCTCTATAGTCAACAGAGGATAAATAAAGCGAGCAATTCCTTTCCACATAAATCAGCATTAATGGAAGAGAAATACTTTCAGGAGGCCACAAATGCAAACCACAGCAGCAGTCAGTCCATCCCCAGACGAGCTCAGAGCGTGGCACTGGGGGCTTCCCAGGGCCTGCTGCTGCCCATCACCCTCCTCCCTCTGTCTGTGCTGCCCCTGGGCTGGCGCTGGTGTGTGTTTTGGGGTGTGCAGTGTGTGTGTTGCATCCAGGGTGTGGGGGGGGAGCTCAGGACCCCCAGAGCTGCCGGGTGATGCTGTGCTGGTGTTTCCTCCCACAGCTCTCTGCTGGGTGCCGTGCCAGAACGGCGGGAGCTGCACCTTCCCTGGCAGATGTGCCTGCCCACCCGGCTGGACGGGGCAAGCCTGCCAGACAGGTACTGGCCATGTCACTCCTCTCCCTGATCCGTGTGCTCCTGCCATGCTCCATGCCAGGAGAGCTTGGCCTGGGGGGCATCAGAGCTGCCATGGGGCTCTCAGTGTCCTTTGACCATGCACTGACCCCTCAGTGGGGACAGGGACCAGCACTGCAGCTCCTCACCAGACCTTGGGACATGCCTGGTGCTACTCAGATCACAGAGGGGAACTGCTGTGTTACCCCTGTGCACACACATGCACAGCTACATGTGTCGCTCCATGGCACTGATACCTGATGGTCTGGCCAGGAAGGGATGGGAAGTGTGGCTCCCAGGGGAGTTCTGACCTCCCTTTGGATGCCTCAGTGCTCCCAGCCCTCATGTGCAGCCCTGACACATCCATTTTCTCTCTGCTGCTGGTCATTTGTAATATTCCCTCTTCCAGGCTTTTTGCTAAGACACCCATTTACTGCAGAGACTAAATCCATAAACCAAAATATCCGGGGGTGGAAGGGAAGCCTGGCAGTCTCCAGGCTCCTCTCCAGCACAGGAGCAGACCGATTCTCCTCCCAGCTCAGGGAAATGGGGCAGGGGGGTGCACACCAGTGGTGCAAAGCCCCTGCCATGGTGTTTTCCAGCTTCTCCCAGCTTTCCACCCTCCTGTGAGGCAGAGGAGGAGCGTGTGGCACTGACCCACGCTGGGCCAGGCAGGGCTGAGCCCATCGCTGACAGCTCCGGCTCCAGCGCAGAGGGAAAGGATTTTCCCACTGCCTAAAACAGAGCTCGGGCGTGGGAAGCGGTTCAGCTCATTCTGCTTTGTGGGAACAGCTCTAATAACTCCCCCGTGTGAGGAGAGGTTACTGGGTTTTGTACACACTTGAAAGGCTGATGGCTCCTCACCACAGCTGGCTGGAACCAAAACCCCGGCCATAAATCCGGGATGAGAGCCGAGCGCTGCCTGCGCCCGCCTGGCCAGAGCAGAGACAGAGCCGACCACAGCTTTTGCTTCTGGCTCTGCTGGGGGGGGAGTGGGCCAGAGCCCCCTCGGGCTTAGCACAGGTTTATCCAGCTGGGCTGTCCCAGGTGCTGCTGGTGCTGAGACCCCCAGAGCTGTGCCCAGCACAAACACCAGCTCATTCCGGGGGCACTTGCTGGAATTCCATCGCAGCCCCCCTGTGCCTGAGCCATCTGTGCCCCTCACCCCCATCCCTCCTGCCCTCACTGAGACACTCCTGTGTTTCAGATGTGGATGAATGTGCCGGCCAGAGCCATGGCTGCAGCCAGCTCTGCATCAACACAGCCGGGAGCTACCACTGCACGTGCCAGGACGGCTTCACCCTCGCTGCCGATGACAAGGACTGCCAGCCTCTGGTGCCAGTGCCCGAGGTGGACACCTTCAGCCAAGCAGGTAACCTGTCCCCCCAGTGCAGCCCCATCTGCTCTGGGCCTTCAGAGAGCTGGGGTTAACACCCAGCATCACAGGGTGGGACAGCTGTGGCAGGAGAGGGGACGACAGCCAGAGAACCCCTCAGCTTTATTCTCGGTGGCCCAGGAGTCCCTCTCCCACCCAAACAACTTCTCCTTACGCACAAATCCGTCTGTGAGGGTGACACAGCCTGGCTGTGGCTTGAGGTGTCCGGGATGTGCCTGTTCTCTCCACCACCATCGTCATTCCCGCAGGGCAGGTCCACAGCCACGAGGAGCGGCGCTGGTGACGGCCCATTATTACTTTTGGTACGCGCTGTGACACTTCAAACTCGTACCGTGAGTAATAATGCGCTGTGGCCAGCACGGGCAGCACGCAGCAAACACCTGGGAGGGCAGGGCACCACCGCCTGCACGTGCCACACCTGCCTTTATCCCCCTCCTGGGCCCTCAGAAAGATCGACTCCTTGTGCCCACCGTGGAACAGGGCAGACCTGGGTGCTCGCTGACAACACGGGTGCCAAAGGCCGGGCTCCCCCTTGTCCTTCAAGCAACACCCCACTACCTGAAGAATCCCCTCACTTTGTTGCAGGTGCTCCAGCGGCAGGAGAAGTCTGTGCCATTAGGAGCTGGACTAGATGCCAGTGGTTGCAGCAGGTGTTGGATCCAGCTGATGCTCCGGGGCCTGATTCCAGCAGGGCACACCCTGGGGGCTCACTGGGAGGGCAGGGGAAAACAGCAGAGCTCGGCCTGAGCCCTGCAGCGATGTCTTTCTCCCCAGCACCTTCCACTTCACCTTGGGCAAAGGGCTTTTACTGACTGACCTTCCCCTGGTCACTTTTTCAGGTCCCTCCAGTGAAATGAAGGAAGAAATGAACGACCTGAGGAGCCGAGTGGAAGCGCTGGAGCAGGTGAGATCCAGCGTACCCTCTGCCCTGCCCTGTTGCTGCTCGAGGCTGTGCTGAGCCAGCTCCCACCCCGGGCTGTTCACAGCCAGGGTTTCCCTCTTCCCCAGCTCTATTTTTAACGCGGTGCTGGCCTCGGCAGCGATCCCAGCAGCAATCCCAGCTGTGCTCCATGCTGCCGGCAGCACCCACGCCGCGGCTTTTCCAGCCCGGCAGCCCTTTGAACACCACCAAAGCCCCACGAGCCTGCCCCAGTGGGTGCTGCATTCCCCCCAGGAGGTCCTCCTGGTGTGGGGGGACACACTCATGGCTCCCCTTTTCCCTGCAGAAACTCCAGCTGGTGCTGGCCCCCTTCCACAACCTCATGCCGTCGGCGCCGGAGGACGTCGGCACAGACCCCATCAGCCGACTGTCCCACTCCCTCCAGCAACTGGACAGAATTGACTCCCTGAGCGAGCAGATCTCTTTCCTGGAGGAGCGGCTGGAGACGTGTAAGTGCCTGGAAAAAGCAGGGCTGAAGGATTTCCCTCCACCCACACTGGCCACGGTGAGCAGATGTGGGCCAGCGAGATCAGTAACACATATGCCACTGTTAATCTGGATCTCCCTCAAGCTCAGCAGCCTGCAGTTAATACAAGATGAACACAAACAGCCCATTAGCTTTATTTCAAAGCTGTTTCTGTGGCTGCACCGTCTGACTGCCCTTGTAGCAGCCAAAAATGGTAAGATTGGCACAAGGAAACGTGGCTGTGGGGCAGAGCAGGGGGAGCCACTGTGAGCGGTGGGTCACGTCTGGCAATCAGCACCTCATGGCTGCAGTCCCTTCCTGTATCCTTGTAATTTGGTCCTTAGAAAAGAACCCCCAGCTCTTAGGAAATTAACAGTCCAAGAAGTCAATCAGGGAAATTTAAGGAGCGTGCAAAAGTTGGCAGATTTACGAGCCTGGGAAGTTTTGGGCATTTCTTTTTGAAGCCTACAGACCAAGCAGTGGACCTGAGAGTGTCTTGCAAGTAGCAAACTGAGCAAGAGACCCCAGTGAGAACTGTCATGTGTGAAGTGGCTGGAGGCGGTGAGTCCTGCCTGGCACGTCCCCCCGTGGCACCACAGAGAGGGGCAGCATCCCCTCGTGGCCCTGTGGTGCTCTGGAGCACAGCAGTTTGACTCCAAGCAGAGCACAACCATGTGAACATTTTATTTTGATAGGGAGCTCTTTGCAGCTCATTTTCCCATTAAATAATTCCAGAAACTAGGCATGGCTGGGCAAGCTCAGGAGCTGGTGTGCAGCAACAGCCTGGAGCTTGTGGCAGGAGACTTAAGGGAAACTGGTTCAGGGCATATCCAGTCCCAGTTCACTGCTTCCAGTAATGGCTTTGATGGAAAAGAATTCAAAGAACTTGTTTGAAGACAAAGTAGCTGCAAATAGACACTTAGAAAACATCTCAGAAAGGGGTAATTATCAGAACCATGGAGTGTTCCAGCAGACCGAGTTTCCTAGTAGTGCTCTGTACATATTATTAGTGACAGCACTGAGGAATGTGAGCAGTATCACAAGGTAACATGGATTTATTCCAAGGGATGACTCCAAAGTGCTGAAATTAAATTTTTGCCAAGCCTGCTCCAGCAAGCAAAACTTGTTTTTGTCCCTCTTCGTGGTCTTGCAAGTCTCAGGAGGACACAAAACTGTCCTGTCATACTCCAGCAAGCCCTGGGGCTCGCAGAGCATCCCGTGGAGCCACTCAGCGATCCATGCTCTGTGCCTGGTGAGGCATTTCACAGCTGAATGCTACAATAAAAATGCACTCCCCAATTAGCTGCTCAGTGGGGATGTGTGTAAGGACCAAAAAAACCTATTTTCTCTTTAAGCCACCAGCAAAGGCACCAGATCAGAGCTCTTGAAGCCATAACCGCTTTGGCCTCTCTGAGTTAGCCCTGACCCAGCATAGACTGTCACTGTTACTGTCACTGGCTTTGGGACACTGTGCACAGGGCCCAGGCAAGGACTGTGACACACCAGGGAGGTGAGCGTGACACTCCTGAGTGTGGTGGGACAGAGCCAGCCTAGGGTTGTTTGCCAAAGGGAAGCTCCAAGTGTGGGTGATATTCACAGAGGTTAAGGTCAATCTCATTCTGCTTGGGAAAAACACAAACCAAACCCAGGCTGAGGATGTGACTGGATTGGTTTTTTTTTCCCCCCATCTTCCCAGGTTCCTGCAAGAACGAACTTTAGTGGAACACCCGAGGCCTTGGAACAAGCCGAGTGCATCCGCAGCTCTTATCTCACTCTCCAGCCCCAGGCTGGGGATGAAGCCACATCATCTACAGGAAGGCACAGGGTACCAGGAGAAGGCTGGTTTCCCATCAGCATCTCCATAATTTTCTCTTCCAGCTCACCTTATCAAAGGTCACACAGTTGTTACTTCCAAACTGGACTCCGAGCCCTCCGCATCTCCCCCCTTTCCTGCTGGAGAGGCAGCAAATAAATGCCTTACCTCATGCCACGAGTGCCTGGCTGTGCCAGACTGCCTATGTGTGAGGCTGAGTTTGTTTAGCTTTGCCTGGCTTTTCCTCAGCATCATCCTGGGCCATGCTCTCCCAGGGAGCAGCGGGCACAGGGCTGGCTGTGCTGCCTGCCCTGTGGAGCACAGGCCTGGCCCGAGCAGGGCAGTGCCTCCCCACACTGCCCCTAGTTGCTGCCACGTGGAGAAGGTGGGGACAAGTCCTTGTAGCCCCAAGGTCCTGCACTGGGTACAGGGACGGGGTGCCCATCCCTATGGTTTGGGGAGTAGAAGCACAGCCCTTCTGCCTGGGGGGCACAGGGAGGGACAGGGATCCCCCAGTGCCCCTCAGTCACCAAACCCACACGCTGCAAGAGCTGAGGGATCAGCACCCCACATCCTCCTCCCTCAGCTCCCACACAAGACCAGGAGGCTCCTTTATTTAAATAACCATAGGTGTAATTTTTTTTTTGTAAAGCACATAACATCCTCAACCCAATTAAAAGTGAACAGCAGACAACTGCACACAGAGGCACTGCTCCCTCCTCCCAGGAGGAGTCAGACATGGTTACCATGCCCCAGGAACCCTCCCAGGGCCCTCCTGGGTTTACCCTCCATGACAGCCCTTTATCTGCCACTCTAACAAAGTGCTGGTTTGGTTCCCATCCTCCCACCCTGACCCATCCCACAGCGGGTCTGACCCCTGAGTCTGTACCATAAGGCCCCTCCAATAAAGCCCCTGCCAGCACCAGCTTGGCCCAAGGGCTCCCTCCACAGAATTCGCTGCTTTTCCCAGTTGAGGCTTTAACCCCAAAATACCATATAACTGCAATTTCACCAACACAGGCTGCAAAAGTTGGTTGTGCTGGTTACCTGAGTAGCCCCAGGTGGCTCATCCCAAGGTCCCTGTGCCATGAACAGCAGAGCTAAAGCTGAAGGAACCATGGACCTGACCCAGCCTCCAAGGGCATCAACACTTCCACAGCTCCCCGTGAGGGATCCAGGAGCTCTGTTGGTCCATCCATCACCCAAAAACACAGGGGAACACCCTTTATCTGAGCGGGAAGGGAATTCATGTCCCCAAAAGGGAGAGCTGGAGCCTCCCCCAAGCCCCATTCCAGCTGCAGCTCACCCACCCTGTGGCTCTGCGGGGGTTTTACAAGCCCCGGATAGCGGCAGCTCCACTGAGACCGGCAGAGACACGCGGGACAGGCACCATCTTTCGGCCGGTGCTGACCATGACAAGTGACAAAACGAGCACGACAGAGCCCTTTGCATCTGTAAGGGGGCACTGCAGGCACTGGGATTGTTGCCAGGCTGAGCCACCACCACGGCAGGGAGCTGCCAGCGGTTTCCCAGAACAAGATGCTGCTGGCACCGCCAGGAGACAGGCCCGTGAGTCCCACCGTGCCGGGTGGCAGTGCTCTGGGCTGTCCGGGGAGGACGCTGCATTCCCAGCGCTGCTGAAAAGCCAAAATCTGGATTTTTGCCCAGTTCTCAGCTCTCTCTGAGCATCAAGGTTGTGCAGATACAAACTGCTGCCCGGTGGTTTCCATCTGGGACATCACAGGACTGAGCCTGCAGGAGCACAGGTGCAGGGACACTCATGGGAGCCAGTGCCCAGGCTCCAGCCAGGTTTTTGCTGTCACCCCAAGCCAGCTGCCTGAGCTGGGGGAACTCACCCCTCTGGTCACTGAGCCCTTTGGTAGCACAAGTTTGATGCCTGAGAAATTCAGAAAAAGGAGGCGTTTCATAGTGAGAAAATGAACCCATAGGAGAAATCCACTCGAAGGGGAACCTCAGTGCTGGCTCGACACCCTGTGTGTGCCAGTCCATGGTGTTCCCAGAGTTAGAAGTCACTGCAGAGGAAGTTCCTTCAGTATTTGGCAACAACAGACAGGTCCCTTCAGCCACCACCGCACGGTGACATCACTGGAGAAGCTTCTAGGACGAGTCCTTGGCCTCACTTGGACGACCTGACAGCCTGAAGAGGGTCTCCCTCATGGTGCCGAAGCATCTGTCAGTGAGGTCGGTGACATCGTCTGATGTCAGGCCTTTGGTCTCTATTGGGGGCAGAACCTCCACCTTGATTTTGCCTGGGAACAAGAGAGGAGACTGTGAGAAACCCACATGCCACAGGAGCTCTGTTCTCTGCCCTGCTCCTTGCCCTGGGCAGTCCCGGTACAGCCCTCATCCCCTCCCAGGGCTTCAGGCATCCATCCCTGGAGTGCAGGCAGAGGCTGATCTGTGGTTAGACCAACAGCTGTGCCAAGCAGAATATCCCCCTTGTGCCCCAAAATTGCCACCCCAGCCAGAGCCTGCCCAGAGAAGGAGAGGTGATATCCAATCTTTAATGAAAACATCCCTCACTGTATTTAATTACAGCCTTTCCTGAGCTAACCCAGCCCAGGCTCTGGTGCCAAGTGCTTTGAACTGACTCCAAACATCTCCCAGCGGGACTCCTCCTGTTCACCCCAGCTCTGTTTCCCTCCCACACCCTTGTGAACCAGATCTCCACAGGAGACAACATCAACACTGTTTCCAAGGGATTTGGTACCTGATGTAAACAGTTTCGTCTTTGGATTATAGAAGGTGGTGAAGGAGGAATACACCACAGGGATCACGGGCACCTTGGGGAAGGAAAGAAAAAGGGGAGTTACTTGCACTGCAGTAACTCAGGGCAGGCCAGAGACAGGCAGCAAATCTCACACAGCAGAGCTGACCTGGCCTGGCTCTCAGACAACAGGGCACACACAGCAAGACTCACTTCCACAGGCCGGGACAATCAAGAGTCAAACAGGATCAAAACCACTCCCCAGCAACTCAAGGTACAGGGATACTCAAAAAACTAGGGCCAAGTTCCACTTCAGCCCCAGGTCAGCACTCAGTCTTTTAGGGCTCCCCATCCCAAGCCAGGCTTCAAAGCTTGGGTATTGTGTGTCCTGCAAACAAACACTGCAGGATGCCTGTTCTGCCAGGCCCTGCCTGCTGTACCAGCACGTGTCTGGGGCAGGGCAGCTGCTGTGCCTTCAGCTTCTAAGAAAAGGAGTCACCAGTTGCCATCAATTGCTCCCAGGGAAACTTCAGGCAGAGACAGGGCCAGGAGGGCAGGCACAGAGTCATTATTCCATGCTGATAACACAGACAGGATCTACAGTAGGTGACTCAGGAGGGTGTAGCAGAGGCAGGTACCAGTTCCTTCCCTTCCAGCAGCTGCCAGGCCCTGCCTTGGCTGCATCATCCAGGCAGGAATGGGGATGGTACAACACAGGCTGCACCCTGGGTTTGGCTAGTCGATCTCAGCAAGAGATCTGGCACCTTCTCCAGAATCCCTGCTGTAACATCTCTCCTAGGGAAAACAGCTTCCCCTGAGGCCTGGAGTCATCCAAGTCCCTGGCACACTGCCCCAGTGCCCTGCCCAGGCAAGCAGCCCCCTCTGAGAGCATGGACAGCTCTGGCTGGCTGAAGCCAAGGAGCTGTTTGCCTGCTCATGGATGTTGTCATTTTGGGGAATAAAGACACACCAAGAAGTGTCATATGGCCATCAGGGAGGGAGCAGCTATTTCCACACAGAGCAAGCCCAGATGTTGCTCTAAAGCACAAGCATTAACAATCCTGAATCAACTCTGCACTGTTGCAGGCTGGGGGATTGAAAAATGCATCAACAGCTTTGGGATTCCCCAGGAAAGCACCCACTGGGCTCCTTTCCAGGAAGGAGCTCTGGGCTGCAGCCATGCCCCCAGGAGCCCCCGGGGAAAGGCACTGCCAGGAAAGCCTGGACTGAGAGGTCAAGTGTGCCTGCTCTGCAGATGGCACACTGGGACTGGGGCAGGCAGGAGAGAGGAAAAGGCAGCTCTCCACTGCCTGCAGCCACCTGTCCCCAGGGTCAGGTCACTCCCACAGGGGGTGGAAAAGGCTCCTGGCTCCTCCAGGGCAGCACTTCTGACACCTAACGGTGGTTTACCTGGGGAGGTGTTACCTGGGAACCTGAGGGCAAATAAACCACACAATGCATGACCAGCCTGGAATGCCACTGCAAAAGCACTCAGGGTGCCCGTGCAGGGGCAGAGCACTGTTACCTGTGCCTGGACAGCGAGGTGAAATGCTCCTTTCTTGAACGGCAGCAAATCCCCCGTGCAGTTCCTCGTGCCCTCTGGGTACACCCACACCTTCAGCTGCATGTGGGAGAGACAAGGCTTTACTCCAGCAATCCACCCGCAGTGCCCCGAGCTGCCAGACAGCTTTGCCAAGAGCTGCAAGTGGCCGTGATTCCAGGTGAGCCAGCACCAGGAGTTCCACATCCCCCTGTGCGACCCCGGGGTGCCCGGACAGAGGCCACCACACCGAGCCCCACAGCCACACTCACGTTCTCAGTTGCCATGGTCTTGGCAACCTCAGCCATCACCATCTTGGCGCTGCTGGTGCTCTTCCTGTTGATGAAGATGACGCCACCGAGGTAGATGATGAGCCCCACGGTGCCCGTGTACATCAGCTCCTTCTTGCCCACCTGGACACAGTTGTCAGGCAGGATCTCCATCAGCCCTAATGGGATGGCAGAGGGCAAGACCCAGCAGTCACCCTGCCTGCCTGCACCCTCAGGTGGGACAGGGACACGAGCTGAGGTGGGGAGGGGACAGGGATGGGCTGATGCCTTGTTTCTTGGCACACAGCAGAGTTAGTGGGACAGGGTGGCTGCAGGTGACAGGAAGAACCCCCCCACAGGCAGCTCAGTCCTCGGTCCCAGGGAGCCCAGAAGGGCACACACGCTGGGCCAGCCAGGTCACCAGCGAGGCAGGGATGTAAAAGGGAGCTGGGAAACACCTGAGGGGCAGCATTACCTGGGGTGCTGCACAGGTGTGGAATTGCTCAGAGTGAGGGAAGACCCTTCCCACATCCAGCACTGACAGGGAAGCTGGACCAGCTGGCTCAGCAGCACTGACTGGCCAGGACGCACGAGCAGGACTTCTCCAATGGTGAGCAGGAGAACTGCTCCTTCCCTCCCACCAGCTCCTCACCCATCATGTCGAGGATGCTCTGATGGTTGGACACAATGACAGCAGGGCCCTCCACCTCGAAGTTCTCCAGTCCCTTCACCTCAAATCTCAGGCCGAAGAAATACTTGAAGGTCTTGACCACAGCTTTGATGATTCTGTGGGAGAGAAGAGCAGTCAGTCATGGGGCAGGGGGGTGACAGGGGCTGCTACACCCAGGACGGGTGGGAAGAGACAAGAAGAACTCTGGGACAGAGAACCTCCAGTCTTATTTGCCCTCTGGTCCCCTCAGGTGTCTGCCCTTCATGGTCCCACATGCTCAAGGTACTTCAGTTGCATTCCAAGTCCTCTCCACTCCCAGTGTGGGAATTTTACTGGAAGCCTGGGGGAAGCTGATTGTAATTTTGAGGCTGGTTCAGCCAGGCTCAGTAGCCCATGCTTCCTTCAAGCTGACAGCATCAGCTCACAACAGGCTCTTTGGAAGAGGCAAGCCCAGCCTAGTGCAGCTGCGAGAGCCCTGCAAAGAGGGCACACTGGAAACCCTCCAAAGTCCAGGAGAGGGGACATTGTTTTCAGCACTGGATAAAGGACCGCTCTTCCTGCAGCCTGTCCCACCCCTGGAGTGCTGTTCTTTTCCCCAGTGCTATGGCTCTGAACTGCTCCAGTGCTATCAGTGTCTTCCTCCTGCAATCAGAAGGGCCCCCCCCAGGTTGTTCAAACAGTTCTCCCAGGAGCTGCCCCTCCCCAGCACAGGGATCAGCCCTCACACCCAACACCCGTGCAAGGCTCTGCCCGTCCTGCTCCTCGCAGTGCTGGAAGACACTGCTCAATGATACAAACAAACCTGGGGTGCCCTCACCTCATGGGAGTCCAAGAGAGGAGGGGAACGAAGGTGAGAGGCACTTCCCTGCACAAGCCAAGGATGTGAGCAGCGATCAGGATGCTCCCCACACAGCTTGGCAGAGGCCCCGGTGCCCCCCGGCAAACACGTCTTCAAGCTTTTGCCTGTCAGTTCCCTTCCCCAGTGGATCTACAGGTCTGACAAAGCTCCCAGCTCTTCCCAGGGCTGGGGGCCCAGCTGGGAGACACTGGCAGCTCCACTCAGCCGTGCCAACACATGGAGCAGGCTGCAAATGCCCTTGCCAAGCACACCCAGCCCAGGCCCACCGGCCGAGCCCCCGCCAGCCCGGCCCATCTGTGCCACCCCCAGGCAGGGGGGACATGGGGACCCTCCAACTGGGCCAAAGGACACAGCCAGAAGCTGGCAGAACACAGGGGCTATTTTGGGCAGGGGAGCAGCCATTTACCAGGACAGGTGGCAGAGGAACTTGCACGTGAGCAAAGCTCCCAAGAACAGCCACCAGCTCTGCTCTGCTCTCCCCCAGAGCTGATTCAGGAGCTGAGCTGCCCTCCAGCAAGCACCTGGATGTCCTGCCTCAGGGACACCTTCTCCCTGGCAGACAGGGGATGGAGCTTTCCTCCCTACAGGAGGAGACAGAGGGACAGTGTCAGCTTTGCTACCCCACCACAGGGTCCAGCTGAAGAGCTTGTGCATCACCGTCCTCCTGGGAAGCATCCTTGTCACCCAGAGCAGGAGGGGAGCACCTGGACAGCATCTCATCCTGGCTTGGCAGCAGCTCCCAGCATCTGCTCTCCAAAAGTATCCACATCCCTGCCATCTGCTCTTGAACCACATGACCTTCTCCAGCTTGCTCCTACCCACAGTGGGGTTCCCCTCTCTGTGGGGTGTCCTGCCATGCAGACCACCCAGGCACTGGCTTTGACACCGGAGTTCAGGCCAGGCCAATACCCCCAGGTGACACTGCACCCCCCGGGTGACACTGCTGTCAGTCCTTATTTCAACTTGCTCAAAGGTTACGGCCACACCCAGGGAAAGGACACAGGGAGGTGTATGGAATGCAGAGCTCCAGAGCTCCACGGGCCGGCTCCAAGGTTCTGGGGGTGCAGCCCAGGTGAAGAGACGAGGCTGCCCCTGAGAAGAGGCAGGGTGACACGAACCAGTGAGGTCATGGGGGATGCCATGCCACCAGGCTGACCTAAATCACACTTCTCCTCCCTTCTGACTGCCAACCAAAAAAGAGGTCACTGCTCTGGAAGTCACACTGCTCAGTGGCTGCCGGGAGAGGCTGGTTACACATTACTCAAGAGCAACCGTCCAGCTTCCTCCTGCCAGCCCAGAGCCAGCGTTTCCTTGCACAAGATGTGGCGTGAGCCACTGAAAGAGGCAAAGGGGCAGAGCTCAGAGCAGTGACCAGCAGCCCTGCTGAGCTGCCCACGTCATCCACGGGGTTAAGAGGATGGACCCGACTCTCCTTAAACTCCAGAAACAGCTTCTCTCTTGGTATAAACGAGCCAGACTTGGTGCAGCCACAGCTGCAGAGAGCTGTAAACCCAGAGTACATAATGCCAGGTGCAAAGAGTACAAAAATAAGAGGGAATGTGGCTTTTCAGTGCATCCATAACAGTCTGAGCATGAAAGCCAGCAGCCCCCAGATTCACGTGCTGTGATCCCACAGGCTATCACAGAGGCCTGTTTGGGATGCTCTGATTTTCAAGGTCTAATGAAATCTGCTTACCAGATTCGAAGCCCTTGCAAGAGGTTTCACCACTAGATAAACAGCTCTATCTCTATCAGACACCCAGGGCAACCTCCTCCAAGCCACACCAGCTTGGCACTGGAGCCAGGAGCACAGCAAGAACGGGGTGTTCTGCGCCAGGCAGTGACACCGCTATCACCGTCTGTCCACCAGCACATGCTCTGCTCCAGCCCCCTTTCCCAAGCTGGAATAAGCGGACTGGGATGTTGGAGAAATAAGGAACTTGCTGGATCACCTCAGCCACAGACCTCCCAGGGGCTGGGATCCATCACAAGGATCATCAGCCACTGCCAGTACGTGGTTCTGGCCAAATGTCAGCTCAGAGTTTCAACATGAGGCGTCATCCACTGCAAGAAGTTCTTGTTCCCAAATAATTCCTTTAAGTTTACAGAAAATTTAGAGAGTTTATTTCTGGGGAGGAATTAAAAAGAGAGTGTCTCCATCACTGACATCATAAATTCTCCCAGCTGCAAAGCTGGTTGTGCATCAGAAAGCTGCTCCTGAACGAGCCAAGGCAACCAAAGCTGGAGACAGGGATAGGCTGGAGATCTCAGAGCAAATTGCTGTTTCCAGTGCCTGGGACCACAGCACGGGCTGGGGTGGGCAGGGCAGAGCCCTCGTGGCAGCACATCAGTGCCCTGTGCCTGCTCACTCTGCCCCGAGTCCTACCTGTGAGAGCCACACCGCAAAGCAAAGTTCAGCTCCACCTGCTGAGACGCTGCCCAACCTTTGACCCCAAAGGATGTAATAAGGCAACAGGGCTTCCCTTTCCCCTGCCTCCATATAACCTGGCCCCGATATGGAGGTGAAAAGCTGCCTGTGGGACCGCAAATCCAGGAAACGGAGTTGTCCTGTGTGCTGCCAGCAGGAGTGCCAGCTCTGCCCTTAAAATGTGCCTTGGCGCGTAGAGGAGCTGCTGGAGGAGAGCAGCTCCTCAGCCCCCGGGCGTCCTGTCAGGACACACGGGCTGACAGCAGCTGCAGGACTGCCCCGCTGCCGGCAGCACATGGCACCCTGCCGGGCACGGCCTCTGCCTCGGGAGGGAGGGAGGAAACACCCCAAACACAACCACGGAATCGCTGGGGTTGGAAGGGGGGAGACCACCCAGTCCCGCCCCTCCTCCGAGGCAGGGTCACGCAGAGCAGGGCACGCAGGGGCGAACGCGTCGCAGGTGGGTTTGGAATGTCTCCAGAGAGGGGAAAATCCACGACCTCCCTTGCGCAGCCTGCTCGGCGCTCTGCCACGCTCAAACAGTGACGTCCTGTAGCTTCCCCACCCCCCCAAAAAAAAACCACAAAAAAACACAAAAAAAACCCCGCGTGGCCTCTGGACCTTGCGGGCAGCTCATCCCCAAAGGCGGCTCGCTGGGGGCGAGGGCTCAGCCACGGCCAAGCCCTGAGCCAAGAGGGGACCCCCGGGTGATGCAACAGAGGCCGCCACCACCCCGCCAGGCGCTCCGGGCAGCGGCGGGGGCTGACCCCGGTGTCCCCAGCGTGTGTCTCACCCCGTGCCCCCCTCACTCACCTCATGTTCTTGACGGTGCGGCCGCCGTTGACCAGCAGGCAGGCGGCGGCCGCCAGCGCCGAGGACACCAGGCACAGCAGGCAGTAGAAGCCGATGCGCAGCGCGAAGTTGACGGCGGGGCTGAGCTCCATGAGGACGTGGAGCAGCAGCAGCACCGCCGTGCCACACACCAGCCACCCCAGCTCCATGACGGGCTCCACCCGGACGAGCTGTCGCTGCCACCGCCACTACCGCCTCCTCCCCGAGCAGCCCGGGCTGAGCCCGCCTTATGTGGGCGGCACGGCCCGCCCCGCCGCTCCCTCAGCGGGGCGGGACGGGACGGGCGCCCGGGGAATGTCCCTCCTGGAGCGGGGTGACTTCGCGGGGAGGGAAGGTTCCTCACGGAGAGGGGTTCCCTCACGGTGCCGTGCCGGTCTGGGCGCCCCATGGCACGGTGGGCGCTCAGGGGTTGTCCCTCGTGGAAAGGGAAGGTCCCTCATGGTGCTGTGCAGGTCTCGGGGGGTCCCATGGAGTGGTGGGTGCTCAGGGAATGTCCCCCTATGGAAAACGGTTCCCTCGTGGCGCTGTGCGGGTCTGAGTGGCCCGTGGCAGGGTGAGGAGGGAGTTTGGTCCCCTCATGGAGCCCTGTGGGGGTTTGGGACCCTCGCGGTGCCGTGTGGGGGGTTTTACTCCTTTCGTGGTGCCGTGGAAAGTCTTTGCGTTCCCTTCATGCTGTGGGGGGATTTATGTCCCTCACAGTGCTGTGTGTGATGTTAGGACTACCATGGAGATCATCTCATTCTAAGCCCCTGCCCATGAGCAGGTGAGGGACACCTTCCATCAGACCATGTTGCTCCAAGGTTCGTCCAGCCTGGTCTTGAACACTTCCAGGGATGAGACAGCCACAGGTTCTCTGGGAAACCTGTTCCAGGGCTTCAACACCCTCACAGTAAAGAATTTCTTCATAGTATCTACTGTAAATCTACCCTTTGCTGTCTAAAGGCCCGTTGTTCTGTCACTGAATGCCCATATCCAAATTCCCTCTTCATCTTTCTTGTAGCTCCTTTAGGTACTGGAAAGTGCTGTAAAGTCTCTTCATTATTCTATTCTCCACAGGCTGAATAATGGGGTTATAATAGTTGGTCCTTCATGGCATTGTGAGGAGGATCTTGGGTCCCCTCATGGTGCCATGTAGGGGCTTCAGTTCCCTCATAGTGCCCTATGGGTTCTTTGGGGGTCCCTCGTGGTGCCATGTGAGGTCTTTGGATCCTCTCCTGGCATGGTGTGAGGTCTGTGGGTCTGTCACAAAAATTCACGGGTCAGCATGGGTCAGCTGTGAATTTTGGTGACAAATCGCCCCTGGCCACATCTCCCTGCCCCTCATCTTGCCCACCTTCTCTGCTGGTTCTTGATGGTGCTTTTCCGGTGGCACAAATGTGCTGACTGGGATGGAGCTTTCCCTGCTGGCACTGGAGGTAGGGCAGGATCAGGCCCAGCAGCTCTGTGGGCGTGAAGCTGGCACAGGAGATGAAAGCGTCTGCTGGAACTGACACAAACCATTCACTGGCCTTGGCAGGTTTTGCAACACTTTTTATAGCAAAACCCCAGTCCCGTGGGTGGCGGAGACTCCACTGGGGTGAGACGTGACCCTGCGGCTCCGATAACCCTCTTAGCATCCACAGCTTTGCTGCTCCTGGAAAAATCAAGGAAAAGTGTTGTCCCTTTTAAAATAATGCTTGTTCCCTCGGCTCTCCTTGGATTCACCAACAGAGGTTGCGTGCTGTTCCCGAAAAAGCTGTCACCAGAACGGGGAGGGCTCACTGCACTTTCACAGCCCCATAGCAGCTTCAGGGCTTGAAGCAGGAGACAACCTCCTCTCCGGAGAGCTCCAGGCCAGCACTCCCTACGACTGCCAGGCGATGACATCTCAGAGCTGGTCTCATGATTCCAGCAAATGCCACAAAGAACCCTTATTGTATTAGCATCTCGACAGAGCATTAGATTAATCCCTCCGGCCTGTGTCGTACAGACTGTTCAGAGAGCTCCAGCACCCAGCATATGCCTGGGAAGTCACCGAGACCTTTGCAGCTGAGCAGACTTGGGGCCCCGAGCGATCCTGCGTTGTCCTCGTGACGTTTGTGCTTTTGTTGACATGGGAAGAAAGTCACTGGTGATCTGTCACCGGGGCATCGCGTGAGTCGATCCACGGAGCTCGCAAACGCTGGCTGACGTTGGGAATCTGAAATGTAAATCCCGGCACGGCCGTGGTGCCAGCGGCACAGGGGCATCAACAGATCCGGCGTGGCGGGGATGGCAGCGGCGCGATGCTTCACGTGTGGGCTCCTGAGGGAGCTTGGCTGCCACTCCCTTCTCCCCACGCTCTCCAGCAGATTAGCTGGAGTAATGCAAATGAAATGTTTGATATTAGTCTGTAGCTCAAGGAAGGGGAGAGCATTTTGATGCCAGATTAGAAGCCAGACATGGGCCTGCCTGCTAGCAAGCAGAGCTGTCACGCTGAGTTATTTCATAAGGCAGGCGGTTGTGCTGCCAGATGACGACGGCCTGTGCGTTAACATTATCATAACAAACTGCCTGATGGAAGAGGCCCGTGAGCCTCAGTGCGCTGTGAAATACAGCAGCAATCACCTCAGAGACCCTGAAACGTGGCTGTTTTGGGACAGAGGCAAAGGTGACTCCCTCCCTGCCCTCCCAGGCTTCAGCAGCCAGGATGAACCAGTTCCAAATTCTTTTAAAAACCCAGTTTACTAGATTGCGCCGCCTGTTTTGCATATTTAAACTACTGACTGGATTATTTAGATGTGATGGAAGTGTACCCTGCAGGTAGTGTAGCTGAGCAGGGTCCAGAATGCCTGGCAGTAGCAAGAATCCACTAAATGCCAAGCAGAAGGGTCCACGTAGCATCACTGTTGGTAGGATTTCTCTGCCTGGGTCCATGAAGAGCCATGAAACCAAGAATGTTACCCTTGGCCGTAGTTTTCTGATGTCCTATAAAAATCTGGCTGTGGTTTTTTTTTTTTTATCTTTTATTTGTCTAAATTTATTGCTTCCCTTGGAAACAACATGTGACCTCACTGTGGATGACTAGCTCCTGACTGGAAAAGAAATAGAGCCAGGGAGAACATGTCCCACGCATGCAGGGAGAAGGTGAGCGGAGAAGGGAAGAGAGGGAAAGCACTCAGAGGGGTAGGAAGGAAGATGTGTTCATCATTTGGCACCAGTGCACAGGGCTCAGCAGGTTGTAGAGTAGCAGGAGGCTCAAGGCCAGGGGGTTGGTGCTCAGCAGGACCCTCCAGGGGTGCTGGCTGTGCCGAAGGAAGGTTGGAACTGTCTGCAGAGCAGCATCTTGCTCCTGCTGCCTCACCCTGCCTCTGCCCTTTGGCAGCTCTACCCGTCGGCCTCTTTGCCTCCTGCCAAGGGACACGTGCTGAAAGCAGCAGCTGGGTTTGGTGACCTTAAAGAGAAGGGAGGAGGAAGCAACCAGCCAAACATCCTCGTTCTGGGCCTGGCCGTGGCACGCATGTGCGTGGCTGGGGAGCCCTCTCAGGAAGCTCCTTGACACCATCCCCTGCTGCTGGGTGTTTCAGGGCGGGGACTTGGGGACAGTAAGATGGTCCACACACCTGCTGTGACTTCTTCCAGACCTCTGTCAGTCTATCCATCCATCCTGTTCCCTCTTTACCTGTCTCACCTAGCAGCTGGCTTTGAGAGACATGTCAGAGTCTGGTATCTCTGTGCCTCACCTCTGGGTGGCTCGGGCTGCACAGAACATCCCATCATCATGATCCAACAAAGTTCTGCTGCTGTAACTTGCTCCCACATCGGCAGGGCTACAAACTGGGAATTTGGACCATCTTTGCATCATAAGCAAGGCTGCCTCAAGGGCTGACACCAGTGGGATGACATCACTGAAACCTTTTCTGGAAGTGTTGCCCTGGCAAAGACAGCAGAGGTCTGCCCTGGGCTGTGCTGGCCTGGGCACAGACACTGCAGGCTGCTTGCAGAGGGTGGTGGCCAAGAGCAGTTTGTGCAAAGGATGTGGGTGAACCCCATTTCCCTCTCACTTGTTTCAGTCTAAAAGAGCACCCGCACATCAGAGGTGAAACACTCCCGGTAGTTGCTGGGCTCCCCAGTAATAACACGTCAGTGCACTTGTGACAACAGAGTAAACACTCAGGGAGGAACCGGGCTGGTGACTCAGCGTGGTTTGAATGTGAGCACTGCCGTTACCCACAGGACAGAGCAACAAGCTTGCACAAGAGCCAGGAGCATGAGATTGCTAAACTGCCTGGTGCACAGCCTCCACCGGCCGCTGGAAAGACAAAGAGCCCGAGGGACTTTGACTCTGGGAACATGCAATTAAGAGAGAAACACGTTTTAAAAGGCTGTTAGATAATCTGAACCTTCCTTCCTGTAACCTTTACTCACTGACAAGTAACTCTATTGAGAAGGTAATGACGTTACATGTGGGATGTTCACGCCAGCCAGTTGGGGGTTTATGGTACCATCTCCGTGGAACTGTAACCCTTGGCATGTTTTAGGGCAGCCTGTGCTCTGCAGGTGCTGTGGGACACCCAGCCCTGCCACTCATCACATACCTAACACCATTCTGCAGAGAATGCCTTTTCTGGGCTTGTCTTACCTCTGCCTTGAAAGACTCAAACAAGGATTTAAATCCACGCAGGACACAAGGCTGAATTGGCGTGACCCTTATCCATGAGGAATGCCACAGCAGCCACCCCGTGGAGAGCCAGGTATGTCAGGCAGAGTCAGTGCACATCAGTCAAGGTCTCCCACTGGGGCTTACACCCCACCATGTCCCCCAGCACTGGCTTTTTATTTTTTTCTCCTGGCAGACTTTGCCAAAAACAAGAGGTAGCAAAAACATGAGACTGCAAGACCTTACTATTGCATTTGCATTTGTACCCACAGGCTGGAAAGCCCCTGCACCTGATGTTCTCTGCACCATCCACCTCAGATGAGGCTCTGAGTGAAAGGAGAGTGTTCCCAGCACAGAACATGGCCCCTGATACTGCATCTCATCTGGACACAGCACCTGAGCTCCTTCAGGCCCGAGGATGGAAAGCTGGAATCACTTTTTTTTCCGAGTTGCAATAGGATTACGCTTTTTCCTAAATGTCACGTGTTAAATAAAGGAAATCAAATTGTTCCTGATGGATTTTGTGCCGGTGGAAGGGGCTGGGTGGTTGACCAGGCAGGCAGGGAGCAGGGTGCTGAGCATGGCATTCCCGGGTTGCCAGACCTGCTGGCACAGTGCCACAGGGTGTGCCAGCATCATGGCACACAGCAGGACTAAAGGGCCTTTGGGCTAAGTCCGAGAGTGCAATTAAACATCGGCTCAGCTTCTGCATCACAGGGCTGTTCGTGGGGCTGAGCTCAGCCATGGGGAGCCACAGCACCTCCCCAGCCTGAGACTGACCATGGGTTACTCTGCTGATGCCAGAACTGCCTTCTCAGTCACCTTTGAAGGTGATTCCGCCCTCCTGCCCCTGAGCACGTCTCCAACTCCCTTCCCTGCCTCTCCCAGGGAAAATGGGCTCCACTCCCTGCACAGACACTTGCTGGGGCTGAGCACAGGAGCTGCTGGAGAACTAAAAAGGGTGTTGCCAGCACAGAGCAATGGAAATGTACTGACACCGTTGGGAAGGGCGGGAGGGAGCGGAGCAGCCCGGGGTGCTTTCAGCACAAAGACCGTTTCTCCTGTGAACAACTCCAGTCTTGCCACAGGAATGAACTCAGCCACGGGCTGAGCCACTGGGCTGGGGCTGAGCTCTCACAGGGCTGGATCTCTGAGCAGGCTGCTGGGACTCCTTGCACCACTGCCAGGCAGCAGCTTTGTTTAGTAGACGCACAACGTGAAACCAGCACCCAGCTCTTCGGGCATGTGAAATCAGTACCTAGTTCTTCCAGGAGTGCTTATGTGGGAACAGAGGGTCTGGGTGATTGTAGTGCTCAGGTACCTGGAATTGAATGCCACAAACTCCCCAGCTGCTCCCCTCCCATTGCACAGCCTGGCCAGAGCTGCCAGTGTGTTGCAACTGGCTCAGGACTTCCTCCAAGTGCCAGAGTCCAGCACAAGGTGAATCCTTTTCCTGGCAGAACTCCCTAGAAACAAACCACGCTCACCTCAGCGGGCTAAAATCTAAAATCCACGTGGGGAATATGTCTCCATGAAACAAACAGTTTCTCTCTCTGTTTTCTCCGTTATTGATTAATGCCTCTTAATGACTCCGGCTAAAAAAACTCTTGTAGTTGCCGCCTGTCATGGAAGATCAATGGAGGAGCATTAGCGGGAGATAGAGGCAAACTATCCTGGTAAGCTCTGCAGAGGCCATCCCAGGAGCAGCCACGCCACCTGCACAATCGATAGTTCAGCACGACCTCTCCCTCTTGCTTGCTTTTCTCTCCTTGAGCTGGCTGGGCAATAAAGTCTGACTCCAGGCTTTCACCAGGACTAGATTATAACTATCCTGATTGATCTGATATGTAAAGAATAAAGGGCCCTCTTAAGCCAGCTGTCTGCGCTGGAAAAACTCAAGTGGCTGCACAGACAGGGTCAGACCCTCATTAATTCCTGGCTGCTCGGGACCCTGCTCATGCCATGCGTGAAACTTGTACCACAGTGCTGGAGGGAGTCAATTAGTCATGACAAATCCAATCCGACTTCTGCCCAGAGCTTTCCCAGTCAGCTGCCTGTGCTGCTGGTGCCTTTTCACAAGTGCATCATCATCAGAGCCACCATGCCCTGTCCCTCCTGCTTGCTTTTTGGGATGCATCTTTGTTTCTTTTATTTCCCTTTCTCCAGAAATCCAGGTGCTCGGTGTGTGAGGAGGAGGGGGGGCCCTTTGCTGCTTCAGGCACTGAAAGTATTCTGCAGCAAGCAGATGTGTGTCCCAAGTGAAGCCACACATGGGGGTTCTGGGCAGAGGAGGTGACGGGGGATTCTCCTTCATCAGACAGCCACTGTCTTCCTGAAAACCTTTTGCACACCAACACTCCAAATTGCAGCCTCTCTGCTGCACTGAGGCTGATAAACAGGGAGCACCTGAAAGATGAAGGCTGAGTTCAAAACCCAAGAGCTGTGTGTGTTTTCTCCCAGCACGGGACCACTTAGAGATGCTGTGATATCTCAGGTGGGTATGTGGGCTGTGGCTCCAGATAAAATTCACTTCCTGCTCAGTGTTGGTGCAGCTGTGTTGTCCCGATGCTGTGGGTTACTCGATGCGGTTCAGATGTCTGTTGGGAAAGCACAACCCTTCTTAACACATCAGCACCCTGGGCACGACCCCAGGAGGCTTCAGAGGTGTCTGTGAGCATCTGAACGGCACTTGTGGGGTGAGGGACCACCAGCGTTTGCCTGGCCTGTGTTTTTGGGGGACAGGAATGGTGAGTTGCTGGCATTGAGCTAGCTCATGTTTGGATGTTGTCCCTCTCTGGGCACAGGGGCCTGTGTGTCCGCACACGGTGTCCAGAGCTGCTCGTCCCACCTGTGCATCTCAGTCTCCTCCAAGGCCAGCTGAGCCCTGTGCCTGTTCCAAGGAATGTCCTCCTGGCCAAGCCTGACTTTGGAAGCCAAATGCTCTGGGTGGAAGCCATGTCCTGGTTCTCGCAGCAGCAGGGGCACTCTGCCTCAGGGTGTGGTGTGGAGGGGCTGGGGGCTGGCAGGGGGTTTCTGTGAGCACCAATGAAGGAGGAATCCCCTGGGTTGTGTCTCCCAGTGCAATCTGTGATGATGAATGACTCTGTAACCGGTCAATCCTGTGCAGGGATCTGTTTGCTCAGCCTCCTTCTCTGAGCTCCTTTTCCTCCTCGGCTGAGCAGTGCCCACAGTTGGCACATGACAGAAATCCCAATGAGAATCCCTTCCAGAGCCACTGGGCTGGCAGAGCCCGGGCCACAGCCACCACCCTTTGCCTTTAACCCTGGCACTGCTGGCAGCAAAGCCCTTGGGCTACCCCTCTTCCATCCCATGGCTCAGGTGCAGGGCCTTCCCTGTCCACAGTCCAAGGGGATGGTGATGAATGGAGGTGAGACCCCCCTCGACCCACGAGCTCTGTGGGGGCTGCACACCCTGCCCAAAGCGTCCAGTGGGCCCCAGCAGCCCCAGCTTTTGATCTCCGCTAATTCCGTGGTGCTTAATTACAAGTAGCAGGGATTTGGAGAGGAAGCAGAGGGGGCGAGCACAGGACAGATTGGAGGGAAGATTGTGCTGGGGGTGGCAGGGCTGTCAAGCCAGAAACACAAGAGCTGATTAGCATTTCTAATTATAACCGCTGTGCTCAGCCCGGGAGCGCCCGGCAGGCAGCAGAGGCAGCTGACGGGCTGCGCCGAGCCAGCTGTGGATGCCGCGCAGGAAGCGCGGGCGATCAGCCTCAAATCCTTAAAGGATGCACAGAAAAGAGCATTAGAGCCCGGGTCCATCATCTCCGGGGCTGCGGCAGCGCCTGGGAATGCTCAGCTCCCCGGCACTCAAATCCCTCCGGTTTGTGGCCATAGGGCTGATCCTGACGGCACCGCTTGGAGAGGGAAGGGGGTGCGCCCCTCTTTTGGTTTTGGGTCCTGCACCCCCTGCCAAGCAGTGGCTCTGGGCACTGCAGGCGATGGCATTGGGCTGTGCTGTCCCCAGCTGTCACCCAACCTCGACATCCCACCCACAGGAAGGAGGGTGCTCTGGAGGGGATGCAGAGGTGGGTGTCTTGAGGGGTCTTTGCTCACGAGTCAGGGCTGCTCTGCGCTGCTGTTAGCACTGGCTGATAATTTATTCATTATCATTTAATCAGGCAAATATTACGGGCCAGCGAATGATCGCTCAGGGCTGCGGCTGCCCTGGGAGCTCCCATGTCCCGAGGGCACAGTGCTTTTGGGGATGTGCCCGCAAAGCCACCGCTTGGCTGGGAAGTGATCAGAGGCCAGCGTGCGGCACGCTGCGGGCTTAGCTGGGATTAGCAGGGCTTTGACCAGGAGAAACTGAAGCGACTTAATCAAGGGAGCGAGTGAAAGAATTCCCAGGGAAGAGATCAGCATCGGCTGCTTTTGGCATCTTCTGGATGGTGCTTGGGGGACCCCCTTCCCCACTTCTGAGCCACACAGCTCAGCTCTGGGTGTCTGCCTGCTGCTGGGAGCCCATCCTGGCACTACCAGGGGATTTTTGGGAAGGGGAAGAGATCCCTTGCTCAGGGGCAGCCCAAGCTGAGGGACCAGGAGCGTGCCCAGTGCCGGGTGCCTGGGATAGAAATGGGAGACAGGAGTGGCAGGGAAAGATCTCTTCCCTTGCACACTGAATATAAGATAGAATCACACCTGCAGAATTGTTATTATTCTTTTGATTGAATTAATTAATCATTTAGTGATAACTGCTCATTAGGCATTCCAACAATCAATACTAATCACTTAATTACTTGGCGTATTAGAGCTTGGGAAGGTCTGCTCATTCCTAATTAGATTCACTGGACAATCCACCTCTGAGTGTTGCAGAGCCCCATGGCAGAGAACCATGGTTTTCGAGCCTCCCTCAGTTTTGGCCCAAGTCTGTAATTCTCATCTCCATCGAGGGTTTCATCCCACCTGTGTATACCACACCTGACCCCCAAAATTGGGGATCAAGGCACAGGGAGCTGCAGCAGGAGGGTGAGCAGGGAGCTGGGAAGCCCAGGCCGTGGCACAGAGGGGACATCACTGCAGGCAGGACAAATCCCAACAGGCAGCTCTGTGATGAGGATGGGCAGACAGCAGTCAGGGTGGAGGTGAAGAGCCCGGGGCGGGCAGGGCAGGAAAGCTGCTTCCACTGCTCAGCCTCCGGAGACGGCACCGAGGGTGGTGGGAGAGAAATCCCACTGAGGAAGGCTCAGGCGAGCATGAAAACATCTTCAGACTGGGAGAAAAATAAGGAATATATTGGTGCTTGAGAAGAACTATTGCCCTGTAGCTGTGCAGGAAAGCAGAATGTGACAGCACCGGGACCCTCCTCATCCTCACAGCTGGCTCAGCTACTGGGCACACAACGATGCACCTTCCTGTCCTTGCTGTTTCCCAAATCACCAACCCCACTGTGAAAAATAAAAATAAATCACAGAGGTTCTCTCTCTTACTGTGTTAATTAAAACAAAAAATAAGCTGTAGAAGTTCCAGAGAACCACCCTGGCTTCAGTAGGATGTTAAAACCTGCAGGGGTGGGAGCTGTGAGTGGCCAAGGCGATGCTCACGGGCCCCGTCACCGCAGCAGCGCCGTGGGCAATGTCAGCTCACGTGGAGGTCTGGGCACTGTGTGGGCTTTTCACAGCACAAGAGCAGTGGGATGTCCTCAGGGTTAAAAGCAGACAGCAAACACTCTGCAGGATTTGGGTGTTTCAGCCAGTTTTGTGTGATGCTTGTTATTTATCACCACTATTCGGATTAGACCAGCAAAGGCTTTTGCTCGACATTGAGTAGTGAGCTTGACACACACACTGAGTGAGGATCTGGATTTGGAGTGACCAGCTTCTTTTTAAAGGTCATTTTGAGCCAAATGCAAGAGGAGGGAGCAATCTGAACCCCTTGCTTGCCTGTGTACACCACATATCCCTGGATGAGGTTGTCCCTGGCCTGTCTGTTGGTGTCTGACACAAAGCAGTCCCTGTCTTGCCCTGAGGTTTCCCTGCCGAGCCGCAATGCAAACAGGGAGGGCAGCCAGTGCTGCTGCTGGGCTTTGGAGAAGGGAAACGGTGAGGAGGTGAAGGAGCAGGGGTGATGGCAGGTCTCAGCGCCGGGGGGAAGCAGCCCCCGAGCCGTGCTGTGGGTAACCGGGGGGGCTCTGGCAATCTGCCACCCAAAAGGGCTTTAAATAAAATCGGAGCTTCTGCGAGCGCTTGGGGCCGGGGTGCATCTCCACGGACCCCCGCCGACAGGGTCATTAACTGCATCTGGGGGACCTTGTGTGGTGGAGCCCGCGGTGGGATCCCCGCGTGGGTGGGATGTGGGATGAGCCTGGCGAAGGGGTTTCAGGTGGGATTCCCGGGTGGGTGGGACCCCCGAGATGTGGAGTGAGCCTGGGGATGGGATCCCCAGGTGAGCGGGACCCCTGGGCTGTGGGATGGCACCCCCGGCTGGGATGCCAGATGCGGGGTCTCCAGATGCGAAGTTGGGTTGACCCGGCGTGGGCGCCACCCCGGCGGGGCCGGTGAGGCTGGGGCTGATGCTGCGGGGCAGAGCCCTGCAGGAGCCCCCCGCCTCCCCGGGCTGCGGGAGCTGCGTGTACCGCCTCCCCATCCCGCACCGCCCCGCGCCGGGCGGAGCCGCCGAGCCCCGCGGGCCGGGCCGGGCGCTGCGGCGGAGCGAGCGGGCGGCGCGGCTGGGTCCCCCATCCCCGGCCCCCCCCG
>JAYRBT010000038.1:2865057-2892779 GCA_036023395.1 Myiotriccus ornatus
GGCGGCTGGTGCATCGGGTGCTGTTCTGCCCCTTCTCCAAGGGCCTGCAGGTACTCGGGAAAAGGGGGGATGCGCCGGGATGGAGGATGCGGGCCGGGGGGATGCGCCGGGCCGGCGGGATGCGCTGGGATGGGGCGATGCGCTGGGATGGGGGGGATGCGGGCTCGGCGATGCCCGGCTCCGCATCCTGGCACCGGCCGTGCACAAAGGGACGCTCCGCCGCGGTCCCACCGCGGCCGGTGCGGGGAGATGGGGAGCCGGGAACCGGCACCGGGAGGGCTTGGACCGACACCGGGGGGACCGGGACCGGCACCGGCGGCCGCAGCCCGTTGCATAACCCGCGCCGCGCTCCGCCGTGCCGGAGCCTGGGAGCATCAGGGCAGCCCATCCGGCAGCCCGCAGCGGTGGGTGAAGTCGCCAGTGCAGCACGGCAGGGGTGGCTCCTTCCTTCTCTTCCTTTCTTTCTTTATTTCTCGCCCTCTTCCCATCCCCGAGCTGCTGGCGGGGCTGGGGACCCACCTCAAAGCTCCAGGGACTGGAGATGCTGAGGACCAGGGATGTCAGGGATGCTGCTGGCCTGGGTGTTTCCTCTGCAGCTGGGAGATGAGAAACCCTGACTCTGGCAAAGGTCCTGGACCAGAGAGGTTATCCCTGAGGGCAGGTGGGGGACACAGGAGGGGGTTCCCTGGTGGGCAGAGGGTGCTGGCAGAGCTGGGGCTGCTGTGAAACAACCCCCGTATTCCCAGGGTGCTGCAGGGGAGACACAGGGATGGAGCGGGGTTTTGTGATGCTGCATCCATTTTGCCTTTGTAGTCAGCTCCTGCCCAAAGTCACTTCCAGGTTGCTCCAGAGTCACCCTAAAACTAAACACAGCAACTCTCACAAACAAAAGGTAACACCCTTTGGTGAGGGGAAGGCAGTGGGCAGGGAAGCTCCTGTGCCTTGAGACTGAGGCCCTTGTCACCAGCTCTGAATCCAAAATCCACCCAAAGCCCAGTGGAATCTCTCATTGAAATGCACCCCCCACCCCCACCTATTTTCCCACCATTTAGGGTATGATGAAGCCAGTGCTGCCCATGCCAAGCTCAGACTGGAGTCCTGATCCCCATCCTGCTCCAGGAACATGATGAATTCCAACTCTGAAATAAGTAAAAAGGGACATTCTGGTCTTTGCAGGGTTTTTCTGTTCCAAGACAGGTTTCTAGTAGGAGATCCATGGGAAGAACCCCTTTTCTGAGGGCAGGAGGCCTGATGGGTCATGTACCCACCCTTGGGCAGTTTTTGGGGGGCTGCTGTGCTGGGGAGGATCCTGGGGGTCCCAGAGGTGTGTCTCTGACTTCAGGGCTGTGAGCTGAGAATCAGCTCACAGGAGCAGCCACCCATCCTTTGTCTTTGCCAAGTCCTGACCGTGGTTGGGTTTTCTTTAATTTAATTTCACAGTAATTAGCGATGCCATTGCTCGACAGGCAAACCAGGCACCCCTGCCCGCTTCACACTCTGGGGTTTCCAGTCAACATGAGAAATGCCATGACCTCAAGGCAGAGCTGCCTGCTCGTTCCTGTGACTCCCAGGGCTGGGGTGAGCCAGTGGCTGCAGCCAGGAAGGCAGGAGGCCCCATCACCCCAGGACTGGCCTGACAGAGCCCCTGCAGCACCTGGAGAGGGGTGGGGAGGAGGTGTTTTGGAGGTGGGAGTGGGTTTGGGCTACAAGACACAAGCGAGGATCCCTGTCGGCGCTGGACCGGCTCAGATCCAGCCCCATCCCAGCAGCAGGTTGTGCTCTCACCAGTGCACAGAGGGAGGAGGCTTTGGAGGTGGCCACTGGCCAGTGGCTCTCTGTAGAATCACCTATAGCAACCGGAGGGAATGAGGTGTTTGATGCGAGGATTCGTTCCCTGCCCCTCAGAACTGCCAGGGATCTGCACCATGTGACACGAGGCAGGTGAGCAGCCCCTGTTGTGGGAGGCCAGATGGCAGCAGAGCTGCTGGTGCAGGGTCAGGGGGAAGAAACAAAGCCAAGGAAACAGAATCCCGTTGTGAGCCTTGAGTTGTTTGCACGGAGCATCACCCATGTGCTGCCAGGTCCCTCACTTGCCTGTTTCCGTGCAGGAGCTGCTGGTGGCACCCACCTGTGCTGTGGGGCTTTGCAAGGGGGGTTCTGCTGAGAAGGGTCTCCCCAAAAAGGAGCAGAGCCTCTCACAGCCCCGCAGGGGGAAGGGCAGGGAGTGGGTGCTCATGGCTGTAGCTCCGGGGGATGCACAGCATCCAGCTCTTGCAGCCCAGTGCTGTAATCTCCCTGCTTTTAGGGAATTTTAAGTGACCTACTTGCAGCAGGAGTTGCATAATAGACTGATGAATATATATAAAAAAGGCTGAAGGTTTTGCCAGCGCTCGGGTCAGTTTGTACAGCAGAAGTTGTCCTTGTGCGGCTGCCGCTGCCCTGGGCAGAGCCCTGCCCTTCACCGGCCTTTCCTTTCCCTTCCAGGGTCGCCTCCCAGGCATCAAGGTGAAGTACCTGCTGGTGGTGTGGCTGGGCATCTTCGTGGGCAGCTGGGTGGCCTACATGCACTACTCGTCCTACTCTGAGCTCTGCCGCGGCCACGTCTGCCGGATGATAATCGTGAGTGGGCCAGTTTGGGGTGCTGGGTGAGCAGGGCCGTGGGAGCCCCATTCCCAGCCTCCCAAGCCCCAAAGCTGGGCCACGGAGCCCTCCTGGCAGCTGCTTCCCTGGAGCCATCCCTGGGGGAGGGAGAGGTGACCTTCCCCTGCCCGTGAGAGGGAGGAACGAGGTAATGAGATGTCGGAGGAAAGCAGCCAGGGCAGGCCAGGCAGACGTGGGCAGATTAATGTCTGTGGAGATGAAGCTGGAACATCAGGGCACCGAGCAGGATCTGTGGGCAGGGACAGCATCGTGCCACCCACCCAGGGCTCCACAGAGCTGGAGAAAAACGGGCAGCAGCCAGTCCGTGGGTACCTCTCTGCAGCTGCTGATGTGCCCTAAGGAAAGCACCAGAGCACCAGCTTGGCTTGGGGTGTTTTTCCCCCGCCTGGGGTTTGCAGTGGGGTGCACCCTGTCCCCCACAGATCCCAGCGGGATCCCCCCAGGATCGCTGTGTGTGGCCCATGGCAGGGGAGCAGGTCACCTGCCCGGCCCAGGGGAGGAGGGGGATGCCGGGCTCTGTCAGAACATGCCTCGTTGGTCAATCCCCCAGCAGAGGAGGGAGGCAGGAATTGCCATAACAACGGCGACGATCGTTGGATTTGATTTTCTGCCTGACTCCGACCACGGGGTCTCGGGCGCTAATTCCTGCTCTGAGCTCGGGCTTCCAGGCGCCGTGTCTGGCTGTGTCCCCTGTGAGCAGGTCCGAGGGTTAATTCCCATCCACATCAGGAAAAGAAAAAAAAAAAAAAGAGGGAAAAGATGGAGTGAATGTCTGCAGCTCCCGCTTCCAGCCCCGAGGCTGCTGTGCCCTCGCTGAGGAGCTGCAGCCTCTCCTGCCCAGGGATGTCTCCAGCTCCTGGCCCAGCCGTGGATCAGAGCCACCCTCTGTCCCTGTCCCTGCCACCCCCTGGACCAGGGCCAGCCCATCTCACAGCAGGGGCTGCTGCTCTGCTGAGCAGCCTCAGCCTCTGCATCCTCACTCTTCTCAAATCCATGCTGTCCTCTCCTCCAGCCCTAGGAGCTCTCCCAGACTCCCGGATTTGCATCCAGGAGCAAATCCCCTGAGGGTCCCTCCAGCAGCACAGGGGATCGCTGCCTGCCCAGCCCCACTGTGCCCAAGGCACTGAGCCATCCCCAAGGGCCAGTGGAAATCTTTGGGTCTTAGAGCAGAGGAGATTTTGGGCTGGGATTTCTTTGGAAAACAGAATAGGAAGTTTGGGGGTCCTGGAAGAGGCTGGACTCGGAGCAACTGGCACTGCATCTCCCTGATCAAGGTCTGAGCACAAGGTGCTCCCCTCCCTCCCAGCCCCCTGAACTGGCCAAAATGGCCACCAAGGTGCAGACATCACCCAAAACCACCTGCACACTGTGCTGGCATGGCATGGGAGTCTGAGGGGGTCACACACGCCCAGCTTGTGTGCTTGGGGTGCTCCATGAGCTGTGGGAATAAGCTTGGATCTATCAGACTTCTTTGGGTGAATGTGAAGCTGCCCCTGCTGAGCTCCTCTCTCTCCTCCCCAGTGTGACCAGTACAAGAAAGGCATCATTTCTGGCTCCACATGCAAGGACCTGTGTGAGGAGCGTGGCCTCCTCTTCCAGCACTGCCTCTCCTCCTCTCCCACCCAGCAGGTAGGTCTGTGCCTCCTCCACCACATGACACAGGATGGGTACAGGCATAAAACCCGGGAGATCTCCTCACCCCATCCCAGTTCCCATCCTGAACCGAACCGGAACCCAGGTTTTTATTGGCACTTGCTGTTCTCCTCCCACCTCGCCCTGTCCCTTCCCCTGTGCTGCAGGTTTACAGTGGGCTCTGGAGGGACAGGGAGGTGATCATCAAATGTGGCGTTGGGGAAGCCCTGAGGGCAGACAGCCGCCCCGACTCTGTGCCCAGGAGGGACGTGGTGCTCTTCGACAAACCCACACGGGGGACGTCCATGGATGAGTTCAAAGAAATGCTCCTCAACTTCCTCAAGGTCAGTGCAGGGGTCCTGTGGGATCCCACAGGCCCAGGATGCCACCTACGAGTTGGGAAGACTAATTGTGTCTTTCCTTCCCCTTGAACGAGATCTCCTCTGGCTCATACTCCCACTCCTGCTGGGTGCTGGGCTGGGTGCTCCCTGCCATATCCTGGATTAGTGGAGAAAAACCTCCATTTTCTCCCAGGAACTCGTATTTGTGATATTTGAGTAGCAGCAGCCCCGGAGGCCTCTGTGCCAAAGCTCTGGGTGGCACCTGTGCTGGGCAGAGCTGATTCACGAGCCCATGGTGGCCCTGGTAGTTACCCCTGTGAGGGCCTTCCGTGGCAGCAGTGGGGCAAGCGTGGTGCCTGGCCTTTGCCCCCAAAACCATGCTCCTCTCTGGAGCCCTGAGGCTGGTAACATTCTGCTGGAGCTGTGTCTGTCCACACAGTGTCACGGGATCAGGTTTTCTGGAGCACGGTGGCTGTTTCCTCCTCCGCCCAGCTCAGGTCTTTGCACTCCCAGTTTGGTTTTTGCGATATGACGCCCAAACACAGAGAGCTCTGAGGGTCTGATGCCGCCTCTTGTCCCGTTTGCAGTCCAAGCTGGGAGACCAGCCATCCCTCCCAGCCCTGGTGAGCCGGATCATCGCCATGGCCGATGTGAACCGTGACGGGAAAGTGTCCCTGGCCGAGGCCAAATCCATCTGGGCGCTGCTGCAGCTCAATGAGTTTCTTCTCATGTTCTCCCTGCACGAGAAGGAGCACACTGCCAAGCTGCTGGGGCACTGTGGGGACCTCTACGTCACCGAGAAGATCCCCCACACCTCCCTCTACGGGCTGGACGTCCCCCCCTTCCTCCAGTCGCTGCTGCCTTCCGTCGCCCACCAGCTCCTCCACCAGTGGTTCGCGCCCGCGTGGCCCCGGCGCGCCAAGATCGCCATCGGCCTCCTGGAGTTCGTGGAGGAGATTTTCCACGGCACCTACGGGAGCTTCTACATCTGCGAGACGGGCTTCAGGAACGTGGGCTACAACGACAAGTTCGACTTCAAGATGGTCGACCTGAGGAAGGTGGCGACGGAGGCGACGATCAGGGGGTTCCTCAAGGGGCGTCACTGTGAGCAGAACGTGGACTGCACCTACGGGCGGGACTGCACAGCGGCCTGCGACAAGCTGATGAAGCAGTGCAAGGGCGACATGGTGCAGCCCAACCTGGCCAAGGTGTGCGGGTTGCTGCAGGACTACTTGCTGTACGGGGCGCCGCTGGAGCTGAAGGACGAGCTGCAGAAGCAGCTCCGAACTTGCACGACCCTCAGCGGCCTGGCCAGCCAGATGGAGGTGCACCACTCCCTCGTGCTCAACAACCTCAAGACCTTGCTCTGGAAGAAGATTTCCAACACCAAATATTCCTAACGGGGGGAAGCACGGCCCCGGAGTTTAGGATCTGCCATCTCAGAGTCAAGTCCAAGGGCTGAAGGCCTGTTTCTCCATCTTCCCCACAGGAAAAACACGCCCTGCACAGGGAGTTCAGCAGAGCTGCAGCCCCTTCTCCATGGAAAACCAAGCTTCATGACTTCCACCGCCCAGCAGGATCATGGATCAGTCAGCAGGAGTGTCTGCAGAGCTGGGACACCAGGCTGGACAGGCTTGGGGGAGGAAGATGACATGGAAAGGGATAAGGAAGTGGAGCCCAGCTGGATGCATCTAAGTGTTTCTTGATTAACAGGAAAGCGGAGCAGAGCGATGGGAATGAATCATTCATGCTGTACTTGTCACATCTTCTTTTGATGAACGTCTCTGATGTAAATAAACAGCTTTTACGTGAATCACACCAGTACATCAATAGCGAAACAGCAGCCTGTTAAGTACCAGCTTGTTTGTGATCTAAAAAGGAGGAAAAGGTAGATTTCCTGATTCAGAAGTCTCTCCTTAAGTGTCTGAGTCATCTGCCATCAGATCCAGCTGTAACATAGGAAGCAGATAAGCAGTCTGTTCCACAGTGGAGAATCCTGGCAATTCTTTGGTTCCATTTTTAAGTGCCTGACCCTGACAGTGATGCCATGGTTGTGTGAGGCTCCCACCCAGCTGCTCCTGCCCCAAGTCCAAAATTGGCAGCACAGGCCATTCCCTCACGTGTCGGCTTTGGAAGCTCTAAGGCCAAGGAGGGCTTAAAGGCAAAGGGCTAAACATGAACAGTTCTGACCCGTTAATGTGCTCTGTGTGTCCCTTCCCACCACACTCAGAGCAGGGATAAACCAACCTCTTGGTTTAATTCTCCTAAAACTAAGCTGAGCTTGCCCTGCAGGGGTTGAAGGTTAATACCAGAATAATCCAGTGCTTCTCTTGTTATTAAAGTGAATTTCCAGGCAGGCTTTCAGCAGGTCTCAAGACATTTGTTTGGCTGTGTACGTACTACCAGGGCTCTAACTATAGTTGTTTCCTTTAAATGCCCAATTATAGCAATCTTAAAACCGTGGGTAGGGAGGAAGAGCTTCTGTGAACTCCCCCAAGGCTGCTCTGTTCCCAGCACAGCCGTATTCCTGCTGCTGGGCCGCATGCTGGTTCTCCTGCCAACAATTCCTGAGTGGAATGTGCAGCTGACGTACAGTCCCAATTAAAAACACACCTGACAGTCTGTATCACCTGGGAATGTGATCAGCAGAGCCGTGGCTACACATTTAGGAGCCCTTTGAGGAGGAAGACCAGGATTTCCTTGTGTTAGTTCTTTAGGATCCTCATCACCTCGCACTGGTGTTTATGGAGGTGTCCTGGGGTCAGCATGGCCCTGTATCCAGCAGAGCTCATTCCCTGCTCAGGAGTGGCCTTTGCAGTGCAATTTATCCATGGAAAGGCCGAGCACTCCTAAGGTTTCTGTTTGCAGGGGGACAAGTTCCTCAGCCCCTCAAGTCGCCCTGGCTCAGGTACAGACACTGCCAAGGTGAGGAGGGCCCCGTGTGCAGGTGTGGGTTCACCTGCACAGGAGGGAGCACGTGGGCAGGGCTGGAATTCAGTGGAATTCAGTAAGGAGCCTCCACGCAGCCACTGCAGCTCATCCATTGTCCTGCATCCCCATGGCAACGAGCTCCACGGGAAAATTAATTTCCTTCTGCTATTAGCAAAGGAATCCAACACCCACCCATGGCAAGTCCCCTCCTCAGGTCATCAGAGAAGCCATTTCTCACCTTTCCCTCTGTTATTTACTGGTAAAATTTGTCCTGATATTCCCACTAAATCCCCAAAAGCAGTGTTAAAGCAGCAGGTAAGCACCTGGAACAGAAGGGGGTTTTCCCCTCAAGATCACAATTTGTAAGTATTTATTAAGATCCAAGAGAGGCAGCCCCTGTACCTGACCAGATTTATTGAAATAAACACTTCTGACAACAACTTGTTCCATCACCATCATTAATCCACATATCCCACAGCACTGGACACTCCCAGGGATCACTGATGACTCACAAACCCCAAAAGGACAGTTTTGCTCATCCCTAATAAAAAAGCACAAAGTCTTTGCAGTGCCCACGGTTTACAAGCTACACAGGAACATAGGAGAGAATGAGTAAAGCTAAAGCTATTTCACACTCCAACCTCCTCCAGATTTCCCCCCGAGGCTGGAAAAAAAGCCTGGACACTAAGACTGACAATCTGACCTCACTGGATGCTGCTGCTCCTGCAGCAGAGATTTGTGCCCAAGGGGATGGAGGTAAGAAATACCTTTAACTGCAGGAAGTACAAAACCAACCCAGTTCCCAGACCCACCAACAGAAGTCTTAAATCCTAGAATGGTTAAAAAATAGTGTTACTTGGGGTGCTACAACTACACAAGCACCATTCAGACTTATGGTAGGTGGCATCTTTATTTAGTTTTTTAAAATCCTTAGCCATGGAGAGAAAACTCAGATGATCAGCTTTTGAGGAATCAGCAAATCTTCACATGCAGACACCGCCAATCGCTTCTTTTGCTGTTGCCACTTTTGTCTGAAAGTGGAATTCTGAAACTCAGGCCATGACCTGCAAATGAAGAAAGGGCCCAGGATATCAAACAAATTCTAATACACACAGGAAAAGGGAGAAATAGTGTCAATACTAAGGAGCTAATTAACCCCTGTCATTCAGATGCTGCTGCCCTTGTTCGTCTCTGAATTGTCCAAAGATTTTTCACATCCTGGGAAAGCTTCATAAAATGAACCCAAATTTTAGGGCAGTAATTATCAGGGTTCAGAAGGGAACTTTTGGAAAAGGATTTCCTTGAGTCCAGAACCACAGGAACACCACAAATCCCGTTGCCTGCATTCCCTGTGTGGCTCAGGACCCACAGCAGTGACAGAAACAGATGCCATGAATTTAAGAGAAATTCTTTGCCATTCCATCAGAAAGCTTTGGGAAAAATATCTGTCTGGGCACACAGTGCACTTGGGTGAGTTTAGGAAAGGGTTCACTTAAGAGCAGGATAGCAGGAGTCTGCTCTGAGTTATTCCTTCACTCCCTAAAAATCCAAGCCGAGTTTGCCAACCTCAGGGCAGAGCCAAGCTATTAATAGTGCAGGGAAGGAGAAGCTGGGCTTCTTCCAGCGCTCAAAGCCATGACATAAACCAATCTTAAATGATAAAGGGCTAAGTTATGTGCTGAAACATTTTTAGTTTCTCTCAAAACCTTTTTAATACAAAACATTTCTCTTTTCCACAGTGGAGAGCCAGATATTCTATCAGTAAAGCCAAATTCTTGGCCCAGGAGCGCTGTTGAGGCTCAGGAAGGTGGTTCACAGCAAATGCTACCAGGAAAATGTTCATAGTTACCCTGTGCCTCACACTGGGTAGTTCTGGAGACACTCATTAGCACTCACTGCCCATCCAGGACCCCCGATGTGAGTAAAGCCTGATGAAAAACCCCACACATGTATTTTAGGGTTGAAAGAAGTCAGGACATTTAAATAGAAGAGGCACATCCCAAGGCATAACCACCTCCCCCCAACCTGATTAGCATTCTTTTCCAAAGCCACTGCTGGAGGCAGTGACTTTCCCCAATTAAAGGGCTCACTTTGCAGCCAGCACAACCTGCAGGCTCTGCAGCACCTCTGGCCCTGCTTAATGCCCATTTAATGAGGTTTCCCACCATTTAGCTCTGCCAGAGCTGCAAAGCCTCAGTTCCACAATCTCTGTGTGGGCAGAACTTCTCTCCCCACTCATTCTCACAAGAGGTTCATGTGCCCCATGTCACCCAAGGGAGGACAGTGACACACGGAACTATCTGCATGGAGTGATACCAGTGCTCCCTCCTTGGAGATTCCTTTGCCATCGTGCCAGCAAATACACACAGCAAAAAAAAAAAAAAAAAAAAAAAACCAACTAAAAAGTCATACTGTGCTCAATAAATTACATTTTTGCTTCTTGCCTGATGTTTTACCAGCCAGAACATGATTGCACAGGGGAAGTGAGATCTTGTCTTGGGAAACAGGGCAAAGCACTGCTGCACTTGAAATCACTCTTGAAGGATTTTAAAAGACTTCCAAGTTTCAGCATTAAATTTTTCCCCTCGATTACCGAAATCAGTATTTATATTTCTTTCTCCATTACCTCTCTAAGAGAGATCATCTCATTTTGCACATTTGTGACACGAGCATGATTTCAGCAGTTTTGTGTCAGCAGCACCAGAGCCTGTTTTGAGAATCTCTGGCACATAAAAGTTTATGCTCTTGAAGTGTCTTGTTCCTACAGAGCTGCCCCTGAAAGGAGGCACTCTGGGAGCTGAGAAAGGCAGTTTGAGGAACTGAAACAAGTGTCAATCAGAGGTGTTAAAGATTGCTTACAAAAATCCCTGCATTAGCAGAACAGTGAAACCTGAAAGTGCTTCACCTATCAGCAAAAAAAGCTGAAAAAATACTGAATTTTAAGTTGTTTTTTTTTTTCCTGCAAGAATGCTTTAGAAGCATTTTATATTTTTTTGTGTCCATGTCCTGCATGAAGTTCAGCAGGACAAGATGTACCAACACAAGGGTTTCTTTCCACTCACTTTGGTAACACATTGAGAAATAACCCAATACCCACCTTCAACATTTGAAGATCATTCCAGAACTCAGCCCTGCTCTCAAAAGGAACTGTGAGAGGGAAAAACATCCTCAGTCTGGGGTTTTTTTTTGGTAAAGGATTGAGTTGATTTTGTGTTTCTCCCCCGAAAAGCAAGCATGATTACAAAGCTGCGTTTCAGAAGATTTCTGATTGCATCTTCTGCATAAATTTACTCCAGGTGTAATTTCCTCCCTATGCTAAATCCACACCCAATTCCATCTAACCCTGCCCGTATTTTGGAAACAAAGTGCCTGTTTCCCTCATCTCCTCCACTCCCAGGTACAGTTCTTGATACCTACACAGTGCCAAACCCTGCACAGCTCGAGGTGCCCTTTCACAGGCAGCACTCAAGGGTATCTCAAAGGCCAGGAAGGAGTAAAAATAGAATTCAGGAACAGAGCTGTCACTTCCACTTGTCCTTGTGAAAATAAGGAAGGACCTTCCCCTGATGCAGTTAAAACTGGCATCACTTTAACTGCTCTTCAAAGGAATTGTGCTCCACCTTCTGCTGATTCTTTGGAGAGAGAGTTAAAAGTGGAAACAACATCAAGCAATTCATCTCTGATCTCTGACCTCTAATGAGATCAACAGAGAGCAAAGCTCCAAGGACTCAGGATTATTGGAATAGAAAATACCACAATTTGCCATTCCTCACAAGAGCATCCAGTGACAGGACAAGGGAAAACAGCTTTAAACTGAAAGGGGGTCAGTTTAGATGAGATATTAGGAAGAAATCCTTCCCTGTGAGGCTGGGGAGGCCCTGGCCCAGGTTGCCCAGAGAAACTGTGGCTGCCCCATCCCTGGAAGTGTCCAAGGCCAGGCTGGATGGGGCTTGGAGCTACCTGGGCTAGTGGAAGGTGTCCCTGCCCATGGGGGCTTGGAATGAGATGAACTTTTAAGTCCCTTCAACCCAAACCACTCTGTGAATCTCTAAAGCAATAAAAGAAATCTGAATTAGATTTTAACCCAGTGTGTTAGTAAAACAGCTGCTGTGCCCCATCCACCCTTTACCATTTCAGATTAAAGGGAAAAAAAAAAAAAAAGGAAAAAAAAGCCAAACAGGAAATGCAATAAATAAATGTCAGGTTGTTGAGCAATCCTGGGAGCTCACAGAGGTCAGAGCACCAGGGAAGGAGTTGCCTGTTCCTCTCTGCCACCGATTGACACAAACGCGGCACTGCAGCCACGTCTGCAACACGAGATGGGGCAGGGCTGTGTGGGAAACTCAACACTGCTGTGGCTCACCTTGGGTCTGGGACACCTCCTGCTCTGCCAGTCACGTGGCTCTGTCTGGAAAACACGAGGAAAATTTATATATACAGGGTTTATACACACTTCAAAGCCTGGTTATACAGTTACTGTTTCACTGATGACAGAAACAAATGCATAGCAGAGGAATACTTCTAGATAGAAATAGGGTTGGCGACTCCCAGTGATGCCACCAACTCACCACATGGCTTCAGACTAATAATTTTGACTCGTTCTTCTACAAGATTGTACCCACAGGATCTGTTTTTCAAGGCTATACAATCGTAAAGCCACGTGCAGCCACTCTGCAGCACATCCACTAGAGGTCAAACAGAACAACCTCCCATCCTGTTACACACAGATCTCATACTTAGGGCAGTCAAAACTGAGTTTTTCACCAGTCTCCTCGGAAGCAGCTGGTTTATTAGTGATGTCAGGCTGTCAATCACTCTGAGTGCTCACGGGCTGCAGAGCAAACGAGCGTAGAACACAGCCTGTCTCTCTTGCCACATCTTGACACAAAGATGCCACAGCAGCCATCTCTGCAACGCCAGTGGCAATTCGGGAAATTAAAAAAAAAAAAACTCTAAAAACCAAAAGCATAAAGACTGAGAAAAATGCAATTATGGGTGGATGTCCCACCCCTGGAAGCCTTCGAGGCCAGGCTGGATGAGCAACCTGGTCTAGGGGAAGGTGTCCCTGCCCTGAGTGAGATGAGCTTCAAGTTCCCTTCCAACCCAAACTATTCCATGATTTTATGGTAGTTATAAGAAGATTATATCACCTCTTGGAAAGCAGTGTAACAAAGGCATCTGGTGGGCAGCCTTTGTGTGAAGCATCACCCTTCTTTTCTGAAGACACACAATCTTTGCCACTTCATTTTTTGCCTGCTGATGGGCTGAAAAAAGACAGAGAGTACAGTTAATACCACACAAGTGCAAAGCAAACTGCTTAACACCCCTTTTTTTTTTTTGTGAAACGCACCGTTTAACTGAAAACCAGAGACCTAAAACATAATTTAAAAAAACCATAGTATCTGCCCAAGATTAATTTTAGCTACTTGAATCTCAAGAAAAAATATTTTTCTGAAAACCTGAATAGGCGGCAGCCTTAAATTTTCTCCCCCCTCCTCCGAGGGGGGAGTATATATTAAAATATATATTTAATGTATGTACTGAAATTTATATTAGATCTATATATTAGATATACACAGCTGTACTCAGATATGCATATATAGACAGATATATATATATATAATAACCCCAGCCCATTCCTACACGCGAGCTGAAGATACACCGGATTTACAGCGCACGTGGCAGCGCCCGGAGCACCCGGGGGACCCGCGGGCCCCTCCAGGACGGGTCCGGGACCCGCCTTACCTTCACTCTGCCCCTCACGTTCCCCCCCCCCCGGGGCCGCTCAGCGCCGGGGCCGAGGGGAAGCGGGCCCGGCCCTCAGGGAGCTCCGCCACAACGCGGCGCGGGAAGCGCAGCGCGGCCCCGCCCGGGAGGGGACCCTCCTCGGCCAGCACCGCCTTCCCGACACCGAGGGGCCCCTCGGCTTCGCCACGGCCCGGCGGGGAAGGGCCGGCCCCGCTCCCATTCCCGGTCCCGCTGAGACACCCCCGAGATCAGCACCATCCCCTGCCCGCCCGCCGAAAGGGCGAAGGAGCGCCCGCCTTCCCCTTATATAGGCCGGGAAAGGACGGGCCTGCGCGGTGCTCTGGCGCCCCCGAGCGCCCCCTGCTGGGACGGAGGACCCAGAGCAGGGACGGGGGACACGGGCAAGGGACAGGGGTCCCTGCCCAAAGCTCTTCCGCGCTGCAGGACCGCCCTAGGGCCTCCCATGGAGGCACGAGGCGCACTAGGGGATGGATATCCCTTTTCTCAGCCGCTTCGGGAGTCCCTGCTTCCCGCGGTTTGGCTCCGAGCACGTCCTGGGAGAAAGCACGGAGCCTCCAGCCCTGTGATGCACCAGCTGGTGGAGATCCTTCTATCCTGTGAAGCACCAGCCAGCGGGGACCCTCCAGCCCCCATCGGGGCCCCTCCAGCCCTGCGATGCACCAGCCACCCTGCAATGTCCCCAGCCTGGGGACATCCTTCATCCCTTTCCCTCCCATTGCCTTGACTCCCCCGGCACTGCAGACTCCCCTTCCCATTTCACAATGGAAGAAACAAAAAGGACCACAGGGATAAACCCCTTTATTTGCTAAGAAGAGGCGCGAGACACAAGTGTTTTCAGGTGAGATCACGAGCTCAGGAACGGGAAGGCCACAGGACATGGGCACCTCCTCGTAACAGGGACAAACCCAAGGAGTGGAGCAGGGTCTGGCCTGGCTCCATTTTCCCTGCGTGGCTCTGGAGGGAGCAATTTGAGCTGGAGGCTGTCTGTGGCTGTGACCACCACGGGATCTCTGCGCACAGCAGAGCTGGGGGTCCCTTCCACAGCCAGCCCAGCCCTGCCAGAAGCCGGTGCTCCGGGTGCAGAGCCACTCCTGTGGAAGCGGAGCAGGAGGCCCATCCCCGAGGCACTGAGCCCGTCCCGGGGGGCTCTAATTGCCCTCGGCTTTCCTCCGCAGCTCCTCGACGGCCTCGCTCTGCCGCCTCTTGTCCTTGGCGCGGATGATGGTCATCCTGAAGAGTCTGCAGTAGAGCTCCACGGCCGAGGGGCTGTCGTCGTTGCCGGGGATCGGGTAGGTGATCAGAGAGGGGTTGCAGTTCGTGTCCACCACGCCCACCGTGGGGATGTTCATCTTGGCAGCGTCCCGGATGGCCACGTGCGGCTGGAAGACGTTGTTTAGGCTGCTGAGGAAGACGATGAGGTCGGGCAGGCGGACGCCGGCGCCGAACTGGATGTGGGCGTTGGTGAGGAGCCCGCCCTGCCAGTACCGCGTGTGCGCGTACTCGCCGCAGGCCTGCGCCGTGCGCTCCACCAGGTGGCAGAACTGGCGCTTGCGGCTGATGAAGAGGATGATGCCCTTGCGGTAGGCGATGTGGGCCGTGAAGTTGAGGGCCAGCTGGAGGTGCTCCATGGTCTGCTCCAGGTCGATGATGTCCTGATCCAGCCGGCAGCCGAAGATGTAGGGCTCCATGAACCTGTGGGGGGCAGAGGGAGGGCGGCACACGGGGCATGGGGACGAGGTGCGCAGGCACTGAGCGCTCCTGGATGTGGGATGGCCCCACAGGAACCTTCCTTTTGCCCACTCCAGCTCCCAGCTGATACCAGAGGTGCTCTCTACAGAGAACCTTCATGCCCAGTGTCTGTTCCAGCTGGGCTTGGGGGGCTGTGGGTCTCACCCCCCTCGGTGCCCACACTGGGGGGGTCCCTGTAATCTGCCCTGTGTGGGCTCAGACCAATCTAGTGCAGCCCCCAAAGCAAATATTGTTTACGGAAGCACTCCTGATATCAACAAGTGCTGGATGGTGAAATAATTCCACTCACCTGTGCCGACAGCCCTTTTTGTGGCCCAAATGCACCCGAGCATCGAAGAGATCTTTCAGGGTGAAGAGCTCCTTCACGTTGAAGAAGTCGGGGTGGCTGAGAGGCTCTGACAGCAGCTTGTCATCCGCAGCTGAGAGAGGGGAAACAATCAATCACTGCTCCCTCTGGTGTTTTGGGGGGGACGAGCCGAGACTGCAGAAAGGACCCCGATGCACCCACCACCACCTGCTGCAACGAGGCGATACCCGCACGGGCATCGCTCATGGCCTGGGCCCGGGGAGGGAAAGCACTCACCGCTGGGCTGGGTCGCCGCCGGGGCCGTGGCCGTGGCCGGTACCGGGACGGTGCTGTAGAGCCGCGGGGCCGCTGTGGGAGAGAAACACGGGGGGTCACACGGGCGGGCCGGGCCGGACCGGGCCGGGCCGTGCAGCGCCCGCTCACCTGCCCGCAGCAGCCGCGGCACCGCCATGCTCCGAGGGCACGGAGGGGCCGGAGCGGCGGCGGGAGCAGCAGGAGGAGGATGAGGAAGGTCAGCGGCGCTTTCCGCTTCCTGCGAGGCGGGGCGGGCCCCGCGCCCTCCCCGGGGCGGAGCGCGGCGCGATCGCGTCCCGTCGCCGGGCAACGCTCTGTGCCTTAGCCATGTCTGGCCCCGGCCCCGGGCTGCCCGGCCGCTTCCGACAGCCCGCCTTCTACCGCGGCTACGGGTGAGCGGGGAGCTCGGGGCGCGGCCCCCGGAGCCCCCCGTGCCCCCACACCTACCCTGTGCTCTCGCCCCGCAGGCAGCCGGCGCCGCACCCCCGGTACCGCACCACCAACCAGACCTACGGCAGCAGGGCCCCCGCGGTGCACGAGCTGCCGGTAGGCGATGGAGGGACCCCCGGGGGTGGGGGGGGAATCGGGGTCAGCACGGCCAAGCTTTGCCCTCCGCGGCGCCCCCGGCGCATGGAACCCAGCTCGGCACCTAAACTTTGCAGGCGCTGTTCGCTGCCGGCGTTTTTAAACATCTCCCTTCTTTTCTCGCCCCTTCCCCCAGACCTGCTTCCACGTCATCTCGCACAAGTTTTCGGATCATCTGGGCAGGGCTGGCATGTACAGGAACAACAGCCTCAACACGTCGCTGGAGAAGAGCTACTGCACGGGCCCCGACACCTTCATCACCGCCTACGAGCACATGGACTTCCACCCCAGCTACAACCCCAGCGGGCCCTCGCACTGCAGGAACCTGAGCTAGGGAGGGACACCACGGAGCCACCGCGGCTTCTCCCGGTGGGGAAACCACACACAGCTGAGATGAAACCCACTAATTCGCAGAACCAATGTTCCTGGGAATAATATGTTCATTTATAAAGATTTAATGTGGTTAAATGTCAGTTAAATAGCTCCTACGAGCCGTTTCGCTTAGTTTATAGGCAGCATATAAATCCTAGAACAACATACATCCCCTTAACCTCTTCTCTGTCACTAATGATCCTTTAAACTCTTGGCTCATGTACCACATATAATTAAAAATTAAGATTTAAAACTGCTTCTCTACTATTCAATGAATAACCAATCTGCAAGTTTTCCAGAGGTTTCATTAACCTTTTGGATTACTTGTAGAAAGTTTGTGTTATCTTCTATCTCACAACTACGAAGCTTTAAGGAATTATTCAAATAACGACACGTAATCAAAAAGAAAATGTTTTCTTAAGTTTTATTGTAACAACTGTAGTTACAGCCAGTGAAACTACATCAGTTGGACAGTGACTGCACTGAAGGAACACCTTTACATTTTTAGCTAAAAAACTAGTTTTGAAGAGAAACTGCTCTGCCTGTTCACGGATGAGAAACAGTCCCATATTACAGGTGTAACATAGGGATAGTATCCATTAAAAATGAACATAATACTATACTAGCTGTTTGCTAAAAATATAAATAATAAGTTTAATATTATGGCCAAGCACTACTGCAATTGATATTCTTCAGTGTCATAAATATTCCCTGTTTGTGGCATTTGGTTCTCTCAAACAGAAGAATAGCTGGGTAAAAGCCCCCCCTGCTACAAACGCACAAATACTTTGGAAAAAATAAATAAACTGAGCAGAAATGGGCCTGGAAAGTTAACTTTTAAAATATTTAACATATGAAAATAAATAAGCAACTCTCTACTGTTCACTGTTAATTCTCCTATTAGACTCTAGCCAGTACCTTGAGCTTCTTATAACTTCCCTTTCTTCTCCTGAAATAAAGAAAATAACAAAGTGCTGAATTAATATAAACAGTTGTGACTATTTTACATATATTTTTATCCACAGATTTTTCTGCAGGTGGCATAATTTAGGGATAAGACTGCCTCTTAAAAATATAACTGTAGTGGATTCTGTCACATATTTTCCCACTTCATCTGAAAACACCCACGTCTTTTCTTCCTTGCCTCAATTTCTTGCCTTTTAGTTTTATTCTTGAACTGAAACCAGTTCCTTTGAAGAGTCTGACATGCAATGTGCCTTAGTGTTCAGATGTTAGATCAAATACTTAAGAAATACCTGCACAAATTCAAAATATCATCCTAAAGATGACACATTTTACCACACAGAATCTCCCTGAAACAGTTTCTACTCTGTCTTTTGAAAGGAAGATTTTCATGTTTGCAGATAAAATTATGTGAGGCTGAACCATCACCAACCAAAGGTTTGAAGAATTAAAAAGCTTATACTTTAATAAAAGAGATGGTGGCAGAGATGGTGTGTTCCTGCCTTGTATAAAAAAGCAGTTACACGTCAAAAAGTGTTCCTAACTTAGCAGCAAAGAATGTTTATAAAAAATTAAGGTAGTTCTTGTGGTCTCATGAGGATCCTTGAAGATTGTTGCTCCCACAGCAGTGAAAAATAGTCATTGAGGTAAAAATAAAGCACTAAATCTATTTTCAAAGTCCTGCACAAGCACAGATTTATCTGAGACCTGTGGTACTGCAGGCAGGAGGACATCACTTACCAGTAGCCATAATGAAAAGTATCAAGCCATTTAAATAACTTAACATCCAAATTAGCAAATGTTGTGCTCTGACTGAAAAAAAAAAATCAGTGTTCATTTTTAAAAAATATGAACCAGCATTCATTAAAAAAGGTAATTCTTTGCAAGAGTGAGAAGACCTGAGTTCATGGTTCCATCCACTGCAGAAAAGGAGAAATTGGTGTCCCTGGAGGGTGGAAACAATGGGATAAGGACTTTGTTCTGGTCATTCCCCAGAGCTGTCACTGGGTGCTGAAAAGGGCCAGGAAGGCTGTACAGTCTGTGCCCACTCTGGGGCTGTTGTGGTCAACAATAAACAGGAAATAAAATCTCCTTTTGGAACTGCATCTGTCAAGACCCAACCCCGAGAGATCTGCCCTGCAGTCCCAACCTCGGCACCACGTGCGGAATAATGATATACTATTATTATCAATTAAAACAATCAATATTAGGGGAAAAAAATCAGTATCATCTTTCTACTCCTCAGCTGGTCGACCTTTAGTGATGCCTAAGAGGGATTTTTTATTGATCCCAGACACCAGACTTCTTTTTTTTGGAAGAAGTGATAAGAATTGTAGCAGGATGAGGACACTGCCAGTGGAGCCATGGCACTCTCGGGGCTGTTGTCCCAATTCCACAGATGTTCCCTGACACATTTAGTTACACAAGGAAAGACTCCACTTCTTGACCACAAACACCAGTTAAAAAAACTGCTGTTGGGGTTTTGCTAAAACAAGCACCATTCTCACCTCCCAGAAGAGCCACCACTTTGTTTTGCCGATGTAGCTGGTAGATTCTCCTTCATTTTTTTTTGTTCTAAAGAAGTTAACTGCACCCTCAGAATGCAAGCAGGAAGGGAGAAAAAGGAACAGCAAAATCCTACTCGCTCAAGATGACGACACAAACCATAGGAGCACTCGGGTTTCACGGTCCATGGGCAGAACCCCATTTATTAAACATTATAAACTCAGCAATGTACACCATTTCCTATATACAAATCAAGTTTATCAATTTAAAAAAAGTGCTGTTTGAAATCAGGTTTTATTTAAAGCACAAGGTAACTGGAATTGCATCTTAACTGGAAGTGAATCAGTTCACGAGTTGTACTGAGGACACAGACACAGCGACAGGGGCACGAGACACCTTTTAAGTCTTAATGTTGATTTACTGAAAACTGGGAGGAGAAACATTCAGCTTTTTATACAAACAGTACATAGTGCTTCCAACCATCTCTAGGAAAATTAAGTATACAGTTTAATCCTTTTAAAGCAAGGTACTCTGAAAACTTCTATTTTAAAATACCAGCCTATTGACCTATTCCAAACAAAAGGCCCAAATCCTGCAACGGAATCAAGGCAGACCGAAGGATAAGCCTGTGTAGAGGGACTGCAGGCACTGAGCTAAGTAAAAAAAAAAAAACCACTTTTCCAAGGTATCCTACCACAAAATGGAGATGATTTAACACACTGACCTTTTAAACACCCCGACCGACCAACCCAAGGACTACAAAAAGGCGGCCGGACAGGAAGAAATGCCAAGTGAGCACTATAAACGTGTTTAAAACGTAACTGCACAACAGTATAAACACACCAAGGAGGTGGGTTCTTTCTCTGCATGCCACAGGTACTCGTTCTACTCTACGCTACGCTGCATTTTGCCACTATTCTGCATCACACCAGGGACACCATGCGACACTGGAGATCTGGTCTTGGCTGCTTTTGCTCCAGTTTGCAATTTTAAGGCCAGCCTTGAGGAAGGCTGAAGTGACTGAGAAACAAAGTGATGCTAAGTGGTGGTTTGGCTGAGAGAAGTTCTGCAGAAGACTAGACAAAGAGAATATCAGATCAACTCACAGGGACAAGATGTAAGGACAAACTCCTCGAAGGACTTCACTACACACAAATGAAAGAACGACCAACAGCTCCAGTTCACACTTTTTTTTTTTTTTAAATTCTTCAGTGAAACCAGTGTGAGGGCACTTTTCTTTTTTTGTGATACGAATGTGCTACTTCAATCCCGTTTAAAGTCAGTACAAATAAAAAGATAGTGGTGAAAAATTGCTTTATTCTGGCTGCTGGAAACGGAGGCAGAGAAAGAGCCAGTATGAAAGAACAGCGCTGAAAATATCTGTGGCGTTTACGTTGGGACTTCCTAAAGCAAACCCAGCTTTGCTCTATTGCACAAAAACTGTCAGTGAAAAGTTCACAGAAATGTAACATCTGAGAAACCACTTTTGAAAAAAAGAAAGTAAGGGCACTCAATTCCAGAAAGTTCACCCAGGAAACCAAAAGCCTTCTCTGGGTAACTGCAGGGCATCAATTGAGGCTAATGAGGAATTGTTTCAGCCTTGCAGGCCCAATAGCGCACAAATCCAGAGAAATCCAGGGAAATCATGTTGTCTGAACAGACAGTGCTCCATCACTTGTCTTAGTTTGCAATTGTGCTTGGAATCATCTGCTAGCAGGAGGTTTTAGGTATTCAAAAGGACTTGCAGCAGCTGCTGAGATCACTTTACACAGGACGTGCAGACAGACTGATCCACTTTATTTACCTGAATTTGCATTTGTATCTCCCAGGTTGGATCTCCAGACCCACATCTGCGCTGGCTGTGCCGGAATTCTGCTCAGGGAACAACCCCCAGAGTCCTCAGCGTGGGAGGACTGAGATCCCAGTAAAATCCAGGACAGAGGCTTGTTCTAAGGCAGCTGGAATGTGACCAGTGTCAGATAATCTCCATTGCTATCCAAGGCTGTGTTTCCCTGGGATCTCTTAACAGGTTGCCAAATATTCTGTGCGCAAACAGGTTCCCCTTTGACAGGTGATTAGAGGCCTCATAATTTAAAGTGTGATTAGCCAGTATCTTATCTACAGTAACTACAGCTTCCTGTAGCAATGCAAGCCCTAAAAATCATTATAAAAAATATTTCCTTCGAGCACTTTAAATAATTTACAAAATTCTACAAAAACTATGTATGTTTATCCACGATATCCCTGTTAAATAGAAGCATTTTCACATTAGTGTGTGTATGACATACAGGTAACAGCATCTCCCACTGTCTCTCCTTTCATCAAGGTAATTACCATGACAGATATTTTCTAAAATGACTGTTACTGTAAAAAAAAAAAGTCTACTTACACATTTGAAACCTTTTTTGCCAAGAGGGAATCTGGGCAGTCCCCTGCTGATAGGTCAGTAAATTTTGCACAGGTTTTGGCTAAAACTTCCTGCCCTTGGTGCACTTCGCTAGCAGTTTCCCTGTTCTGCCCGACAGGTATTTTTCCTTCCAAGTTGGAGCTGGTTACTTGCATTTCTTCCTGCCTGTCAACTTTTTCTTCCTTAATGCACATCTGCACACTGTTATCTGCCCATGCTCCTCCACTAGTTCTATCCACCGCTGCTTCTGTCACATTTAATTCCTGCTGTGGGCAAGCTAAACTTGGATCTGGCCTCTTGTCCAGGTGGTTATTCCCTCCCTTACTGCACGCCTGTGCACTCTGCTGAGCTGTGTCTCTGCTAATTTTATCTGCTTTTCCAGCTGCCACGCTGCACTCGGGGTGTGGGGGATCTACATTTGAATCGGCCCAGCTGCCTGTCTGGGTATCTCCTATCCACATCTGTGTGTTCTCAGCTTTGGATGTTCCTCTGCAAACCTGATCTGCTTTTACTGCTGCCTCGCTCTGTTCCTGACAGGGGAGGCTCGAGTGAGAATGTGACTGATCTCCTGAGGCATCAGCCTTTCTGCAACCCTCGGCTTCCCCTGTGACACACAGAGGAGCAGCCTCAACTCCGGCACAGGTTTCTGCTGCATGGGGACTTGACACTCCCCCAGTGACCTTCTGAGAAGAACTGGATGCTTTTATTGCTGTCGTACTCTCCCCACTAAATTCATCTGTTGGCAAAGGGTGAAGTACACCTGTATCCTGGGAAGCTGCCTCCACTCCCAGCATGCTGCTCTGGGCCAGCAAACTCTCTGCTTTCTGCCTTTTGTTCAAAAGCATTGATTTCTTTCTGTCCCGGGCGTATTTGAGACCTGCAATAAATTTACTGGAAATTTTTAGGTGAAAGGTGTTCTTTCTTTTAGATCTGGGCTTTGCACTCATAACTTTTCGTACTTTACAACCTTCATTTTTGCTGGGTTTAGGGGGCTCTGTTTTGCAGACATTCTTTTTTCCTGTTGTGTTCCCAGGTAACTCACCAGCACCACCTTTAACCTCCCCGACTCCTTGCTTAGCTTTTGACTGACCAGTAGTATGAACATTCTCCGCAGAGGAAGCACATTTCCCACTGCCATGTAACATTGCACTTTTCCCTTCCATTCTCTGGGAGTTCCTCAACTCCTCAGTTTGCTGAGGTACCTCAGTCTTTTTACTCTGACCCGGCACGAGGTTGATATCGTTCTCCATCGGCTGCTGCTTCGCTTTTCCTCTATTACCAGTTTGTTTGGTCACTCTAAATAGGTCTAAATCATCTTTTTGTATCTCCGAATTGCTTGCAGAGTCTTTGGCCTTTTCTGCCAAAAACTTCCTGATTTCTTGCTCGATGCTGTCGTCGCTGTCCACTGAGCTGCTGTCGTCGGTGTCGCACACAGACGGGAAAGAACATTTTCTATTTTTAGCCACCTGCTGCTTCGAAACTGGTTTAGGTTTATTCCCTTTTTTAAGCTGTAAGTTAAACTCCAAGTTTTTCACCGTGTCTGGTTTCTCATTGGGAAGTCTGATGTTCATGTTGTCTGAAGGGTTCCTCACTGTGCTCTCTCTCACGGCTTTCCGGGGTTTTGAGAGGCAGCTTTTCAGCAGCGCAGGATTTTTACATTTCCACTCGTTTTGTTGGAGGCTGCTGAAATCATCCAGCAGCTGAGCTTCTGTCTCGCTGAATCTGACTCTCTTCTTGCACTGAGATTTTTGGTCCTTGGACTTCTTCTTTAGCTTTCTTTTCGACCGCAGCAGGTCCTTGATAGCACTATCAAGGTCCTCGTCGCTGTCCAGAGAACTGCTCTCATCATCCGACCCCTCCCTCTCAGGAGTTTGGGTCGTATTTTTTATGAGTTTTCTTGTGCTACTCTGAACCTGCAGAAAGGGGTTTACAGAGTCCAAGGCCACACATCTGCCATCAGAGCCAGACAATGTGGGAGACACGAGCTGCTGCTGCCTCGTCTCTTTACTACTGAGGCTCTGAGCATCACAGGATTCTGCAGGGCTCAGGGCACACTCCTCTGGGAGCACGGGAAATTTGGAATAGTTACCTGCTTGGAAAAGTCCCACCTGCAGCTGTTCAGGTGTTTTTGATGCCCCTTGTTTCGCTGTTCTGCCTTCCCTTTTCAGCCTCCTTTTCCGACTCAGTGACAGCTTCAGCGTTTTGGGAAGAGGAGGCTCCAGGGTACTGGTGAGGCTGTTTTGATCGGAAGGCAGAGGCATCTGGATCGAGCGTGACAGGCTGGGAGGCTTTGCTCCAAGGTTTTCCGACTGTGCCTTCAGAGCCAAAAAAGCCCTGATTTCCTGCTCTATACTGTCATCACTGTCCACAAGGCTGCTGTCACTTTCACATCGAGAGGAAGAGAGAAGCTGGGGAGAAAAGAAGGAGTCTGCAGCCAGCGATTTGTTGTCACTTCCCATTTGGGATGGCATGATTGTTTTGGAAATATCAAGGATAGCTTCTGCACACATGAGCTCTGCAGATGTGTCTGCTCTGCAAGAGGCCTGCAACGTGAGCTCGCAAGCAGCAATCTTGTTTTCTGGAAGTGCAAAATGTCTGGCTTTTTTCAGTGGTTTAAACAGCTTGTTAAAGTCATTGCTGGTGCTTTCTAATCTCGCTGGTTTGGAGTTAATTTCTTTTCTCTTGTTGCTTATAGGGCTTTTATGGATTTCTGGTGAGGCACTTTTTGTGGAGCTAATTGTCAGGCTGGCAGAAATGTCTGCCATACCCTTTGGATCAAATTGTTCCCTCTGCAAAGAGACACAGTCTGCTGCATCACCTGCCTCTTTCCTGATTTTCTCCAGCTGGTAAAGCTGAATGGCTTCTTCAATGCCATCATCACTGCTCGAGTCAGATGTGTGCATGCTCTCCTTGGTAAGTGCTTCCCTTGGCTCCCAGTAATGAGCTCCACTTCCCTCATTCTGCTCCACGAGCCAGGGCTGGCTGGCAGTGCCCATTTCCAGATACGCTTGGTTCACCTGGCTGAACTCACTGGGCTCTGCTTGGATTTTTGACTGCAAACACTTGGACTGTGTGCTGGACTTCTGCAGCTTGGGATGGTGTCTCAGGAGCAGTGCCTTACAACCTCGCTTTATACCACCACAGTTCGTTCTGTTTGTCATGTCTTTGTTGCATTTGAGGACAGATCTCACCCGGGAATCCTTTTTATCCCCCTCACTAACACATTTACTAATTTCTTGCTGCTTTTTCTCGTTCAAGAACTGCACTATTTCAGCCTGTATGCTCTGTTCGAAAGAGTCATCGCTGCTGATGCTCTGAGGGGAAGAAGGCTGGAGCCTTTTCCCAATTCCCAGGTGCTCAGACAGGTACTCTTCAGAGAGCATCTCGGCTTTAAATTTCACAGGGAGGAGGTCACCAGCCATTTTTCTCTGCGAGAATTCTCTCTTAAACCTTTTGTCCCTGCTTGTCGTCACGGAACGCTCCGCATTCCTTGGCAAGGACTGGTCGCTTTTACCTTTTGCTTTCAAGTACTCCTGGATGGCCTCCTCTATTCCTCGGTCCACAGAGTCGTCGCTGTCAGAATCGAGCAGGAGGGTCCCAAACTCCACATTCTCTTCCACTTCAGTGTCACCTGAATCCTCGGGGCATCCACACTTGGTATACGGAGGCTCCTTCCGCAGCAACGGGGTGCCCGATGTGACTCTGTTACTGGTGCCTTTTTGTCCCTTCTGTTTCTTCTGCATAATACAACCACACTCATTGTTCATACCCAGGGCAGACTCTTGACTCTGCAGGTTGTTTATGATCATCTGAACTTTTGCACTTACAGAGGTTCTCGTGACGTCCCCGTCAGATTCAGGGAAGCAAACGGGATATCTACAATTCCCTGCTGGTCCAAAGGACTCCCATTTTGTCTGAAGAGCTACCAAAGGAGGAGCATTCATAAGGAACATTCTAGCAGGCAACAGCAAAGTCCACGATGGAACAGTTTTTCAGACTGGTCTCTCTTCCATCCTACAACAAGATAAAAAAAGGAAAATATTTATTATTATGCATGTACCTTCTAGAAATTCCATGTAATAATACTGGTAACCTAAATTGCAAATTATTAACACTCAGAACTACTGTGCCAGATAATCACAGCAGTCAACATCACTTCAACGGGTAAATCAGTCACTGCTGCCATCAGGGACAAGTCAGAGCACTCATCATTTGTGGTTTGCAGTATTTTCTGGCACAATCATAATCCAATTCAGGTAATTATCTCCACTTCTGAAACTCTTCCTGCACTTTTCACTCCCTTTTGCATGTGGATGTGGAGCGAGTTGGACCGTGATCTGAGATGGTGGGGGACAAACCACCTCTTACTCAAAGAGCAGAGTAACTGTGTTAGCAGGAAGCTGGACTCCAAAAACTCAGAATATTCCATGGTTCTGTGAAAACAACATCCCAAAATAGCTTTTACTGGTTCTGGCTTGATATTAAACATGCACAGCTAAGGGACTTGGGGCAGCTCAGAGAGAAGGAAAGGGAACTTATTTCTTCCTGAAGCACACTATGCAGCAATAACCCCAAGACATCAATCATCCGGCCTCACTGCAGGATAAAAGCTCTTGGCAAACACAGATCTTTAGGAGTGTGCAAAAGCAGGATGGAGATTATGAACTATTCTTTGTGTTACAGTAGAAACCCCAGACAGAATGAAGCTTTGTTTGGTGGAAGAGTGAAAAAAGCCACCCAGAAAACGCCAGATAACACCCCAAAGAGTTCTCCACCTCCACGTGGCCTCGTGGGGGCTGAAGGTTTCACCTGCAGCATCATTTGGCAGGACCAAAACAGTATCTGGTTGGCACAAGACAGTAATTCCTAAAAAAAGTACAGCAGTTGGGTGGTTCTTCAAGCCCAGGCTCCACACAATTGCAGTGAGCCCTGACTGGAGAGTGGCACTGGACTCTGCCGACCTCCAATTACCTTCTTTTCCCTCTGAAACTTCTCCGACCTTGCCCTCGTCAATTATTCTCCAGTTCTGGTTTCAAATTAATCAGTGACAACAAATATTTTAAAGAATTAATGATTCTAAACTCTTTGAAACTTCTGTTTATTTACTACTGAGAGTAAAATTACAGACAAGCAGGGAAGACAATTCTTTCTTTTCCTCAGTGATAATTCATCTCAAAACATCATCCCCGCAGAATTAAAATTTTAAGATCAAGACCATCCTTCCTTGCTGGGTGGTACCCGGAGCAACACAACATATGCTGGTTTAACTTCCACCTTTTAGTCATTTGAAGATAGTTTGGATTTATTTCAGTTCTACACATGCCAGTAAAGCCAGTGCTCCCAACAGAACCTGCATTTGACTGTGAATTAACTGAAACCACATAAACCCCCTGACTTTTAGAACCACATAGCTGAACACAGTTTTTAATGCAGCCTCCGACACGTTCACTAGGGCAAACATAAATTAAAAACATTTTTTTCCTAGTAATAAGCAGCTAAGGATCAAAAAGGCAGAAATTAGAATACTTCATTATCTTGAAGAAATGCAATTAACACACTTTAGCTCCCGGCTTCATTAAAAAAAAAAAACAACCAAACTCACAACGTATTTCCTATTAACCTAATTCCACAGTTTTGAGGGAAGGGGCAGGTGCCTTTTGCTATTCCACACCTGGATTGTGGTTGTCCTGCGAGAATTACGTGGGACTGAGGGGAATTTTGGTGCCACCGCACCGCTTCAGGCCAGGGCACCCACCCAGGCTCTGAGGGGGCACCCACGGGGGCTGTGAGGGGACATCCAGGGGCATCAGGAGGCTGCGTGAGGGGACATGAGGGGACACTCACCAGGGACAGTACCCAGAGAGGGTGTGAAGGGAAATGGGGGGACACACATTTAGGAGGAGAGGGATATAACCTCCGGAACGCTGTGAGGGTAAATGAGGGGACATCCAATGGGGGACATCCAGTGTGAGGGGACACGAGGGGACACCCACCCAGGGGCTTGCTACGGAGGGTGTGTGAGGGGACGCGAGGGTACCCCGTGTGGGGGGGTACCCAGACAGAGCGTGAGGGGACACCCACCCGGGGGGGACACCCAGAGAGGGTGTGTGAGGGGACACCCACCCGGGGGGGACACCCACAGAGGGTGTGTGAGGGGACACCCACCCGGGGGGCACCCACAGAGGGTGTGTGAGGGGACACCCAC
>JAYRBT010000038.1:2896448-2911451 GCA_036023395.1 Myiotriccus ornatus
ATCAACTTCCCATTCATCACTGACCACCACACAAAGTATAACTGAAGGTCTCTAGGGCATAGCTCATTGCTCTGGAAGATATCCCTTTTCCACAGTAAACCCCAGAGTATCTGGCATAAGAACCTGAGAAACACAATTTAGTGCCAAGGGGTAACCCTGACCTTTCTTTGCTTTCACATGGCAGAGACCTCTGAAATTTCAAAAGAAATTTTGAAAGGTGTTTTCAATGGGAACTGTAGTGACAGGACAAGGGGGAATGGCTTCAAACTGAATGAGTGGGTTTAAATTGGATATTGGGAAGAAACTCTCCCCTGTGAGGGTGGTGAGGCCCTGGCAAAGGTTGCCCAGAGAAGTTGTGTCTGCCCCGTCCCTGGAAGTTTGGATGGGGCTTGGAGCACCCTGGTCTAGTGGAAGGTGTGGGTGGGTGGGACTGGATGGGCTTTAAGGTCCTTTCCAACCCAAACCATTCTAAGTGATAGCACCTCTCTCATATTCTGTACCTGAAGCCTTCTAATACTTTTTGTATGACTCACTCCTAACTAGGTTAAATGATAAATTTTTCATGTTTACAATCATGCACATGGGCCGTGTAAGCTTTTAAGTGTTCTCTTTACACAAGTCTCCCCTTTCCGTCCACCTCTGCAGGCTTTGCTCGGAGGCAATGCTGTCTGCATTCCCACAAGGACATTTCCAGCTGGATCTTGTGCTTGTCACAATTCTGCTTGTGCCCATTAGGTGTCAGACTCTTATCGGCTCAGTTTCCAGTTTCTGGGATTTCCAGGAGAATATGAGAATATGAGAAGCCTGAGCTGGTGTGGCTTGTCTGGGGTGTCTGCTGCTCTCTTGCTTATGGTTCCTCCCCGAAAGGGACAGACTGGGTGATGTGGTGCTCACTGGGTCACTAAAAGGAGACTTTCTGCTGGCCTTGGCCCAGCCTTTACCAGCTGGGATTCCTCCAGAGCCACTGCTCGTCCCAGGGCTGCAGAATGAGCATCCACAGGCAGCAACTCCTGCCTCAAAACTGCTTGGTTTTGGAGCATGTTTGTGTTTTTAGATCTCATCTAATTACATTCCTCAGGTCAGCTCTTACGCTTCCAATAGCTCCTTCCTTCTGCTTTTGGCTCTGCAGGGTCACCGAGGCACTGCCAGAGCACTGATGGACCTCTTTCCACCTTGTCCATCATCCTCTTGGGATGAGCAGTTGGAATTTAGTGTTGATGATTAGTGCCAAGCCCTGCCAGCAACATGAGTGCAAGGTGTGGGGGCAGCTCGGATTTTTCCTGCGTCTCAGGGCTTGGGGAGCTCTGTTGAACACACGGGGATTCATTCAGAGACAGCAAGTCCTTTTTTACTTTTTAATGAACCACGTGCAGAGTTTCCCACAGCAACACTTTGATTTCAGCCACGTGCCAGGATATAAACAAGGGCGTTAGGTGCCATGGGCCAAGGTGGATGCTGATGAAAAGGGGTCTGTGAGCTTTAAAATGGCCTGTTTAAGGGGCAAGATCAAAGATGCACCGTGGGATAGAGACCTGCCCTGCTACACGAAATAAAACAAGAATGAAACAGAGGTGCTGCACTTGCTATATATTTCAAAAGAAAACTGTTCTGCTTTGACTTTGTGCTGCAATTGCTGAGGGCTTTAAGGGGGCTGGGGGAGGGAAAGAAAACATTGTGTTCCAGCTCCCCTCGTTACTTCTCCCCTAATTCCTCTGCTGAGGAATCCCAGCACAGCCATGGACTTGTCCATCTGCAGTTATCAGGTCTTGAATTTACAGAGCACCTTTTCTGCCCGGCTGCTTGCCCAGGAACATCCCTGCAGCCCGCCGTGAGCCAAAGGTCTCCTGGATTACCTTTGTGGAGCAACTCCTGAATCTCAGCAGAGCCATCCCAAGCACCATCCCAGCCCCCATGAGCTCTAAGCCAGTGTTTTTAGGAGGCATCCTCCCAGATAGGAAAGCTTTTCAGATCACCTTCAAGGAGTACTCTATTTTTAGCATCTGTGGACTCTCTTGGCTGCAAACAAGCAAAGCCTCTCTGTGGTGAATTCACAACAGGGCACTGGCAGGTGTTCAAAGTCTCTGTCTGAAGTGTGGCACAAAGGAAGCGAGGTCCCTGTGGAGCAGGTTGAGTCCGTGGTGCCACCACAGGATGCTGCCTGTCCAGTCCCCCCAGGTCGTGCAGAGGGACCTACACGGGCCAGGGGGCACAGCCCATCCGTTTCATTCACTCACACCTTTGCAATTGCCAAGTGCTCTTTGCACAAACAAGCTTTGATTACGGATTTGCAGACAACTGCTGCTCGGCTCAGTGGCCAAAATCTTTCCTTAAACAAGTTTTGGATCAAAACAAAGATCACCACTGTTTTGAATTTTCACCAGACTGGAAAAACATGCTGGACTTGGGGGGGGAGTCTGTGAAGTCCTTTGGCTTGGGTTCTTCTCCAGCAAACCAGCACAGAATGAATCCCCCTCAGCAGAACTGCTCTGCAGGATAAAGGGACCTCCCAGGAGAAGTTTCAGGCAAGCAGGGTATTAGTTATATTTGAAGTATTTATTTTTTCCTAGTCCTAATTCTGCTCCCCCAGTGGGCCAAAGGCACCTCCCAGTGCTCCAGCCTGGAGAGGTGGAGGGCAGGAGCCCTGACCACCCTTCCTTTGTGCAAGATGCAGCTGCTCTCACTCCACATTCGCACCCACGCACACTCTTGCTTTTTGTGGGGATTTCAGGGCATGGCACGTGTCCAGTGATGGGAATTTTGGCCTAAGTGCAGTGTCAGATTCACCCTCCCATCCTGCAGAGCTGTCAGGGGTGGAGGCATATTGACTGGGCACTGCAAATGCCTCCAGTGCAACAGATCCATAATGGCTTTGGAAACAGAGCACGAGATCAAATGCTGTCCTTCTAGTACGCGTTAATAAAACATGGTATTTAGAGAGGTGCCTTCTCCTGGATGGGGTGTGTGCTGCTGGCGTTGACAGTCCTTTTCAAAATGTTTCCTGATCCTGAATTTGAATTCCCTGGCAGCGGTCTGAGCCCCTTGGAGAATGACCCAAACCCTCTGTGATCCATCCAGCACCCCTAGGGCCGCTGGTTCTGTGGCACCAGGACCTGCCAAGCTGAGACAACAGGGTGGGGCTACAAACCTTCCCCCAAATTGTGGATCACAGAGCAGGTCCAACCATGTACCAGCACCTGGCACTGCTCAACTGCCCTGGGAGAATCAGAGGGAAGGAAAAGCCCATTCCCATTACCTGTCGTACTTTGCATTTTGCTCGCTGCATCCTACGCTGTGCGGGGCGAGGGCTGGGTCTGACCCTTGGCCAGGCTTCCCTGCCTGCTTCCCAGCTTGGCTGAGGCTCAGGAAAACCCATGGGCATGGAAGGGAAGCTGTGGAGGCAGCACCTCGGGCGAGCTGTGTGTGCCTGGAGCCGCGTGTGGGCTGGGAGAGCCGGAGCAGCTTGTAGCCCTACGTGCTGCAGACCGGGAGGAAGGAACCGGCTGCGAGGAGCAAGTGGGAGGAGGAGGAGGAGGAGGAGAAAGCTGTGTGTCAGCAAAAGAGGCAGATTGAGAGCTGAGACATGTTAGTGATTGTATTTGGGATGTGATCATCATTTCCTTGTGACTTGCACAGTCGGCAGGGGCCTGAGTGGTGCGGAAAGAAAATATAAAATCAGTGGTAATGAAGCTCCTACATCCCCTTCTGCTGCAGGGGGCTGTAAAGGAGGGTGAAGCCCTCATATCCCGTGCAAATCCAAGCATGGGCTCATCCAGCTGCTGCAGGGCAGGGTGCAGAATGCAGACCCCTGCTCCTGGGAGGTGGGACATCCATGGGTGGTGGGTGCTGCCAGCACAGCCAACCCCATGGAGTGCAGCCTCCTTTTCCTCTGGATACCAGTGGGTCTGGCCCTGATGGTTTGGTCCCCAAATCTCTCTCTGGGGGCATCTCCAGCACAAGGGAAGAGCAACTGTCGGCAGAAACCTGCCACTCATTTGGAGTGCTGGGCAGTGGCTTGGCCTCAGCACCCTGGGGAAGGGGGAGCTGGGAGCCCAGAGTGGGAGGAGGGGGGGCTTTTCATCACCCACTCGAATCTCCACCGTGGTAATTCAGATGAGTGTCACTGGCACATCTGTTCAGAGAGAGAGAAGTAATACAGGTCCAGCTGAGCAACGAAATTGCTTTCAGGACTGTTGATTCCCAGCTCGGGAGTGAGCGGTCAGCCTGACTGCAGACTGGAGATTTTTAATTTATTTTTCCCCTCTCCTTTGCCCTGTTCCTTGCAGCCAGCAGAGATCAGTCACATGTAAAGCAGGCACAGACAGGATCTTTGAATCCTATTCCCCCTGTTCCCATTCTCTGGGATAGATGGGCCATCTGGGCTCATTCATGAGACCCTGAAATCACTCACACATCGCTTCCATGAAGGATTTGCAGCTCGCCCGTGACCAGGCTGCCCTGCTCATCCTTTTGCCTGCCTGGCTCTGGGCTCTGCTCAGGAACCCGTTTCTCCTCTAGATGGTGCAGCTGCCATTGGGCACCAACGAGGCACCGAGATGCAGCCAGACCCCAGCCCCTGCAGCAGAACGTGGGGTACAGCCAGCCCTGGAGTCTCCTCATGACCCTTCCCAGTCTCTCCCTGAGGCAGGATGGGCGCTCTAGGGCACAGCCCCCAACGTGTCACCTGCCTGAGGGTCTGTGCCAGGTACCTGTGGAGCATCATTACTCTGCCAGCCACGGGCATGGAGCTGTGTGGAACCAAAGAATGAGAAATCCACCTCCTTCTATTCCTGGCCTCTCTGTCCTTGGCAGGGCCTGTCCTGGCAGTGCCCAGGGGAGCTGCTGGCAGAGCTCAGAGGAAGGCAGAGGAGAGGGGACACATCCTGGGGTGACCCCGTGCCTGGTGGCAATCACAGTGGAATTTCCGTTCACACCACGCACAGACCAAGCTGCCTGGAGGAGCCGAAATGCCATCATAGTCTTTTGTTAGAAACCCTGCTCCCCTGCCATCCCCTGACTCATCTCCAGGCAAGGAGGGATGTGGCTGCCAAACCCTCAGGGCTGGGCAGGAGAAGGGGCAGCTCGAGGCTGGTACACACTGAACCTCCTCTTCCCACCTGGAGATCCACCTCTTTGCCCACCTGATGGCACTAAGAAGGACACACACAGAGATGTTCTCCTCCTCCAGGGCCACTATTCCTTGTAGGAGCCATCTCCTTGCTGCAGCAGGGATTGTGTCAGGGCAGAGTGAGCTCTGCTGGGTTTGCCAGCCCCTGTGAGCCAGTGAGGACACAGGTGAGCCAAGCAGGTTGGATCTGGGATCCTGCAGACAAGGGAATCCTGCACAGCTCTCCCTGCAATACTCCCCACTTTTTTAGGCTAAAACCAAATGAATACGACCTTAATGATTTGAGTGAAACAATAGGAGACATTCTAGCATAAAGAAAGATTTTCTCCCATTAAGCTTTGCTGGCAAGCTTTAGAGCCTGTATTTTAAATAAATGTTATGGGTGCATTTAAAAACACACCATATGTTCTCCCCTGGATCTTTCTGGGAGCTGCTATAGTGTGGCTCTCGACTGGATCTCCCCTCCCGGTGCCAGGGAGTGTGTTTTGCCATGTGCCACCCACAGTCCCAAAGCTGTGTCCTGACTCTTCCTCGTGCCAGCGAAGAAGCCATGTGAGGGACTCCCTGTGCCCCACAACGTGGGCAAGTTTCTCAAAATCTCTGCTGTGAGCACGAGTCGCACAATAAACTCTTATTAAACCTTTGGTGAGCTGATTAACTTGCTGGGGGCCTGCGCTGCATCCCTGCCATGATTCCCACAGCTCTGCCAACTGCAGCACCTCCCTGTTTTTTTGGAAAACAGCCCCAAAAGAACCAACTGCAGCAGGGTTTGGGATGGTTTAGTTCCCCCCGACCGCTGTAGGTGGCACTCCGGCCCCGCCGCCCGCCCGGCTGCCAGCACTGTACTGATGCTGGCAAGGAGTCAGGGGATGAGCTCAAAGTTTACAGCAGATTTTCCCTTCTGACAGATTACTGCTTCATTTCTAAGAGCAGAACTTCTCATTAAGTACATTTTTGACATTTTGTCGAGAGGGGGGAAGTTGAGAGTTGTTTTGTTCAGACTGCGACTCCGGCTTCACTGGTCTGGGGGCTGTGGGGGGAGTTTTATTATTTTTTGCTTTGGCACCGAAGTCCCTGTTCATAATTATTCAGTTCTGAGCACAATTACTGCGTATTGGAGACAGATATGTTCCAAACAGAACCCAGCTGAACAGCCAGGAGGATTTTGAGGTGGAGAAGTGGCAGCTCCCTGTTCCAGCAGTGCTTGGATTTCAATGCTAATCCAATAAGGTTTGATTAAAGTGTATTTTCAAGGCAAACTCAAATCTAAGAGCTATTATCATTGCTCTGAGCACTGTGTGAGTGCCTGGGCATGCCAGGCTTTGGCTGAGCTCGGAGTTAAGGATTACAAGGCATGAAGTCGGTCCCAACTCTGCCAGGGACTCGTGGCTGTGTGATGGGGACCTGGGCACATCCCGAGGGGACCCAGTTTGCCTTGGGCGAAGCTCTGCTGTCACCAGGATGTCCCAAAGGACAGATCAACAACTAATTTTAGTGTCAATTATGCAAATCAGCCTTGATGGAAACTCAGGAGTGAGGATATTATCACTTTTATTTCTTGTCTGGGTGGGGAATAGCCCTTTTGGAAAATCCTTCTTCTTGCACAGCCACAGACGTTTCTTCCTCTTGGGTTCCTTTCAAGTGAAGAAAATGCTGAGCAAGGTTGTTGCCATAAGCTCCCAGGACATTTTCATTGATCCAAATCAAAGAGCAAGCATCAAAAAGGCACCGGGTGACGTTGTGGGTGTATTCTAATTATGAAAAATGTGGCAAGCAGCTTAAAGAAAGCAAGAGCCTCATGAGAGGAAAAGCATTTCACTTCTCTCAGAAAACACTTTTTCTCATTATCCAAGTGCTGAAAACGTGCGCTCCTCGGGGGAAAGGACCGTGCTGGCCTTTCCCAGCTCACGTCAAGCGCAACATCAACAAAATTGTATTGAAGTGCCCTGAGATTTTTCTCTCGTGCACTAATTGCCTTTCCAGCCCGGACTCTTCTCATTCTCTGTGCAAGCACAGGTATAAACTGCCTTGCTTTGCTGCCCCAACAATGCCCAGTGCTCCTGCAAAGAGGCTGTGCTCTTCTCCAAGAAACACTTTTTCATCAGCTTTGACAAGCATTTGGAAATCTGGTTTTCTTTGTATCAACAGCTGTGGGTGCAGATGCCCTCTTCCTCTTGCTGCTCCCCTGTTCTGCCTGCATTTCAAAGCTGGGATAAACCCTCAGCTGCTGGTGATTCAGACCTTTCCCTTCCCTTTGATGGTCCCTGGGGGACAGTGGCCTCGGTGGTGACATGAGCTGGCAGCAGTGGCCACGTAGGCTGGAGGCACAGCCTGAAGTGGTGATGGGCTCAGGACCGGGATCACCTCCAGGTGATCCACCTTTCCCTGGCACTGCCTGGTTGTGGCTCCTCTTTCACAGAGGCTGCTGGGTCTGGGAGGAACGCCCTTTTCAGCAAAGCTATCAGACCTTCCTCCCCTGGTGAGTGACACGCTCCTGCCTCAGAAAATGAGATTACAGCGTCTTTTATCCGTGACGGCTCGAAGTGCTGCTGCTGCTTGTTTTAGGGAAGTATTTTAGATGGAGACAATCCTATTGACGTTTTTCCTGAGAGGCTGATGTTAGGGCTGGGTGCTAAAGACACGTCAGAAGGTGCTTTAAACCACCGACCTGGTCACCCTCTCACCCACGGAGCCATCGCTGCAGACTTGAGGGGCATCTCTGGGGGGAGACTAAAAGGACTCTCTTGCCCCCCCCACAAGGAGAAACACAAGTGTGGGTCTGTTACAGCCCAAGACAGGCTGGGCGGGCCCAGGGAAGGGTTTCTCTGGCGAGGGAGGGATGCGGCACATGGCGCCGTGGCTCCCGGCAGATGGTACACCCGTCTCCGCGCACTTGATGGGGTGGTGGGAGAAGTTATTATGAAAGACTGCTGTGACATTCACAGCACAGATCTGCCAAACGGTGTCTCGGGGAGATGGAAGGAGCACATTGCGATGCTGCATAAATTGGTGCAGAGATATATCTGGTGCTGTGTTTCAGAGCAGGGCGGGGAGAAGCCCCAGGCTGGCTGTGGAGCCACATGGACTCTCCATCCTGTGGGCCCACCCTGGGGGAGCAAGGGCTGCACATCCCAGTCCAGGATCACTCACCACCTGCCCTGCCTGAGTCAGAAGAGAGCTGTGCTCTTGCTTTCTCTCTGTGTGGAGGCAGTGTCTCCTGGAGTTATCATTCCTGCTTTTTGGACAGAAAGCAAAACAAAATTGAGAAAATCTCAGCCCCAGCAAGAAGATGGTCCAGCTGAGATTTAGGTGGGATTTATTTCCCTGCTTTTTCCATCTCTTTGCTTTCAGGGTCAGCTCCTCTCCACAGCTTGCCCACCCTGGGCAATGGAGCAGAGGCACCACAAATATCCTCTTTCATTTTTGCTTCCTCTGCATCTTGACAAAGGGGTTTAATTTTCCATGGCAACTGCATCCATGAGACCTCCCCACGCACGGACCCACTCTGTGGGGTGCCAGAGGGCCATCCTGTGCCCAGCTCCACTCCAAGCAGGACCCTCTCCCCACCAAATCCTGCAAATAGAAGTGGCCAGTGCATGAGCAAGTTGTGGTCTCAGGGGAACTTTTCCCGCTGGCACAGCAGAAGCAGGAGGATCCATCCCTGAGCTTCCCTGTGCTGCCTCGGTGGGCTCTGCAGTGCAGGGCTGGCTGGGGTGGTCTCCCCGTGGCAAAGGAGATGTGTTCCCACCTGGATGTGTGCTGGATGTGGTGTCTCAGCAGCCGGGAATCATCAGCCTGGGAGCAGAAGCTCCCCCTCTTCCCATAAACAGCCAACAAAAACGAACGCCCACGAGGACGACATTCATACCTACAAATTAGCTGTGCTGTGGAGCTGCAATCAAACAAACCTCCTCCAGTGTGATGGGAAACCTGTGCAGCTCCCGCCCCATCCTGTCCCTGTCCTCATCCCCGTGCCAGCTCCTCTGTATCCCGAGCTCCTTGTTCCCCCTCCAGGTTGGTGCTGCTGACCCCTCTGAGCTGTGCCTGCTTTGGGTTGCTGTGTGGGGGTGGTTTTAATTCCCCAGGGGATTTTCTGATGGTGATTGGGAAAGAACCTGTCCTGCAGGTTGCAATTCCCTGGATCTACAGCCATAAAGCAAGGTGGGAAAGGGCCTGGTCCTGCCCTGACAGCCAGAGGCCCACCAGCTTGAGGAAGAAGACAGAGGAAAAACAACCATGCATGTGGTACCTGGGCTGATTTCTACCCCATTTGCTCATCCCAGCAGGAAAATCCCAATTTCTGCCGATTCTCCATCTCCCAGCAAACACCTACTGGCACCTCCCAAGTGGTGGCACCCCCTGTCCCCAGCCTAGGGCACCCAAAATGTCTCTCTGCTCCAAAACCCCAAAGGAGGAGATGTGGATGGGAGGTCTCAGGGGAGCCCGTGGCAGCTCAGGGAACCCTGGAACCCTCCAGAGTGAAACACGAGCCTGACTCCCTTGGGCTGCCCAGTGCTGGTGAGATGGAAACCCCCCTAGACTACCCCAGCCTTTTGAGGGATTCTTTTCTCCCTCCTCAAATAGCTGGCAGTGGTGGGAGACCCCCAAGACACCCTAAATCAGCTCAGCGAGTTCTCCTGGGGACACTGCAGGGAAAAGGGGATCTGAGTCCAAGCTCATTCACTCAGTGCAGCCTTTCAGGAAGAAATAATTAGTTCCCTGTTTTTCACCAGGAGCTTCTCCCCCTCCATGCCCTCTCATGCCAGGATGATGTGTCATCATGAGAAGCTGCAGGATCATTTCCATAAGATAAAAAAATTAAATAGCTCCTATTCATCACTGGGCTTTGTACTAATAGCCCATGCTCTTTAAAGCAGGAGCGTGGCCGGGGCTGTTCCTGCTTCCATCTTGTGGGATAAAGGATCTCTGTGCAATCCTATAATAACCTCTTTCATCTGACGCCCTCCAAGTGCTTTTGGACATAAATTAATTAAGCCTCACAACACCCTATTGAGTTCAAGCTCACCCAAGGGTTTTCATCATGTGTTCCAACAATTCATGGCATCTTTTTGGTGCCAGTTTTTGGCAGCCTGGGGGTTGTGTCCAGCTGGGGAATGAGTGGGATCCATGCAATTATTTCTGCCACACGTTGGCTGCTCCTGCAAGGGCTGGGCTGCCCTTGGGGTTAATCATAGAATCATGCAAAGTTTTGGGTTGGAAAGGACCTTAAAGGACCTGCCTACTTCCCATGCCCTTCCACTAGCCCAGGTTGCTCCAAGCCCCATCCAACCTGGCCTTGGACTCTTCCAGGGCTGGGGCAGCCACAGCTTCTCTGGGCAACCTGTGCCAGGGCCTCCCCACCCTCACAGGGAAGAATTTCTTTCTAATACCTGAGTTAAACCTGCTTTCTTTCAGTGAGGCTAACAAGGCTCTTGCAGGATTTGGGCTGTGGAAGGATTTGCCGTGTGCTGCGAGAGGAGAGGGGGGAGCAGGAGCTGCTGGTGTGGAGACTGTGGTGCTGGGGATGCAGAGTGGCTCATCAGTGGCTTCAGAGTCCTAATTATATCTCTTTAATGAGCACCCACACTGTTATCAGGGGTTCCTCTGGGGCTAAGCGGCGATCCAGGTTCTTTTAATTACTTCTGACTCTTAATTTTCATGTCTGTGCTAATCCTTGTAGTTCCCCTTCCTCACTTGGCGCAAAGGACTCATTACCAGGAAATGCTTCCTCCTCCTCTCTGCTCCTTGCACAAGGTTTTTTCTTCTTTTTCTCCCCCCAGATATTGCAGAAAGAGAAGGAGCAGGAAGAAACTGCTCACCAAAGACAGGTTGGAAGGGTTTAAGTTTCTGGAGGAAGCACAGGAAGGTGGTTGGGATGGAGAGCCCATCTCCCACTTCCACAGGGCCCGGAGCTGAGAGGGAGCCAAGCCTGCAGGCGTCAAGAGCACCAGGGACAGATGATTTCCTGCAGGCACTGGCTGTGCTCAGCCCCACTCCCAGCACAGGGACTGCTCCTTGTGCACAGACATACCTCACCCAGGAGCTTCTGGCACCTCTCCAAGGTGGGAATTGCAGCGGTTTAGTCCCCGAACTCTGGCTCTGCTGCTCAGCATCCCATGGCGGGGAGTGGTGAGGGCTACCCTAAACGTGCCATGGTGCTTTTCCCCATCCCTGCCCCTTCCATGCAGCCTGTGGCAGGTCTGGCAGCTGCCAGAGCTTGACTCAGAGAGCACAAGTGTCTCAGAGAGGCTTTAGTTCCGTTTTTGGATTGTTCTGGCCACGGAGAGGGCACTGATGGAGACATGAAAGCCCAGAGGCACTTCAGAAGGATGGAGACGAGGAGGATTCTTGCTGGGAGAGACAGCCCAGGCTTTCAGCGCTGCCCCAGCCGTCTTTGACTGGCAAGGCGTTTGATCTCGAACCAAGTCCTCGATGTTTTTGTGATCAGGGCGGGACCTCTCCTGCCTGGGAGCGCCTGTGAAGCCTCCTGCTCGGGAATCCCTTCTCCAGGAGGAGGCTTTAAACTCCTCTCTTGCAGGCTGACCTTCACAGGGGGGTCCTGGGCAGCTCTTGGAGGGGGAAAAGTCTTGGTGGCATTTCTGCTGCTGGCGCTGGGGTGGGAGGACAGAAGTGGTGGCTGCCACCGGGAGGGCAGGAGGGGCTGGGGGTGCTCTCTGTGCCCCCCACCCGGGGTCCCAGATGCTTGTGCAGGTCCTTGAAGGGCAGTGAGAGGGAATGGCAGGGTGGTACCAGTCTTAGAAAAAAGCACCAACCCAGCCCCAGAAGCAGAGCCTGCTGTGGGTGATCGGGGAAAACTGAGGCACAGACATGCCCTGAGCCTCAAAAAGCACTTAAGTGCTCAAGCCCATGCTCAAGTTAAGCTGGAGCCCGTGGTTCCACACCCGAGCTGGTTTCCCCCGTCCTCTGATGTTTTCCGCAGTTTTTTTCCCCTTGACTGAAGCAAAAAGGTTTTCAAAAGTGGGACTCGGGCCTTGAAGTGACACGTAATTGAGGGTGGTAATTAAAGGCAGAGTCGAGCGCTGAGTGAAAAAGGGAGAAATAAAGGAAAAGCGCCAGTTGCAATTTTACAGTTTAATTGGGTTTGCTTTCTCCCGTGGTGGGGAGGTGGCAGGCAGACCCCGGAGGCACACGGGACTTTCTGATGTTGCTGGGATCCAGCTTTCCCAAGGATAACTGCGCAACTCCGCCGCACATTAAAAGGCAGGGATTAGCAAAAGGCCTTTTTCATATACTTTTTTCTCCCCCCCCCGAGAACGGGAGAGCTTCTTGAAGCAGAAGCTTTCAATAATTAAAAAAAAAGCAAAAAGGAAAAAATAATAAGTGTTGATATGGAAAGTATATGAAAATAGATCTCTGCTGACTTCCCCGCTCTGAGATATCGTCGACTGGCAATATTTTAAGTTTCTCTAATAAGAGAGCTCCAGGTGGTGGCTTTGGCAGCACTGGGAGGTGGGAAGCGCCGATTTGAGGGCAGGATGTGCAGGGATTGTGTGTCCTCAGAGCCACCTGGGCAGTGGGTTGAAGCTGGGGGTCGGTGCCAGCCTTGCAGTGGGATTTTGGGGTGGCAGCTTGGCTTTTGTGGGGCACAGCCCATCCTGGGGCAAGAGGCACCCTTGGCAGAGCAGCTCCGACTGCTGTGCTTTGGCATGGGAGTATTCTCACTTGTATAAATTATATAAATCATCCCCCTGGATGAGGGAGTGTGCACATAAATATGTAGATTCGGGCTCCAGCCCTCATGACTTATTCACCAGCAGCATCATATTGTTTCTAACTTTGGAGCAGTTCCTGGAAACTGTTCGTTCTTCAAATTAAAAAAAGATATATGGGCGCTGCTGGAGCAGCTGCGTGTTCTCCTGGAAGCGCTGGGTGTGCTGGGGACGGGCTGAGCAGCAGCAGTTGTTGCCTCCCACCAGCTTGGATTCAGCTGAGGGGCTCACACCCACCCCGGGAAGGGAAGGGAGACCTGTCTGTGCAGTGGGAGTTTGCAGGGTCCTGCCCTGGCTGTGTCCCCCTTCCCCAAGGCAGCCCCTGCCCTAAACCTCCAGCTTGCAAAGAAATGGCTGCAAAACTTCACTTTTGCACCAGCCTCAGTTCTCCTCCACTTGAGGCACCCCTGGGGTGGATCCCAGGTGACCCAGGATCCTTTTCCACATCCCCATGCCCGATGCTTGTGGTGCTGCAGGGTGCCAGTGATGCTTCAAACTGAAAGAGTGGGTTTAGATCGGATGTCAGGAAGAAATCCTTCCCTGTGAGGGTGGGGAGGCCCTGGCACAGGTTGCCCAGAGAAGCTGTGGCTGCCCCATCCCTGGAAGTGTCCAAGGCCAGGTTGGACAGGGCTTGGAGCACCCTGGGCTAGTGGAAGGTGTCCCTGCCCATGGCAGGGGATTGAAAGGAGATGATGTCTAAGGTCCCTTCCAACATAAACCATTCTGTGTTTCTGATTCCATGCTCACCTCAGCTCCCACCCCAGCCACTCACCGCTAAACTCAGCTCCCATTTTACTACATTTTCCTGAGATGGGCACATGAAGGGGCAGTGGCAGCAGCTTCCAGCCTTCAAACAAGGTAGTTTCACCCAAAATGGATGAGTGAGCAACCTCTTTGCTGCTCCCACCGTGCGGGACCATTGCCCAGTCAATGAGCAGCCCCAATAAGGATTAACAGCAGCAGTTGTTATGCATCCCAAAATATCCTGCTTAATAGACTCTGTCCTAGTATTGTCCTAAGTGGTTGGGAGCGGGGAGTGTGGAGGCAGTAACGGTGTGGACATGCCATTTGCGCAGGAATTATTCCTCGCCGAGATTTATCGGAGAGCTCAAATCGCTGTTAATAAAACACAGTTTTGCTGGTGCGAGGCAAATTGGTTTTCGTGGAGGCTGGAGGGATCCACGTAGAATAGTCCAGGTATCATCTCTGGCACAGCAGGGAAATGAGCTTCCTGCTTTTTGCGAGGCCAGCGAGGTCAGATCCTTGACCCTGTTGGAAAGGGTTGGGAGGAGCCCCAGAGTAAAGGGCTTCCCCTCCTGGACTGCTGCCGCCTCCCGACAATCACTTCATTCCTTCACTCTCCACTTTGCCAGCCCTTAAATCTCCCTTAGATGTTTTAAATGTACTTTAAATTTCTTTCCATTCCTAAAAGCTCCCTGAGAAGATCTGCTGTCCACAGCCTCTTCCAAGTCTGCCTGGTTTCCTCCCAAATTTCTTTCCCCACGGGCGGCCGGGCTGATCCTTGTAGCTCTGCGCTGCTTTCATGAGCTGGGAGAGACCAGCCCCTTGTTTTAAAGCACAAATAAACACACCATCCTGTAATTCCTCCACTGCAACTGAGTTATTTTCCTCCCAAACCCCTGTGCCTTGTGCATTCAGGGGAGTGGGTTCTATAGAAAAAGCCGCAATTTAATCTGGGAATCATTCTGCTCAGAGAAACCGCAGAGGAGGAGAGTGGAGATCTCTGGCATCAATAAATCATGACATGTTGGGAATTTCACAGCTCTGCATAGCACATTGTGTGGCACAGCATGGATGTGGGCATCCCTCATCCCTGGCCCATCTGCAGCAGGACCCTCTCATGGTGACGCGTGAAATGGGGGATTAATATTTATTTAGTTTGTTTGCTTAAGAGGCAAACATTTGCTGATGTGTTCTTGGCAAATCCAGGACATTAATTACTGGGTACCAGAGCACTGGAGTGCTGTAATCCACTCCACACCTCGGCGAGTCCCTGCTCTCATATCTGCTAATCCAGTACTTGGAGGACAGCCCACATCCAGGGCATCGGAGAGGAGCTGGATGGAGCTTTGGGACTGCCCGTGGGGAAGCACCATCCCAGAGGAGCTGGATGGAGCTTTGGGACTG
>JAYRBT010000038.1:2911551-2923371 GCA_036023395.1 Myiotriccus ornatus
AGAGGAGCTGGATGGAGCTTTGGGACTGCCCGTGGGGAAGCACCATCCCAGAGGAGCTGGATGGAGCTTTGGGACTGCCCGTGGGGAAGCACCATCCCAGAGGAGCTGGATGGAGCTTTGGGACTGCCCGTGGGGAAGCACCATCCCAGGAGGTGCCGGGCTCTGTTTACAGCCCCAACCCTTCTGTGAGACCTTCTGCCACCTTCAGACCTGTGGTGGTCCCGAGAAGCCCAAGGCACTGAGCCCTTGTGGGTTTTTCTGCTCCTCTGTCTTTCCCTGGGGAGGGACAGGATGGGCTCAGCCCTGGGAACGGGCACCGACCAGGGCCTGGGGACCCCCAGGACCTGCTGCCATCTCCCCTTCCGAGGGTGTCAGAGGAGCTGAGCAGGCAGCACTGACAGCAGTGCCAGGGAGATTGCTGGAAAATTTTAAAGCAGAGAAAAAGCCACATTCCCCCTCCCCTCCTCGTGGAGATTAAAACGGAGATTGAGCCGCTCCGCAGAGCTGCGCTGCCCTCGCCACCAGAATAACAATGGCTGTGAGAGATAATTAGTTGAGCTTCTCCAATCCCAACAATTAATTGAACCCCTCCAACCCTGATAATTAACTTGAGCCCCTACAACCTTGGTAATTAACTGAGTTCCTTCAACCCCAATAATCAGCCAGGCCCCTCCAACCCTGATTGATAACTGAGCCCCTCTAACCCTGATGTTCAGCTGAGCCCCTCCAACCCTGAGCCCCAGAAGTTCCTCATCCAAATTGATGCTGGGCAACACAGAGGGTCCCAAGGCCCGTTCCCCTGGCTCTGCCCACCCCCGAGGACCCTCTGCACCAGCCAGGGCCAAGCTCCTTCCCGACCTCCCCCAAAACCATCACAGCCCAGGAGCAGCAGCCCTGCGCTGTCTCCTCTGGGTTGCAGGAGGTTTAGCAAAGCCCTAAGAGGATCACGGGGAATTTTTCTCCATGATTATTCATGTCTAACAAGAACTGGCAGCTTTTTTATTTTCTGCTCTCCCAGGCTTTTCCAGAGGCTTTTTCTCCCCCCTTGCCCTGCAAGGGCTTTCAGCAGGTTTCTTAAGTTTTATTGCTTTGATCCCATAATGTGCCGTTATGCAACGAGACAAGCTCTTCCCGTCACTTCCCGGGCTTCAGCCAGGCCTTTTGCTGTAATAGGCACAGCACTGGCTTGAAATATTAACGAGTTTTACCTTAATTACCTTTCGAGCTTCTCAGGGCTCTCTTCGTTTTCCTTCTCGCTCTCTTTTTAATATCAGCCAGGAGCAGAGCCAGATGCTGGGGGAAGGTGGGGTTCATCCCCCTCCTCTCCTCACCCTGTGCACTGAATGTTGCCCCTGTGAAGGAGGGTCCTTGGAGGGGTGGGCAGCTCCCTGAGCTCTATGCTGTCAGGGCAATGGGGGTGGAATTTTTATCTCATGGTGAAACTTTTCCCCCTGGAAATCTGGTTACTAGAAAGAAGAGGGCGTCCTTAACCTCTTACCAAGCGTGGAGCATGGGATGCCCCAACCTGTGCTACCCAGAACTGGCCTCTCCATCCTCCCTGGCACAGGAGACCTTTCCCCCCAGCCCTCAGCCCTGTGTCCATCATCTTGGCACTGGGAGAGGCAGCAGCTTCCTGTGGCACTTCCCCAGCTGTCCCCGCTCTGTCACCACTGCCAGTGACACTTAAATTCCTGCAAACCTTTATTAGGTAAGTGCATTGGGGCAGCAGCACAGCAGTGGAGCATCTGAAGGGCTGCTGAAGCTAATTTCCTGATTCATCCGAGTTTCTCATCAAGAGGAGTGGTGGCCCTGCTGGGGACAGTGTTCCTGGCTCAGGGGACAGAGGGGGAAGGACATGGGGGTGGGGCTGGGTTTTTATTACACACCTCAGCCCCGCCAACCCGGCTCCTTTTTAAGCCAAAAGCCAGGAGGAGAAACTGGATCAGTGCTTATTTATTAACGTGCTTTTTGGTTCAGTAACACACACACACACACATGACGCGTTTGCCGCCGTGGAATTCAGCGCGGAGCGCCGGAAAGTAGGGCGAGCGAGACACTAATAGCTCCGAACAAGGAGGCTGATTCATGGCTCTTTGCTGCAAAACCCCCGTTTAGCTTCCCAAAGACTAATTTTACGTTTGCTGTCATGTTCCATCAGACCCACGGAGGTGGGCTGGGTGCTGGGGATGGTGGGATGCGGGCGCCGGGTGGGATGCAGGGACCGGTGGGATGCGGGGCACGGTGGGATGCTCAGCACGGCACGGCACAAGCTCTGCACAGGAGCAGCATCTCCCCAGGGTTGCTGTGTTTTATCAGAGTTTCTCTAGAACGTTTTATCAGTTTTTCTACCCATCATCCGGGAGCAGGGCTGGCAGGACAGACATCTGGGAGAGGACAGCATTTCCAGGTGCAGTGCCAGGGAAAGCACCAGCCCACGAGCTTTGGTGTCCACGGCACGGGGTGCCAGTGGCTGTGTGTCCCCTGGTTGGTGACTTCAGCGGTGACAACACAAGCCTTGGCTGAGTCTCCAGGAGTTTTACTCCCCAAAGCTGCTCCTGCAGCTTCTGCCCCAAACTTGGCTGCTCAAGGCTGGGCAAAGCCAACTTTCCCAGCAGGAAGACAGGCTGTGATTATGTTATTGATGCCACAGAGAGCCGTGAACCCAAACCAGCCACTTTTTAAATGGTTTATTTTTTTCCCCCCATACAACTTGATCATCTCTTCTGCTTGAATCTGCGGCTGCTCTAATGAGCTGTCTCACACAGCTGAGCAGGCTGGAGAGAAATGGGGGAAGCAGGAAAGTGATGTGTAATCCCACAGGGAGCATCGGCACTGGCAACTCCCGGCCCCATCGCCCTCCACCTGGCACAGCAGAAGCCCCCCTGAGCCCCCAGGCCTTTCCCTTTGGACCTTTCTGGCTTTCATGGGTGTTTTTCTAAGTAGCAGAGTGGGGGGTCAAATTCCTTGTACCCTCCCAGTGCAATGGGCTGCAGAAAATATGAGATAAATCCTACTTTGAGGACTCCGTTTCTAATGAACTATCTGCTTTTTCTGCTGCCACATTTTCTTGACCCTTAATTTTTGGAGTGGTGGGGGACTGTGAAAGTGGCCTTGGGTTATTGTTGAAACTAAGGGACTGCCTGGGATGCTGAGAAGCAGCACCGGGAGCGCTTGAAGGGACCAAGGCTGGAGTAGAACACAGAACAGGAAAAAAAAACTATTCTCCCCCAAATCTCTGCGTGTATCACTGTCTGTGATGCAAAGCAATGTAATCAGACAACTGGGACACAGGGCATGAATTAAACATTCCCCCATAGCTCCTGAAGACTAATTCCTCGAAGCCCAGATCCATGGGTTTTAAAACCAGGAGGGACTGTTGGCATCGTTTGATCCCACCTCAGTCAGTCACGTGGGACTGGGGAGGAAAGGACACTGTGTGCCAGGGGCTGGTTCCCATGGCACAGCTGTCACCATTCCTCTGTCACTGCCAGGGAGGGGACACTGCTGCAAGTGTCCCATCGGTATGTGAGGATGGCTCAGGGGGAACCCACTCTAGCCATGGAACAGGGGCATTGCCCCCCAAGCAAAGGAGGACCATCCCCTGGGGCAATAAGTGGTGGGGAGATAGGCAAGAGATCCCCCATTTTCCAGCTGGAGCATCATCTTCAGTGATGGCCTAGTGGCCCCCAGCTCTGCTCTTCCGAAGAAGGGGGTAGCGACAGTCCCTGTGGATTTTTCCTGGATCTCTCCTGGTTTGGAGCATCTTTTCCACGAGCAGGTTTTGCTGTGCATGGATGGGCAGCCTCTGAGAGCACACTGCCTGTGTGGTTCATTAATTACTCACGTTATAAGGCTATTACAGCCAAGAAATTGCATTATTAAAAAGAAATCTTTGCAGACGCTTCAAATGCGTCAACCCATTCAATAGCTGACACTGGGTCATAATTAAAAGTAAAAAGTATAGGCCAGAAGGGGACAAAAAAATGGCAGATTTCCTGAATATGGCTAATGGAAACATTATTAACATTAGAAAATTGCATAGGAGAAATCACTGGCTCCTGGCCCAGTTTAAATATGCATCAGGCTCCTGACGTGTGCCTATGGTGATTAACAGCATTAAGTGAAAAAAAATACTAAATTAAATTCATTGAGCTGCCTTCAGTGGCTGTGTCTGGCTCCTTTGTTCCCTTCATTACAGCAGGCAGGCAGTGAGCAGGCAGGGTTAACCCTGGGATGCTCCTGCCTCCAGGATGTGCATGGAACCACGGGCACCCAGCACGTTTTCCAGCCAAGCTGAAGACAACCCAGAGCCCAGGGCTGGGCATGGCCACCCTTGGAGGAAAACAGGAGCTGCACATGGTGGAGAAGATGATGAGAAGGGAAAGTCCTCTTTGCTCCCACCTGGGCTCTGCTGCCCGTTTGCACCCCTGGGGGATTTGAAGATCCTCCAAGCCTCTGCCCAGGTCTCTTCTGCACCCTGAAAGAGCCTTTGGGTGATGCTTTTTCTCCCTTTTTCTGAGCTCAAAGCTCACAGTTCTGTCACAGCTTTGCTTTGCTCTCAGGTTTTTTTGGCGTTTCTACATTTGTTCTTCATGGACGTTGCTGTGAATCAATCTGGCGTCAGGCCCATTCCCTGCCTAATATTTCTCAATAATTTATTATCAGCGGTTTAATCCTCCAGGGAGCTCCCTCCACATTAGAGCCTGTTGTTCAGTCAGGTCATGTCCCAGACTGGAAGCACTTCCAGCCCTTTGATTTGTTTGTGTTTTATGTTTTTGTTGGGAGAGCAGTAAAAGATACGAATTTTTCCCCCCTCTTGAAATTAATTTATCATCTCGGTTGTTTCCTTTATTCTCTCCAATTGAACCATAACTTTTTGGTCCCTCTCATCTCCCTCTTTCTCAGTTCTGTTCCATATGGATGCCATGGGATGCAGCTGGATGCAAGCACCTCCCTGCCCCTTGCACATCCTGCTCCCCCCATCTCTGAGTTATCCCACGGGAGAACAGTAGTTTGCTGAGCCTCCTGGTCTGCTCAATCTGGTTGACATCCCCCACTTCAACCAAAACCCAAATTTGCATTCAGAAAGTTGAAAAAGCACCAAGAAGCTTAAAGTGACCTGAGCAAGCAAGGATTTGGGGTGGGCTTCTAACTGCCTTGGAAAAGAGATTTATTTTTGGAGTATTGAAGCTCTTAGAATTAAAAAGTCCCCAGCTTTCAGCCTAGGAAGGGTCTGCCCCGAGGGAGACATTGTCTCAGCCCCTCTGCTCCCCCTGGACCAGCACATGGCAGCGGGGCTGAGCTCTGTGGTGGTTTTCAGTTCATCCCACCAAACCTCCCCACCCACTGAGTTCATCATCCCACTTCTTCCAAAGTTTAGACAAAGCTGGGAGAGCTCATCCCTGGTAACAGGTGATGCAGCACCACTGCCAAGTGTTTCCATGAGGCTGATTAAAACCATTCATGGAGAATAATATTAATCAACACTGTTCCCCTCTCCCTGGAGCAATTAGGTTGTGTGCGCTTCTCCGTCGTGTTCCTTGGAGCAGTTCTCGATCCAACGTGCGAAGCACCACGTGGGAGCTGCTGCCTCTTTGGGCAGGGAAGTGTCACAGCCTGACCCTGTGTCTGAGGTGCCAGCCAGGCTGGAGGAGTCAAGCTGCAGCCTCTGGAAGCTCAAGGAATGCAGTGATTTCGGCATCCCCCGACACAACCCGAATCCCGGGCGTGGTTTTCCGCGTGCAAAGCAAAACCTTGCAGAAAAAGGCAAAACCTTTCCTCCTCCCCTGCAGTCATGATGAAAAGGGCCTTTTTTTCCAGCTCCAGGAAAGAGGGTTTCTTTACCCAGGGGCTGAAAGCAGGGTCACTGCCAGGTAAATCCTGGTTGATTCCAGGCTTGAACTCGGATGGCTGTGCCCTGCTGCCGTGCCGTGGCTGTCACGGGAGAAGCGGCTCGTGGATGAACCGCAGGCACAGAACAGGGATGATGGCACTGGCAGGGGACACGGTGCCACCCCAGGTTTGTCACATGCTCTGTCACACTGCTGACAGGCCAGGCTGCTGGGGAGACCGAGGGGAGGCAGGGATTCAAAAGCATCCAGAAAACTCGGAAAAAACTCGGGAGCAGCAGAGGAGCTCTGCACCTCTTACGTGTTTGCACCCCGGAGAGGAACCAGCAGCTTTAGGCAGAAATAGGGACGGCGAGCTGGAGATTTTCATATGAAATATTAAGATCCTGAGATCGTTGGAGTGGAAGGCAGAGCCGATGTGGCTCCTGAATAAATCATCGGAGCCGACACATGTGCTCGCCCGCAGTGACGTCTTTTAGGGGAGAGCGTGGGACTTGGAAAGAGGAAAAATAAAGTGGAATAAAATGAAAAACAGGGCACTTTTCCCCCCCAGGGGCTTTGTTAGTGAAATAATTAGCTTATCTCAATCTCCTGTTACATGCCAGCTTAAATCTGCCCCCTTGTTTGCCTCTCACCAGCCCGTCCACCGTGCCCTCCCCCTGCACTGCCAGACCAGAGCGTGCCTTGGCAAAACACACAACTCAGTTAAAATTTCATGGTCTCTGCATAACCAGTGGCCTGTTAGGAAAAAGCTGAAGCCTGGGGACCGTGGTGCGTCCCTCAAGCTGGAGGAATGCTGGAAGAAACCACACACAGAGATCACCGAGTGTCCAAAGCTTTGTTCAAGAGATGCTCTAAAACCTCACTGGGACCTTTCAGTACTTATAAAAAAGAAGGAGAGAGACTTTTTACATGGGCAGATAGTGACAGGACAAGTGAGAAAACAGATTCATGTGCTGAAGGATGTTACTGAGCTTGAGGAGTGCGGGTGATACTAATCCCAGTGAAAGGGAGATTTGCCCTTGTTAGGAATCAAATGTTTCTCAGGTGGTTAATTCTTGTCTAATTAAGAGCTTCAGAGCCCTACAGAGGACTGGTTTCGGCTGGTTCTGAGCCCTCCCTGGAAATAATGTTTTCCAACATCTCTAGCATCATCCCCAGAAAATGTCTCTGGAGTTAAATCCTCAAGACAGACTCGGGTTTTTAAAAAATGCATCGCGAGTGCATCAGCAACACCATCACATGAGCAGGAAAGTAGGACAGGCACGGTGAGTTCCTCGCGCTCCCTCCCTCCCTGCGCCGGGCACTGGGGCTGCTTGGGACGTCCTGGATCCTCTGAGCTGCCTCATGCCATCAGTTCCTCACCTCCAGGGGCACTCCAGTGACTGTTTCTCCTGCAAAAGGCCTGGGAGGCATTTCGGTGTGTTTATTATCTTTTCCTTTGAAAAGCAGGAGAAACAGAAAGGTTATTAAATTAACAGCCTTCCAGTACCTCAAGGGGCTACAGGAGAGCTGGAGAGGGACTTTCACAAGGGCATGGAGTGATAGGACAAGGGGGAATGGCTTCACACTGGCAGAGGGATGGGATATTCTTCCCTGTGAGGGTGGGGAGGCCCTGGCACAGGTTGCCCAGAGAAGCTGTGGCTGCTCCAGCCCTGGAAGTGTCCAGGGTCAGGATGGACGGGTCTTGGGGAGACCTGGGATAGTGGAATGTGTCCCTGTCCAGGGAAAGTAGGTGAAGGACCTTAAGATCCTTCCAACCCAAATCATTCTGTGATTCTGTGATTATTAAGAGGGTTTTATGGACTTTTGAAGATAAGTCCCAGGGGTTTCCATGTGAAATGGAGAAGAAAGTTCTCCTGCAGAAGTGAGTGGTGCTTGGATTCTGGCAGTGAGTGTTCTTGGCATCCCCACAGTTGATAGGTATCAATCAAAAAAAAAAAAAAAGAGAAGTCCTGTTTTCACCTGCCTCGTTTTTCCTCTGGGCTCCTCTCTATAATTAATCCCCTGCTGGGATGTTCATGCAGCCCCTGCAATGCCACAGGACACGGCCGCGGCTCCTGAGGAACCTCAGGACTTGGGTCTGGCGTTCCCTGCACAGCCCTCAGTCTGATTGCTGGGATTAAGTGGCTCTGGGTGGCTGTGACAGAAAGCAATTATATGCAAATAAGAAGCCGTGCAAGTGTGAGTAAACATGAGGGGTTGTTTTTTTTCCTGCTGAACCTCCGTGATTTAAAAGCCATTAAGGGCTCAGCCAGTGCACTGATGTCAGCATTTTCCCGGTGCTGCTCCTTGCTCGTTCCTTGCTGCTATGTGGCTTCAGCAGCTCTCACATCCTTCCCTTCCCACAGCCCTGCGGGAATCTGCTGCCTCTCACACGTGTGGACCTGCCAGAGGTCTGGGATGAGATGAGCTGGCCACGCAGGGGAGAGCCTGCTGCACCAGGGGCATCCCCCCATCCTTGGGGATCTGCATTCCATGCATCCTCAGCCAGGCTCATCCCATGCATCCTCATGCTGGCTCTGGCTGTTGGAGCACCCAGGGCTTGGCTCCCACAGCAGGAATAGGAATTTTTCCATCACTCTCTTCCCTCCTGAGTTCCACTTCTGTGGAGAGGGGATTTTTGGGGCGAGGTGCTGCAGGTGCTGACTGTGGCCTGGGAGAGAGGCAGAGCTGCAGCTCATCACCTCTGCTCAGGGGCAGGGAGAGGGACTTCACCCTGCCCCCTCCCCAGGGCTGCTCACTCCTGAGTCCCCAGGAGCCAGCCCTGAGCCCTGGGGTCTTGCACAGACATCTCCCCTCGACGTTATCAGGGATAATTATAATTCCACCTCCCTCACAGCCTCCCTCCGAGCAGCGACGCAAGATTGATCCTCCCGTCCTGCCCAAAGCTGTCGGTCAAACATTTGTTCTCTGGCACCTGGGGACGTGTGTTGGTAAAACTGCAATTCAGACCGAGGAAATCACGGAGAAAACAAATGCTGAGCCCCCGTCCAGCCATTTGTAACACGTCACGCTCCTGACAGCGCTGCCAAATAGCCAGAAAAAAAAAAAAAAGTAACGCTCCAGCCTTGAAATTTTTCTAGTGCAAAGATAAATGAAGGAGATTCATGTCTCTGTTGGCGCTACATTGTTTTGCTCAGCTGGCTGCAGAGCAAATAAGATGCGGTGGCGCATTGATTTGTAGCCTGAGAGCTGTCCCAGCAAATGGATGGGCTGGGAAAAACTTCATTTGTGGCTTAAATTGGAGAAAGCAGCGAGCGTGGGGAGGGGGACACAGCTCCCAGACCCTCGGTGTCCCTCTGAGCCTCCTCCATGGGGGAACGTGGCACAGGAGGTGCAAAACAGGGCTGTGCCCCCAGCTCTCGCTCTTTTTTGGGATGCTTTTCCTTATGGTTCTGTGGGATCTTCCCTGTTCCTCTTAACCCCACTCAGAGCTTGCCACCCCGCTGCTTGAACACAGCGCCAAGAGTGATAAAAACCCGAACAGGGAGAGGGGAGGGGAATGGCTCTTTTTCTAAGCTGTGCCCCACCAGCCTCGGGCTCACCCTGCAGGGAGGTGACAAGAAAGGGTGACCCCACGAGAGTTTTGGCAGGCACAGACCCAGGGGAGCACAGCAGAGCCTGGATGTCCATCCATCAGCGTGGGTTGTGCCTAGGGAGGCTCTGAAAGGGAAAGGTGGGTCCCTCACCACACTTTTGCTTGCTATTGCTCATCAACATTAGTAAATGCATAAAAATGGCAAATCAACACGCAAAGAACACTGCAAGGCTGGCAGCTCTACTGGCTCTTTCTGCAGAGGGTCTGAGTGTCCAACCTGCCATCAAACCATGCTCCCCCAGTGCCACGGAAACACCCAGGAAGAGGGCAGAGGGAAGGTGAGGAAGAACAAGGAGGCTCATCGCTGTTGTGGCTGCTCCCCTTCTCTGCCCACCAGCCCTGATGCATTTGATACAACCCCTTGCTTAAGAAAAATCCCCCGTTGCTCTCTCTAGACAGGAGGCAATTTCCAAGTCCCGGCGATTCCAAGGAAAAGCGATGCCGGCTGCGCCCTAATGGAAAGACAGCCAGTTTTATAGCAGAATGCAAATGAAAAGGTATAAATAAACAATCTCTCACAAATAAGTGCTCGCCTTTAATGAATATTTCATATACAAAAGGAGTCATTGACATTTTGCTGGATTGCTTCAATTAGCTCTTGAGCCTCGTGTTCATGCAAATAATAAGCTTGCTTTTCATAATGCTTTGTTAATCTGCTTCATGGTGTGAATTTATACAGTAATGTATCACACAGACCTCCTGCTGCAGCCTTTATTGGATATAAATGACTTAGTAATTGCTATTGATCATTAAAGAAGTGTGGTGTTATTTTGGAATTACAATGTGGGGGATCTTTGCAAGGCTGAGGGAACGGGCTGGTTTGTCACACTCAAGCCTGGTTTATATTCAGGGGAGTGACTAATGGGTCCTTGGGAGGAAAAGCCAAAGTGTGCCAAGATTGAGTCTGGGGAAAAACACTGCTGGAGTCATTGCTGCCTTCCCATCATGAAACGCTCCCGGCTATATATTCAGAATATATCTCAACATATTCCATTTCACACATCGATCTCTATTCCAACTCAAACTTTGCTAAGATTAGCCAGGAAAATATTAAGGCTGGCTGGGGGAGAGTCAGCAGCAGGATGGATCTGGGGTGAAAACATGGTGACACTCGGAGTGGCATCTGTGGGAGCCCCGGGCAGGTCCCCGTGCGTGGTGACCCCACTAGGGGTGGGTAGAGGCTGCCTGGCAAAGCCACCACGGCCCTTCCCAGGGCTCCCAACAACCCCAGAGAGGCTGCAGGTCTTCAATCTGGGCTTGCTGCTTAGCTGCAGCATTTGAGTAATTAAAGCAAGTGTTTTATGACCACCCTGTTTGCGATATTGGGAGTATTGATCACAGCTCCGGATCCTGGAGTCAAGTCAGCGGGACGGCCTCTGCTTTCCCAACAGGGATATTCAGGCTGAAGCTCGTTTCCATCACTTCCTGGTTGGCTTCCAGCTTCCAACATTAAAACTTCATCGCTTTGGAATGGAAAAAAGCTGGGGTTTGCACTTTAGATTTGTATTTTTCATTTAGAAAAGCCTTTTTCCTTCATTGTTTTTGCCTTTCTTCCCAACTATTTTCCCGCTGATCCCGTTTCCTTCCCTAGAAGAGCTGTCCCTGGCTCGCACATTCAGCTAGGCTCAGTGCTGGCTCCTGGGTTGCTCAGAGCACAGCAGAGCTGTGAAATCTCTGCTTCTCCAGTGCCCCGAAATGCTCCCCCCTCCGTGGGGTGGGGGGTTTCAGCCGGCTTTGACATGCACATCCATCTGGAAAATGGTTGGGGGCATTAACTCCTCTCTGCCTCAAAGGGTGTGCTGGGACTCAGTTAATTAACATCTTGAAAGGGCTGTGAGATCCCTCTCTGACACTGTTTTTATTAAAAGCCTATATGCACGTTTTTCCCCCTTCCAATTTACCTCGTTTCCCCCCTGGAATGTGCTTTGATTTTTAAGCAATTTATAAGTCCTCAGGCTTTGCCTGTGAGGTAATTTATACTAGTTTGTGTTTTTCTGTGTATGTGCATGTGCTGCAGTGCATGGGGAAGGAACACAGAAACCAATTGACTGTGCTGAGGGTGGTATTGATGGAGCAACAGTGGAGGAGTTATTTCCAGGAGCTGAGAGCTCGCTCCAACCTGCCCAGGCAGATGCTGCAGTGCCAAACTGTGAATCCCACCAGCCCTGGAGGGAACTGTGCCCCAGCAGGACCGAGGGATATTTCTGAGCTGAACTCTGGGAAGGGCTCTCTATGCTCCATGTGGGGTCTGGATGCCTACCCAGGCTGAATTACAGAATCACAGAATCATTTACAGTGGAAAAGAACTCCAAGACCATCGAGTTCAACCTTTGTCCAAACACCACCTTGTCAACCAGACCAGAGTTCTTA
>JAYRBT010000038.1:2923471-2962642 GCA_036023395.1 Myiotriccus ornatus
CATTTCTTGAACACTTCCAGGGATAGTGACTCCAACACCTCCTGGGCAGCCCCTTTCAATGCTAGACAACCTTCCCATGAAGAAATTCTTCCTGAGAATTGCCACAAACTGTCTGAGATGCCACTTGGAGCGGGTCACCAAAACCAGCGAGGGCCCTTTTGCAGCCCCAAGGGATCAAGGCGGGTGTCCAGCCATGCACAGTGTCCTCCCTTTGCTCCCTTTGGTATGAGCCCCGTGTCAAGTCTCTCTTGCCCAGCTCCTGCCCAGCAGCCTGGCTCTTGGGAGAGGCTGTTCTCATTCCCATCAGCACGGCTCTCCTCCTGCCTCATCTCTGGGAAAACCGGAGCGTGGTGCTGACGGCGTCGAGCGCTGCTGAAACGTTCCCTGAGTCACCCTGATGCCCCGTGGGCCGCTCTGACGTGAACTTTTGCACCACCAAAGTAATTTGTTTCGGGCAATTTTAGCTATGCAAATCCCTGGTGATATTTCATGCCATCCACATCTCCAGAGGCAGCTTTTAATGAAGGCGGGGAGGCAAAGGGACAGCCGGGGGCTGAGCAGGTCAGCGCTCTGGGAGGTGAGGAGCTGCCTGGGATTTAATGGCACCACGTCCATTTACGTCCATTGGGAATATGACCCCCCCAACCCCCAGGACTGGAGCTGTCTCTGTTTCTAAAACTACTCCTCAGAGCAGCCTTTCCCTTTTCATTCGTGATTTGGCCTCGGGAGCGCTGGTTGATCCCTGCCTGCTGCAATTCCAGCCCCTTGGGTATAACACTTCTTTCCTGTCCATCCCACTTGGTTTTTACCTGTGCAGCAAATCTCCAGGCACGTTTGCAGAGGGAAAAGGTGAGGAAAGTTGAGGGAGTTTGGGATCTGGGCTTAGGAGCTCCAGCAGCACCTGGACCCGACAGAACAACCCCTCCGATTGTGAGCAGTGATGTGTCAGGATCCAGAAGTCCTGGAGGGGAGTGTTGGCTGGAAGCTGTTAAAGACTGAGAGAACTAAGATTCTTGAAACATGAATGGGGAAGGGATGCCTGGCTTGAGCTCAGTTTGTACCAGAGTGCTTTTTCTCTGCAGAAATAATTGCAGGATGTTAGATTCACAGTGATGGAATCTATCCACCTGGTTTTATCCCTATCAGAGATTCATGGGAGCAAAGGGCCAATGGGATGGTGCAAGAGGATGGAGGCGCTCAGAAATTATAGTTTTTAGCCACAGGTCAGCACTCAAGAGCCAGGTTTCCTGTGGTCATGACAGGAGATGGTGGTCACTGCAAGGTCAGAGCAAGGTTACAACCACCCTGTGCATCCAGCCTCCCACCTGCCCCATCCCTGGAGCACACAGCCACCCACAGGCACCTGGAACATGCTCTTTGATTAAATGTCCATTGCTGTGAACACCCACTCAGCTACAGAGTGCTGGATGCACGCCCAGCCTGATCCCAGCTGAGCACTCCTTCCATGTGAAATTACTGGGAAAGGGTGTTGTTCAGGCTGTGGATACAACACACCCAACTCCTCTGCATCCTGAGTAAACAGGGAAGATTTGCCTTCACTCCTTGGGTTAAATGCTGGAGGGAGATTCAAATCCCAGCCCCTACACCTGGAGAGGGGCTATTCACATCAACATCCTGGGGAGCTCATGATGCTGCTGGGAAGCACCCCCAGCACCACCAGGCACAGCACCAGGAGTTTTACCAATAGCTAATGGCCTGGATTTTTCCCACTGCACACTGAGAAACGCTTGTGTTTGATTCAGGCTCTGTGAGCAGGATGACAAGAGAAAACCTGATCTTATTCAGAGCCCTTTTAGCTCTGCAGGCATGGAAGGACAAATCCCACCTCAAATTCAGCAGCCAGTGGATGCTGGGCCAGGACTGGGGGTGGCTGCAAGCCCTGGGAGAGCATCACTGCCTCTCAACCTCCAATGGTTTTTCCACTTCAACTTTCCTTTCTGTTGCTTTTATGATTTATTTACAACCTTTATAGATGTTTGCAGCATTTTTTTTTCTTTTTTTTTTTAATGGCTTTTCAAATAGGAAAAAACAGCAGCAGAGGATTCCTCGGGCTCGTGCTCACAGGGGAACACGGTCGGTGCTTTGAAGAGCGGGGCTTCCCACTCAGAGTGGATTTCCATCAGTGGAAAGCCTGACTTTGCTCACCTCCCCACACTGCAGCATTCAGCCCTGCTCTCCTTCCTTCTTGGTCCACTGAGGGCAGAGGTTGTTTCTTCTCCCTGCTTTGGTGATGCTGCTTGTTGCAGGTTAAACCTTTGCATCTCGCTCAGACCCGAAGCACCACTTTGGATCTCACGCAGGATTGTGCAGACTGAGGTTTTGCACCCCAAGTTGCCCTTTGCCCCCCTTGGGGAACCCAGTGTCCCCCTCTCACACGCAGTGTTACTGCAGACATTGGCATTTCTCATATACCACTGTCTTCTCCAGCAGCTCAGGAAAGTGTGTGGGTCCAAAGTGCATCACCCTGGTCTTAATTCTGTTCCTTCTTTGCCTTGTCTCTGCACCAGGTTGTGCCCTGTGCCCTGAAATGGGAAAAGCAAGGACAGAAACGAGGACCCCTCCACCTTCCATACACCCACTGTGAAAATACAACTGTCCCCTCCCAAAAACGGGCAGAGAGTGAGTGGGGAATGCCAGGGCTGATCTGCATTCAAAAGAGGGGGAATCAGTAGAAAGAAGAGGAGAGGGGAGCGGGAGATAAAAGGGACAGGGGCCTGAATTTGCATGTTGTTTTTCCTTATGGCAATAATCATTTGAAAGCCGATTTGCTGCCAAGAGAAATGAAAAAGAGACCCCTTGGCATTGCCCCAGACTCCTCATTTACTCTTTTAGGGAAAGGAATACTTATAAAAGCTGAATAAAACATCTAATAAGCCTGTTTGGGATTCCTTGAAAGATGTTTCCATCAAAGCACCCGGGTCAGCCTTGTTCTTCCTGCCTCTACTCCAACATCCATGGTACAAACACTTCCCTCCTCGGGAGGATGCCCAGTGTCAGGGCAGCACATGTTCCTCCCAGTGGGACATTTTGGGGTGTGAAAAAGCCCTTCCTGGCTGCCTTCTGCCCTGGGTGAGGGTGGATTTGGCAGGGAGGTTGGACTAGACGAGGTCCCTTCCAACTCTAACAGTTCTGTGATTCTGTTAAATCCTTTTAAAGGTCCTAAAGAAGAATATCAGAATGGAAAAGCTTTTGTGTTCATTTGGAGGAGGGATGAAGAGGATGGGGAGAACCCCCAGGGTGGAAGGGATGCTTGTGAGAATGGGTGCCTACAACGGCAAGAGCACTGGGAGGAGGCAGGGGCAGGAGAGAGAAAGGTTTAATTACACTGCAAACCCAGGAGCCACGAGCTTTGCAGTGCTCAGCTTGTTAGGCACTTATAAAATTTGCAGGCCATTAGATGGGGCTTTCAAACACCGCTTTTATCCTGCAGTTCCAAACCCCTTTTGCTCTGCGTCAGCTTCTGGTTGCAAAGACAAGACTCATTTCATCTGCAGTGTGGGAATGCTGACCAGCAGAGTGTGTCCAGCTTCTGCCTGTGTCCAAGCCCAGCCAGGCAAAGGGATGTGTCTGCACCTCTTCGTGCTTCTCACACTCATCTACCCAGAAAAAAAACCCTCTCTCCTGTATTTTTCTGTGCTAGATGAGCCAGGGGGTGTGGAGAGGAGAGTATTCATTAGTGAGGTTAAATTAACCAGTGATCAACTGGATCCATTGCCTTGCCAGCTCTGACAGCTGAGCATCCCAGCGTGGTGCTGCCCTGCTCCACGGGGATCCCGTGGGACAGCCGTGCCCCTGCGTGCAGGATGAGACCCACGGGGCTTCCCCCTTCCCGGTGGGAGCAGCGCTCAGGGAGGGACATGTCCCCAGACCACCAGCTCTCCCCTGGAGGTCGGTAAGCCCCCAGGGAAGCGGGAGCACACCGCCAGCAAATTAGCCGGCTATTAGGGAGGCTTTAGGAAAATCCAGCTCGTTCTGTGGCAGAGGGTCAGCGAGGCTGATGGCAGGAAACAGGGGTGGAGAGGTGGGTGCCCAGGCAGGTGGATGGGGCTGGTGATGGGGATCAGTGCCTGTGGTCACCCCTTTTCACCAGTAACACCTTAATCCCCCCTGACATGCTCAGCTCCATCGGCAGCAGGAGCACAGGGAGCACAAACCTGCAGCCCCCCAGGGAAATTCATGGAGCTGCCCAGCACTGGGGACATCCCGGCATCTCTGCTGTTTTGTCCCTTTCCAGTACAAAGACCCCAAGCAGTGAAAATGAGGAAGAGCAGATTTATCCCAGTTTTCTCCAGTTTCCCATACACTGAGAGATTTGGGAAGAAATGGCTGAGTGTCAAAGCTGTAACCCAGGGAATCTCCCCAAATGGAACTCTGGAGCTGCCAGTCCTGCTCTGCATCCCATGGCCTCATCCTCTGCTTCTGACTGACCTCTGGGATCACCTGCTGGGGAATCATGAAATCACAGAATCACAGAGTGGTTTGGGTTGGAAGGGACCTTAAAGGTCATCTCATTCCAATCACCTGCCATGAGCAGAGACACCTTCCACTAGAAAGCTGCTTTTTCCATGACTGGATTTTCTCCTGGCATTGAAGAATGTGCAGAGCTCTCTGAAAAGCCCCAGCACTGTCAGCACTGCATGAAGCCTCTCTTTGCTTTGTGCTTTGCATTAAATTTGGGAGCTGCTGCAGTGGTTACAGTGATGGAAACATCCACCAGAAAAAATAAGCCGGCCATAAACTCCCAATTTTTTAATTATTTCACTCTTTGTGAAGGATCCCCACAAATATCACCAGTCTGCTACACCCCCTTTGCTTTCAGATGGGGAGAGGGGTTGGGGGGGGGGGCGGGGGGAGAGAAATCACTGCACTTACCAGGTGTAAATATTTTACATTTTTTAATTAAATATGAGAATCCTGCTGAGGCTGGGAGCAGGACCATCCTGGAATATGAATTATCAAGAATCCTTCTTCCCAGATGTTCACTCTTTCCCAGACCCCAGGCATTTAAGACAAATAAAATGGAAAATAAATCCAGGCTTAAAAAAAATCCCAAACCCACAATGGCAACAGAGCCCCCCCAGCCCCTGCAGAGCCCTCCCAGCTGCTTTGACAGGGACAACTTCCACTCTGCTTACTTTTAAATTAATAAATTCGATGCTAATTGCAGTGAGGGCTGTTTGGGGTGGGGGGTGAGGGCAGTGGGGGCATTGCTGGTCCTGGCATCACAGATGGAAAAACGGGAACTCAGCAGCTGGAAGCTCAGCACCTGGAGACATCCGTGGCAGTTTGCAACCTCCAGGAATTTTGTCCTGCTGTGATACCAAAAATGAAACCTTTTTCAGGGACAAAGGGATGTGAGTGGGTACAGGTGCTCAGCAGGATTCACCCGTGTCCCTCTGGAATATGCAGATGGTTTTTGGGACAGCTGGTTATGTTTCCTGCTGGACCAGTCCCGTCCAGCAGCGCTGGGTGCCCGGGTGGCATCCTGGATCCCAGCTGAACTGAGCTGCTTCTTGGCTCTCCACCAGCACAGGCACTCAGAAAGGAGACACTGCTGGAGGTGTTTCTATTCTGGTCCTTTTGGGAAGAGGTTTTGAGTGGGCACTGAGGGTGGAGGATGCCTGGAGAAGGCTCCCTGCGAGCTCTGCACATCGATTAAGTGGTGCTTCCCGAGAGAAGATTAAGTGGATACAATTGGCCAGGATTGACCTCGATGGATCTCTTTTGATTTATACCAGCTGGGCAGCTGATCCAGCGTCTGCTGGGCTGGAAGTTATGCAATGCCTTGTTCTCAGGAACCTGGGATGTGGCTCCCATGGCTGGCATTCCCGTGCAGAGAGGAGCAGCAGACAGCCCTGCTGAGCCCGTGCCAGGCACACAGTGCAAATCCAGGTCATGATAAGGCAAAAATTCAGCCTGGAAATCATTTATACCCTTTGCTCTCCACCCTGAGGACAGAGGGGAAACGTGCACTGGACTAATCTCTGTGACCAGCTCAACTTCACCCTGGGGCTTCCTTGTGGGAAAACACATCCAAAGCTCTTGATCTCTCCTGCTTTTCCAGGCTGGACACACTTCAGGGCCAGTGGTTCCTCTATACTTAGGCAGCCAATCTCCTGCTGATTAACTTATATATGACAGCAATGTCTGATGTAAACAACGATACCCTACACCACCCTCAGTGCAAACAGAGGTCCAAAACGAGTCCCTGAAAATGCAGCTCAAAGTTTTCTGCCTCCCCTTGCTCTGACTTTGGCCTGGGCAGTGCTGGTGGTCAACTGCAGCTCCAGCCTGACCTCAGCCAAGCCCTGGGCCCCGGCACAGGCAGATCCTGATGTGCTGGCAGAAGATTCGTGCTGAAACTGTGGGATCACGGTGGGGGAAAGACAGACACAGTCTGTACCCATGGATACTGCAGGAATGTCTGCACCTTCTCCAAGAAAATGTGTCACCTCCAGCAAGGAGCCGGTGTCTGGAGCAAAGCGAGGCACCAGCAGGGAGTAGATGAGCCTGTGCCATCCTGTGATGTTTATAATTAGACCGTGTGGCAGCCTAACATATATTATTGGCCTCTTCACTAATAGACTTCTCTAATAAGAGAGCCCTTCAGTGCCCTTGGTGAACAGTCGTCTCCTTCAAGCTGGTTTTATAATTGTGATTGATCTCCGAGCTGCTGAAGCTTTGCTTGTCCTGTTCCCCATCTCCACTCGGACGCAGGGACCTTGTTCCCTCCCACCCAGCGTCAGAGCTGACACTTCCTCTGAACAACTCGCACCAACCAGGCACTAATTAGTGGCACATCTCTCGCTTCCAAGGGAATGGAAACTCCCAGGGTAGGTCCAAGGCTCAGCACAGTGGTTCAGTTTGGCTAACAACCAGCTGCATCGTCCTGGAGCACAGATCAGCCCTGCACGGGTGATACCTGTGAAGGCTTTGGGCGCTGCTTTGACCTGGTCCTTTCTGGGACCAGCAGGAAGTTGGTGGATGCCCTCCTGAAATAAGACGATGATGAGCCAAAGCTTGTTATAGAATTGTAGAATCATGGAATGGCTTGGGTTGGAAGGGACCCTAAAGAGCATCTCGTTCCACCCCTGCCATGAGCAGGGACACCTTCCACTGTCCCATGTTGATCCAAGCCCCATCCAACCTTCCAGGGATGGGGCAGACACAGCTTCTCTGAGCAACCTGTGCCAGGGCCTCCCCACCCTTACAGTGACCAATTTCTTCCTAATATCCAATCCAAACCTGCCCTCTGTTAGTTTAAAGCCATTACACCTGCATTGTTCCTACTCATTGTCCCTACACAGCTCCTCTTCTGTAAGTCCTGAGCTCCCAACCCACCTCACAGCCTGGATGCCCACCTATAAAATGATGAGAAAAGCTTTGAACCCTTTGGCTCCACGACAGAATAAATTATAGAGAAGAACTAAGGTTCATTCCAAATGCTTCTTGCCCTCCTGCATGGCTGAGCACTTTCAGGAGAAACTGGGAGATGCTCCAGAGCCAGGGATGAGGAGAGTGACTCTGCTTCCATGTTTTCTCTCACACTCTGATTCTGGAGCTGCAGCATCGAGCTGGGATGGGAGGAGGAAAGTGAATTCCCTCAAGGTGGATTTTGAAAGAACTGTGAACAAATAAACAAACAGACGTTTCAAATGGGGAAAAAAAGAGGGTCACAGCCAAACGAGCTGTGAAGCAGCAAGTTCCCTTTGTGCAGATGCCGTGGAGTGTTGATGTGCAGCAGAATTTCACACGCTAAACATTAAATTCACCCCTGGTTTTGTTGTGAGTGTGAATTTTCTGGGTGGTGATCGGCGGCGAGGAGCTCATGGGGAGCTCCCAGTGCAGGGAGTGAACTGGGGGCTTGTCCCCATACCAGTGTGGCCGTGCAGAGCAAGGGGCTAGTTGTGATGGAACTCTCCCTGCTCCCAAAACAGCTATTCAGAGGAAAAACCGCGGCTTTTCTTAAAAAGAAAAAACACAAAAAACAGGCTGATTTTCTCCAAAGGCATTTGCTCTGCTGGGGCAGCAACAGCTTTGGCATCGCTGGGAGAGGCTGCAGCTCCTCTTAGCTGAGGATGCTGACCAAGTGCAGACCTTCAGCGACCCTTTTATTCTTCCCAAACTGATTCCTGTTTGCCCCTGGTGATCTGCCTCTGATTTCATGACAAAAGAGTAAATTTGAGGAGGCATTTTTGGTCAGCAGTTGAACATGACCCTGCCACAGCAGCACCTGGCTCATTCCCTGCCTCTGTAATTGCATGGTTGACAGGGCTGGGAGTTTTCCTGGGATTTTTAATTGTATGCTGAAGACAACCCTGGGGGATTTTTTCTTTTTTTTTTTTTGGAGTATTGACAATTTGGTCAATACCTTTCTCATCCTGAGAAAGTCAGTGCAGTTGTGGGGCTGGACTTGTGAAAGGTAGTGATTTTCCATTAGCCTTTGAGTGGGAATTGGCTCCCAGGCTGGGTGGGAATTCTTTATGGACTGTGTTTCTCAATGAATCTGCATCCTGGAGCAATAAGCCAAGCTCTTCAGGAAACATCAGTCCTGATAAGTTGCCTCACTCAATACTTCCCTTCTGTGGGAGAATCACAGTCACAGAATATTCTGACTTGGAAGGGACTCATAAGGATCATCAAGCCCAACTCTTCAGGGAATGGCCCATCCAGGGAGCAAACCCACAACTTTAGATGTGATTAACACCATGCTCTAACCAACTGAGCTCATCTCAGGGTCAGAGGGAAGCAGGATGGAGGGAGGAGAGAGGAGGAAGAGGAAGGAGGGCAAAGGTGTTGGGAAAATAATCTGGAGTTCTCAAAACTTTCCCGTGGATCTGCTTCGTGAATCAGAAAGGTTGGGTTTTATTGGATCAACCTCATTTCAGGCCTCTGCAGCAAAGTGTTGTCTTGAGCTCCAGGGAGCTCCAGATCCCTTCATGGAAGATACTGGGGAATCTCTTGGCCTTGCATGAGAAAGAAAAACATCCTCCTTGGACGCTCCAGCCATCATGGAACATTACCCCCAGCTCCCTGCCTGCACAGCACATCCCCAGCTGAAAAATGGGTTTCTTTCCCAGGAAAATCTGCGCTTGCTGCTGCAAAATAATACCAGATGAAGCACATACACCGAGCACACTGTTATTAGCCCAAATGATTTGGCTTGCTTTCTTGCTTTCCAATTTTTTTTATTCATGCTGTCGGCAAGCAAACCCAACCAGCTCCGTTATGTATAATTTATTCTGGATTAGATCAAAGGAACAGTTTACAGGATCGGTTTGGGCATTATTATGAATTTTTTTTTTTTTTTAGCTTTTTTCATTTTTTATAAATATATATTTATTCTCCCTCCCCTTCTCTACACTCCCCATTGCCTTTGCTCATAAGCAAATTATAAATTATTCACCAGCCCATACAAGACAAGTGCTTCTCAGGACTGGAAATCAAATCAGCCCCAGTCGCAGCGTGGGGTGGGAGCCTGGCAGACGTGGATGTGTGTGGGGATGCAGGGATGCAGCACCCAAACTGGTGCCATGGGAAGGCACCCCTAGGACCTGCCAGTCCCCATGGGGGTCTCAGGGCTGTGTCTCAGAGCTCTGCACTTTGTAGGGCAGCTGGAGCCTCCCTGCCCTCACCCTGCAGTGCTGGGACTCAGATGCCCCTTTTATAACATTCAAGGGACTTTTTGGGATCAGGGTCCCTGGGTGGCAGCATGGACAGCTCACAGAGGTGTGAGGGTTGTCAGCTCCCCACTAATGCCACCTTTCTGGGCACAGGGAATATCAATCCTGAACATACTTCTGGTAAAAGCAAGGACTTAAAACCTATCCCTGTCTCTGGTTACCAGAGGGGTCCATTGCACCCTGGACATGCTTTGCTGGGGGCTCTCAAAAGGCACTGAGTTCTGCACCTCCCATTATTCCCTACAAATGGGGTGATACACATCTCCTGGATTTGCTGTTGGAGGAGGGCTGCTGGAATCCACCCCGTGTCCAGGGCTCTGCCTTGCTGAGCACAGAGCCCATCACCTCTGGGGTCTCAAAAACCTACAATATTTGTTCCTGTGGCTGGTGCAGGGCATTTAGTGCACTGCAAAGTCATTTGTAACACCCAGCAGAAGGGTGTGCTCTGGGAACGGGGCTCCTGAGCAGGCAACAGCTTGCTGGTGCTGTAAAAAGCTAATGCTAATTTAGCAAGAAGCTGATCTAGGGAGGCATCTGCTCATCTAAACTCTCGTAATCTCCCCGGCTCTGCAGTATGATGCTTCAAAATTACTCACCCAGACCAGGCTTCCTGCAGGGGGCTGGGGCTGACGGTGAGACTGAGCCCCCATGGGGGCTGCAGGTGCTGGGGGATGCCTGGGAGTCGCTGATCTGCCTTGGGGTGCTGTGGCTGGAGCATGGGGAGGTCTCTGCAGCCCCTCACCTGCTCCTTCAGCCCTTTCTCACGGGAAGGATCGGGCCCTTTCCCTGCCCCGGGATGTGTGTGCACATGTGTGGGTCACACAGATATCCCTGGAGCAGCACAGCTCCCCTGCCATGGCTCCAATCAGAGATTTACAGGCAGCCAGAGCCCTTATTTAAAGGTTGATCCGCGGTGGAGCCAGGAAAGACTCTCTCAGATGTGAAATAGGCCTGGATTAGTTACAATCAGTAAAGTGAACTGATGCGTTTCCTCTACATCAGGTCAAGCCACAGACCTGCCAGCTCGGAGCAGGCTCGGAGTGTTTCCCATGGCAGGAGGGCTGGGATGGGGTTTTCCACATACCCCATTGCTGGAGGGAGCAAAAATCCCCTCTGGCCACCTCCCCAAGGACCCCATCCACTGGATCAGCCCCACAGTGCCACCACAATCCCGCTGTCCCCAAGATTAGTAAGTGGCTCCTGTCCCTTCCAAAGCTGGAAATAGGGATAGGGACAATTCCCAGCTCTGTACAGGCCAGGAAGCCCCAACACAGGCCCGTTTTCAGGATCAAAAGTGGGTCAGGATGCAGCAGAAACATCTGCCATTGATCCACAGGAGCGACAGACCCAGCAAATAATTGTCTCTTTGAAAATCCATTATCACCTCCACCCTCTTTTTAGCTGGAAGCTCTGGGAGCTGACAGAGGCTGTGCTTGGAGTGTGGATGGTAAATATAACACCATATGGCCGAGGTATTATCAGGCTCCTAATGAAATGCCGTTTTCCTGCATATGCATTAATAACTCCTGCATCTTTGGTGGGGGGGTGTGTGTGATTATTGCTTATAGAACATCCCTCCAGGACACCTCGTCTGGGTCCAGAAGGGGTGGCTTGTGCCAGAATATTTCTCTAAAAAGCTTTAAGTGTGTTTTAAAGGGAGAACCAAGGGTCTGAGCCCAGGTGAGACCTGCAGGAGGTGATTTCTGCAGAGCCCCAGCCCGTGCTGACAGAGGGGATGCTCCTGGCAAAGCGCTGGGGGCACCGGAGGCAGCGCCTTGGCAGAGGCAGCCCCGGGCACACAGAGGGAACTGTTTACTTTCCTTTAATCCCTGCTCCTCTGTGCTTTCCCATCTTCAAACACAGGCTGTTCTGCCAAGGCGAGGCGTCTGCTGGTTGTTTGGGCAGATCCTCCCCCGGGGAGGAGGAGGGTTGGGAGCACATGCAGAGAGCAGGGGTGTTGGGGACACGGGAGACCCCAATTCACCTTCTCTGAGGGGTCAGGGGACAAGTGAGACCTCACCTCTCCAGACCTGCTGTTGCCTTCCCAACTCCCTCTTCTGCAACACCGTTTTTTATTGCAAAATTTGCCTTTTTTTTTTTTTTTTTCCCTCCTCACCAAAATCCAAGAGCAGCCTTTCCTGGTGGCAGAGGGAAGAAGGTTTTTCTCGGGGAGACAGGCCACATCCATCACAGCCCAGGCTTCTGCTGACTTTTCCAGGAGTCCATCGTTCACCTGAGGCACTCCCATAAACCCTGCATCTCCCTTCGCCCTCAGAAAATCTCATTGACTGAAACATCCTAAAAACCTCATTGAAAGGTGAAAATTGTGTCTCATTGACAGGTGCTGTGCAAATTACCCTGAGATTCATTACCTCAGCAGGGGATGGCTTCAGGGAGACACTGGAACATTTCTGAAGTGTAGGGTTTAATGTGATTGGATTTACAATGACTTTTTGGTCATTTGCTCTATAACTCTTTACAGACTTGTGGGCCATCTCTGTTCCTCCCTTGCTGTAGATGGAATTTCATCTATTTTTTTTGCATGGATGAAGTGTGGCAGTGGGCAGGGGAGCAGAACTCGCACGTGGGGCTCAGTCCCATGGGGATTTGTAGAACAGCTCTCCTCTTTCTGCCTGTTTTCCACTTTACCGGATGATCCACTCTGCCAACATCCCTTTTTTCCCCTAACCTTGCAGCCAGCTTGGAGGCAGCCATGCCTACCCCACATTCCAGCCCCAGGGCGATGCTGACAACCTGCTGCTGGCCATAATTCACGGGGCTCAAAAAGCCCTCCAGAACTCGGATTGCCCTGCTCTAGGACAGGAAGATGTCCCAGAGCTCTCTCAGACTCATTTCCACCCTGGAGAAAGGGATGTGCAGCAGCAAACAGCTTTGGGCTGGGGCTGTGGGGAGCAGGCCTGGCCACAAGCCCTCCTGCCTCCGAGAAATCCTGAAAGCCCAGAGCCAGCGCTCGGGTTAGTTTTCCTGAAACACCTGAATTTTAATCGCACTTGTGGACCACCAGCCCATCCCCTGAGGGAGCAGGCAGGACCACTGGTGGTGTGCAGCTCAGAGCTGTTGTATTTTATCAGCATCACTCCAAGAGCACTCTCCTGGTGGCATTTGGTGCCGGAGCCGAGCGCTGCCCAGCAGTAATTAATGGGGCCCTTTCCTACCCCTGAGCTCCACATTAGTGGACTATCAATTATTGAAGCCGGGTTGTACATTTCTGAGCTGGTGAATAACCGAGGGGGACTGCTGAGAGTCCAGAAGTGGCTGTCATCTTCTCATTAGGTATTTATTAAAAGTAATTTAGCGCCTGTGCCTGCGCGTTAATGGAATCGCAGCGACGCGGCCGGGACGGAGCTGCCCCCTGTGTGAGAGCAGAATCAGCCACCCCCCGGGAGGCTGTGGAGATAAGCACTGGCCTCCCCTCCACCCTGCATCCCTCACTGCTCTGGGATAACAGGAGGCTGCCCAGACCTGCCCGTGGTGCTCTCAGACAGCTCCTTGTGAAGGCTGGGAGGGGGCAGGAGGCACAGCCTGGTGGGAGGCACCCAGAAATATTTCCAAACTGCTCAGCTGTGCCCCATTGTCCTGTGTGGGACATCCCAAAGCTGTCCCCAGTCATCAGGGCTCCCTCAGAGCCCACCAGCAATTCAGCCTGTCACTCCAAACCCTTGGGCAAATTACTCACTCAAAGAGAGCTGCTATTATTCCTGCTGCTCTCACTTCCCATCTCCCCATCTTCCCTTGCCGGCGCATTATTCCTTGTTACACTGTTCTGAATAATTCCTCTCTCTTTTGATCACTGCAGACCCTTGAAGAGGGTTGTGAGGAGACCAACCACCGAGGGCAAATTTACCATAAACATTCTGAGCTGTGGGTGAGTGTGGGCTGAGCTGCAGCTGGGCTGGAAGGGGGCTGCAGGGTGGGCAGAGCTGCCGAGCCTGCAAGGTTTAGGGAACGCTTGGAAGGATGCTCTTCCAACTCAGGCCAGGCTCTGAGCAACCTGGTCTAGTGGAAGGTGTTCCTGCCCATGGCAGGGGGTGGAATGAGGTGAACTACAAGGTCCCTTCTAACCCAAACCATTCTGAGATTCTCAGGCTCTGAGCAGAGCCTCAGGTCCCACCAGCACCACAACCTCCAAACCCCCAGTGATAAAACATGCTTTGGGAAACCTGCAATCCCTCCATCCTCCTGCCATGAAGCCCTGAAGCTAAGAGGGTTTTGAGGCTGAGAGCAAGACTTCACCAATCCAGAAACCTGCCAGTACCCAGAGGGATCTCCCAGGAGAGGTTTGCAGTGCTTGCTGCTCCATGGGAAGATGTGCAGCGACACAGAGGAAAGTTGGGAGCCACGCAGGGCTGGAGCCCTGGGAGCTCACCTTGCACTTGGAGCACAGAAATATTTTGGCTGCATTGTGCTCTCCCCACACATCTTCCTTCCACTCATCCTTGACATCTGTTTACTGAGCTGATTAAATCACCCCAGCACAGAACCTGCATCTGCAGGAATGTGTTCGGGCTTGAGCAGGGCAGGGATTGAAAACAAAAGGAAATTGATCTTTTATCAGTACATTTTTTTTAGTGGGAGACGCTGGGCTTTGTAAAAAAAACCCCTCCAAATTAGTGTTTTTCTTTTTTTCTTTTTTTTCTTCAAGAAGAAGCTGCTTTTCTGATTCCTCCAGCTGTGGAAATCAATTGCCAAATGGGATGTTTGCGGATGTTTGAGCAAGACCCGACAAAACTTGAAAACAAACAAGCAAACAAGCAGTGGTTGTGTGTTTAGGAGGGTTTTTTTGTTTGTTTGTGTGTGTGTACAGGAACACATCTCAGGGCTGGAGGACGTTTGGGAGAGGCTTTGCTCCTCCTGTCGCCTTTATCTCGCCCCGCTGCCCGGCGGGGTTTGATCACAGCTGGGAGCCTGTAAGCTGCCTGTAATCTAGTAATATTCATAAATGACTGGGCATGTTCCAGCGCCTCCGTCCAATCCCGTTTTATCCTGGGCCTTAGGCACTAGCAGTGGAGCTGTAAATCATCTCTGGCTCCGTCCCCAGTGGGCTGGTCCCCGCTCAGGCCACGGGGGCAGCTGGCGGGCAGGTGGTGGTACCCAACGGGATGATCCTGGCCGGGTGTGCTGGGCCCTCATCCCGCTCCTTGCAGCCAGGGCCACAGGGCTTTTAACTCCCCCTATACCCAGGCCAGGAACAAGCAGATGGGGCCTGTCCACATGGCTCTTTTGGAGGCTTTGCAAGACCAAACTGCTTGTGGGCAGGAGGCTGGAGCAAGGCTGGTGGGACCCAGCTGTGTGTTCTCTCCAGCCCAGCCCTCGGTGCCAGCCAAGCTCCTTCCATCCCAAGGCAGGAGCAAATGTTCCCCCCTCCGTGGAGCTGTGCCACGGCATCCTGAACATCCTCCGTGACCCCACCCTGGCAAACTTAAAGGCAACAACAACTCTTGTGGTTGCGGATATTCCCAAATATCGCATCCAGGGCAGTGAACCCTGGCTTTGTGCTGGGCTGGGAGCCTGGATGGTGCTTCCCTGAGGCATCCCCAGGAAGCTCTGCTCCCATCAAACACACAGCAGTGCTGTAATTGCAAATCATTTTTGTAATGCTCTGACTGTAAACGCTACTTAAGATGTCATCAATGATTGATATATTTGCTAATTGAGACTTCCACTTGGGCTGATAGCCACGGTGCTTTATTCCTTTTATTATTTTCTGCTGTTTTTATGACTGACATATTTGTAGCAGCACTCCTTTAATCTTCATTAAGCAAACTCCCGTGGGAGATGTGGTGGCAGCATGGCAAGGGCTGCTGGGGCAGGGTGGGATGATGCCAGAACCTCTGCCTTCCAGGAAAGCACTGGGAGACAGTTTGGCTGAGTGGAGCAGATGGGAAGGGGCTGCTCTTGTCTTTTCTGCAGGGGACATTCAGAAGAAGGGAAGGTCCAGCCCGAGCCTCAGTTTCCTTCCTGGTAAAGGGCAGCTCAACTATTTAATGCAAAGAGGGAGGGGGAGAGAAATATTTAATCATTTTTACATGGGGGGAGTTGTCTGGTCAAACATCTCGTGAAATAACTAACCACTTCACTAATGTCCAGGTGGAACAACACCTTCTCCCTGAAGCTGCTGCCTCCATCAGGTCTCAACACTCATTGCATAAATCAGCTCACAGCTGGAAACAACCGATTTGGCTTCTAGATTCCCAGGAGGGGGCTGTGTGGTGCCGTGTCCCAGCACCCAGACCTGCCCAGCACCCTGCAGTGGTGCCTCCTCGCCTGGTGGGCAGCAAATCCAGCTCATTTTGGGGCTGTGCTTTGCCTTTTCCAACACCTTTATTCAAAAACATGCACCCGTGCCAGGAGTCACCGGGGCTCTGCACTCACTCACACCAGCGATTAAATAACGATAATCCCCTGAATGGCATCCAGACCTGCTCTCCACTTCCACTCCCTTCCTTCGACGCTGCCCGTCTTGGAGGGGCACCAAGAGCCAACTGCAACATCTGCCGTTCCCTGCCCAGGAGAGCTCATCAAACCTGCAGGAAAACCAGCCCCTGCCAGGCTCGCCAGGCACGCCTGGCATCTCATTTTCCTAACTGAGTGTTGGGATCCAGCTTTATTAACGCCGGATCCCGGGGCTCAGAGTGCCAGCCGTGGTGGGGAGCAGCAGCATCTGTGCCCATCCGCTGGCACCCGCCTGCCTTTCTGCTTGCAGAGAGGGGAAATGGGCTTGCAAATGCAAATGTGATACAAACAAACAAACAAATAAATAAATAAATGCCCACTGCCTGAGCTATAAAGCAAGAACACTGTTCTTTCTGTGCAGGCCAATCTGCTGCACTCCCATCTTCTCTGGTGGGAATGAAGCTCATCTGGGGTTCTCTGTAGCATCTTTTGAGATCTGTTAGGATGAGCGGTGTTTCCCAGCTCTGCTTCTGCTCCCACCCTGCGATGCTCTGCAGCAATCCAGCATTCCACCACCCTTCCAGAGGACACAGCCACCTCCCTTACACCTCTGGCTGCTTTTCCCTGCTCAGCAGGCTGGTAATAAGGTATAAATGAGACGTTATGAAGGCTGAAAGGCCTTTGGAGCACCCTTGGAGAGCTCATTCCCTTCCTGCTGAGGGTGTCACGTCCCCACCCACCGGAGCTCAAGGGCGCCGGGATGAGTGGTGGGACAGCTTGATCCCTCCGCCCCACCCAGCTCCAAACAGCTTTCACCAGGCTCAGAAGTGCCTGCTGTGTCGGGTGTGAATGTTTTGCAGGTTCCATGATCATCCCTGCACCCCCAGCTCCCTGCTGTGCACACTGAGAGGGGGATAAACAGCCCATGTGTGCTTGGAGCTACAGAGGGTCCGTCCTTGAACAAGAGAGGGGTTAATAAGGAGCAAGGGAAGGGGGAATGAGGCAGAAAGCAAACCTGATTTACAGCAGAACCCTCCTGGGAGGGCGGTAACTGCGACCAAGGGGGCCTCTGCCCCGGCACACTGGGCACGGCAAGGCAATAGTGTCCCCTGCCCTGGGAATGGTCCTGCTGCCCAAAACCACACAGCCACCTCCTGGAGGTGACCCGTGGGGGGACCTCGATCCACTCATCCTGAGGGAAGATGCATAAAATGTGCAGCTTGCATGTTGAAGAACAACTCCATGAGCATCCGACACTGTAACACACGGTGATGCCGACTGTCATCCTTGCCTGATCCAACACAACTGAAAAATGGGGAGTGGGAACGTTACGGTTTTGCAGCTCCGGGAAAATAGCAGGTTGTCATGGTGATGCCAGTTCCCCTCCTCGCCCCCTGTTTTTTTCTCCTCCCTTTCCCACTCTTTGGGGTTGAACAGGAGGAGTTGGCAGGCGGCTGAGGGGGATTTATTAGCTCCAAAATAGGCCACGGTTCAGGGAAGGGGGGAGAAGGACTGCAGTGGTCAGCAGCAAGAGCCTGGCCTTAATCCATGTCCTGTGCTCCCTGGGAAGGTGTAAATCAGGGCTGGGCAAACACCAGGGCAGCGCCAGAGTGGCTCGTTTGCCTCGCCTCATCCTCAGAGGGGATCTGTGGAAAACTCCTAAAGGATTTACTGCCACTGCAGCTGAACAAGGAATAATAAAAAGAGGGGAAGAGGAGGGCAGGCGATTTAAAGACGGTTGTACAGCCCTGGGCTGGTTGTGGCTCTCCAGAGTAGAGCATTGCCCTTGGTGCCAGCCCATAGCTCTTCCTGGGGTCATTTCTGCATGGACATGGTGAGATTTTGGTGGAGCTTTGCTGGTGCCCCTTCCTCAGCTGCAGGGATACAATATATGGCAGCTGGGCAAGTGGTTGGACCCTGTGAACCCAGGTAGGTTCTGGGTGATGGACCAGGTTCTCCTCATCCCTACTACTGTCTCAAGCCAGCCCTGCATCCTGCCAGCCCTGCCCATCCTGCACGGCATCAGCTCCTTGGTGACTCAATTTTCTTTAAGCTTGGAACAGTGCACTTGAAATAATTAGTCTGAGTAGGCTAATGAAAGGAAACGAGAAATCCTTTATGGACAATTGGCATGGGAAGGTTTCAGTGTCCTCTGCACCACTCCTGACCCACTCCAGCCAGAGCTGCTCCTGCCAGCCCCAAGCCCTCTTTTTCTGTGTGATCCCCTCCACTCCAAGCTAAAATCTGGAGCAAAGAGAGGTCTCAGGGCAACCTGAACTCCCCACAGACCCTCTCAGCCCTGTTGCCTATGGCAATCCTGACAGGCACTGCCTGTGTGACCCTCCTGGGGTACACAAACAACCACTTTTCCATGGGGACATCAGAGTGGCTTCAGCACTGCTGCTGGTCCCTGTCCTGGGAGGTCTCAGCAGGTAAAAGGGTGTTTTCCTCCACGTGGGACAAGGTAATGGGTAAACAAGTAAGTCCAGCAGAGTGTCCTAAAATTCCTATTCTCTTGTTTCAAGTGCTGGGACGAGAAATCGCTGATCAGTCGTGAAAGAACAAAATGAAGAAGAGGGGGAGGTCACTGGGGAAGATGCTTAAGGATTCACAGCCATGAGCCGGCGTAGGCACACGTGGTGCCTTACATCTAATCTGAACCTCTTCCTAATCACCAGCCACGGGAATACATTTGCTTCAGGTTCCCAAACTGGCCTCTCCTCTGCAGCTCGACCGCAGCTCCACGGATGTATAGTGACAGGGTCGTTTGGAACTGCTCGAAGTCTCCCTGCCACAGGCAAACCAGTGACTCCCCACTTGGGCTGGAGCAGCATCAGGAAGGACTGGCCCTGGGGGCTGTGGGATGTTGGCTGTGACTATTTTGGGCAGCATCTCCAGTGCTCCAGCTCTGCTCCATGCCCTCAGGAGAGGCAGGTGGTGGGCAGGAGGGCCAGGGGCAGGCAGGCTGCCCGATCCAGGAGATGCTGAGGTGCTAATTGCTGCAACCTCCTTCAGGCACAGGCTTTTCACTGCACTGGCTCAAATGTTCTCCCCATCTGAATAAGGATTTCATCTGCTCCCAGAGAAGACTCACCCAACACCCATCTCTCACTACCTGCCCTCTCCTCTCCTCTCCTCTCCTCTCCTCTTCACTCTGAGGTGTTTGAAGGGTAGCACATCTGCAGGGCTCAATTCCTCCTTTACATCCCCACTCCTTTTACTTTTCTAGCTCTTTTTGCTGTCACCTTTGCATTTTAGGCTCTGGGAGCATCCCAAGGCGGGTGATCCTTGCCCTGCAAGCCATGGAGCGGGACTGAGGGGCCGTGGCACCTCGCAGGCTGCAGGACAGTCCCGCTGTCGGTGTGGTGCAGAGCTGGCACCGGACTGCTCAGCCTGACTGTGCCTTGGCATGAGCATCATTAACATCCCAGCAATTAGTGGAGCTGTGTTGATTTGCATCAAGCCTCAGAGCATAAAGAGTTCCAGACCAGATGGTAAATTGGGTCTGTGTGTGTTCCTGAAAACAATAGGAATGTGTGCTGGGCTTGGACGGGGCTTTGATGATGTATGGGATCTCTGGAATGACCCTGTTTGCTTGAGCTTGGGAACAAGCCCTGGTGCTTATGGCACAGTGTTTTGGCTTGGCCTTCAAACAACCCATGTGGGTGTGGAGGAGGAGTAACCCCCTGGAGTGCTCAGCCAGCACGGATCAGGCTTGGATCAATCACCTGATCCAGTTGTACTTTATGTCCTTGAGTAAGTTACTGCCCTTCTGTGCCCCACCACTTGTCCAGTGTGTGACGGAATTACCCACAGCGGAGCTGCCAGTATTTGAGATCTGCATCCCCTGTGCCCCTGGCATGAAAATGCTGGACGATGTAGGCACCTCGTGCCTGCCCAGCCGGCACCAACTGCCTGGAAAAGCTCTGCCTCTTCCCAGTGTTTTGCCATGATTAACTGGTCAGCTGTCAGTGCCCCATCCGCAGGTTCACATGTGCAGGCTGCCTGTCTCTGTCTTGGACCTTCTCCAGACCTTGGTCCAAATGTGCTGGCTTGGAGCCATCACTAATATCTGCTGTTCTGCCCTGAAATACAAATCAAGCTGATAAAGAGGTTGTCTCCAAAGAGTATCCAGAAACATTTCTCCAGTTAAAAATGAGGTCATTCCCAAGGACATATTGGAGCTGGTGGAGGAAAAGTGGAGAACAGCGGGTGCCTGACCCGGCATGGACCCATCCCTTGTCCTTCCCTACAGCATTCCTGCTAAACCCATCTTCTCCTGGAATGGGAAGAGAAATGGCCTGGCCTTGTGTTTACCTTGGCTGGAGCAAGAAAGGCTCATTAAAGTGTGTTGAATTCAGGAGTTCATACCTGCTTAGGAGCATCTCTGAAGTCCCTGGGGTCCTCCCCATCCATGTCCCAGGAAAAACTCAATCACCCTGATTACCCCAGGATCTGTTGACTCCGACCCTGCAGAGAAGCCCCCAAGCCCTTACTGGAGGTCAGTGCTGGCAGTCAGGTTTCAGGGATGCACAAGAGGGGAAGGACCCATGGCTGGGAACCAGGAGACCCCACCATGGCCAGCGATTCCTGGGAGCTGCTCCAGTGACATCCCAGGAGTCAGGGAGCGCCCAGGATCCACAGCACACACACAAACACGGGTGTGATCGCTGTGGATCCTCCTCTCCTTGCTGAACTACGGCCCCTCTGCCCACGTCCCACCCCCCAGCTTTGGAAGGGATGCAGGAATGTGGTGGCAAACAGGCACATAAACCAACAGCCAGGCTGGATTATTCATTATTGCTCTGACTGTCCCTCTGATGAAGGCAGACAAAGTCACCTCTCTTTTGTGCGACGCGTGTGTTGTCTTTGCTTTATTTTTTATTTGTTTCTTCCCTTATAAAACTCATGTGAATAGGCCAGATGCTGTTGCCATAGCAACCCTCTCTCTTCAAGCAGCAGATGCCGGAAAAGGGTTTTGCAGTTTAATCCTCCTGGAAATCTCCCCATCAGAGGTTGCTGGCATAAGATGATACTAAGAGATGCTCAGCAGCAGTGCTTGGCATATTTTAAGTCCCATGTGCTTCTTTTTGCGTGAAGAACCTGCCCTTTCACCCTTTGGAAATGGCACATATCACAGTAAGAGCAGCAAATGTATCCTAATGCCTCATCATATATTTAAAGAGTCTTTCCCTGCACAGCTCCCGAATCATTCCATGGGGATTAAGACAGGAGTGCAGTATCCTGTTCTTGATGGGCAGAAACCAGGTCAGCTGCCTCCATCACACCTATCCCAGCCCACCCCAAGCTGCCACCAGCACTCAATGCACAGCTTGGGTTGTATAAATGAGTGCCTTGCACTAAAAAAAAAAAAAAAGAAAAAAAAGAAAAAAAGAGAAAAACCCCCACCATCTGAGCTTGGCAAGAGCAGCTTCCCATTCTAAATCCGTGGATCAGTAACTTGTGACCAACGTGGTCATAAAGCAGAAGACATTAAATGCTGTTTGAAACCAGGAGTGACCTGCTCTGGGTGCACACTGACACACACATCCCTCTTTCTGCTGTGAAACTGAGGCCCTCCATGCAGGATTCCTGCTTCCCCTTCCATCACCCTGCTGCCCCTGCTTCCATCACCCTCCATCCTGCTCCCTGGGCTGTGTCACCGGGTTGCATCACTCAAGCTCCTTGAGAGGATGGATGGAAAAGGCAGGATTTCAGCAAGGCTTGTTTAACAAAGATATATCCATTTGAAAGAAAAAGCTTAGGAGTGGAAGGCGGAATTTAACTAGTGCAGAATGAGCTGTTCAGCCTCTCTTAAAAAAAGAAAATCCTGTAGAACTTGACAGAAAGTAATAGCCATTGTATTTTGGCTTTTTCATTGAACAGATTTTGTGTAGGCATAGCAGGGAACTTTGTGCTGATGGATTTTAACTCAGTTTAATTAAAGCAGTTGAAACGCAGTCAATTCTCTGCTTTCTAGTGCAGAAATGCACAGAAAAGCAAAGGGCCTATTCAAGACAAACCTCTTCAGGAAGGCATCTTCTAAAAGAAGCTTTTGCTTGTGTCAGGTAGTCTGAGCCTCCTTAACCCCAGATCTAACGCACAGTGTCAGGTTTCTCCAGGAAAAATGTGTTATGTTTCATGTTTTATTGCATCAGGACACAGAGTCATCCTCAGAGGTTCAGTCAGTTTGGTGAGTTATCCCAGAGCCAAACCACTGGTGACCCAGAGGCTGGGGGGGGCTTTCTTAAAAATAGCAATGCAATGGTGTGATTTTTGGGGTTGTCCTGTGCAGGGCCAGCAGCTGGACTCAATGGTCTTTGCAGCTCCCTTTGAGCTCAGGATATTTTATTAATCCATGATGCTGTGTGACCACTGCACACTGTGATGTCCCAGATTAATTCTGGATTATGAATTTGGTTTTGGGGTGCAGAGAAATCACAGGGTCACAGGCAGCAGAACCCTCTGCCCCTGGGCAGAACTAGCACCTCTGGCAGCAGTTAAGGTGGATGTAGATTAAACTGTCTTCAAAATCAGTAGGGATGAAGATCCCCCAGACCCAGCAAGCAACACATACTGGTCAAATGGAAAAAAGCTCACGTGTCAGTGGAAGACATGGCTGAGACTGGGCTTCCAAAATGCCACTCACCCCTCCATACTGAGGACTGCAAAACGCAGCCACAGTGAACTCAAAGGCTCCTGCAAAGCCACATCCTTCATGTTCCCTTTGCAGGCTGAGACCTGGAAGTGAGTGAAGAGCAGAAACCAGAAGAAACTGGGATTAACAGCTCCAATCTGGGCAACAGTGAGAACAATTTTAATTCACGGCAGAGCTCTACTCCAGTCCTCCTCTGTTTGCTTTCCATCAGGAGAAAGCTTTGTCTTGTGATTAAATGAAGGACACAGGGATCAGGGCTCCTGGGCTCTGCTCTTAAGTCTGCTGCTGATTTTCCATGTTTCTTCAGAGAGGTCACATAGGATTAAATGCTCGGAGATGGTGCAGGCTCAAAATTCCCTCTGACGTCAATGGGGACAACGGGTTTCCAGCACCAGTGGGAAAACACAGCCTGGAAATTGTCCTCACCTTCCTGGGTGCACAACTCTCCTGCCCAGTGCTGTGGAGGAATTTACTCAGATTTATGGGAAGGAGCCTGCAGGGTTCCTCTGGTTTGCTGGGGTGGGGAATAAAAGGCAGTGCAGCAAGTCAGAGTCATCCTGCTGAAAAGAGAGAGACTTTCCCCCCCCCCACCTCTTCATTGCCAAGGTCTCAGCCTCATCCCCAGCTGCACCAACAGCCTGCACAGACCCTGTGCCACGCTCCTGCTGTCACTGTGGCCTCTGGGCTTGCTGAAGCTGCAGGAGTTTGGGGTACCTGGCATTTGGTGACTTTGGGGCCGTGGAGGTGTGCAGGGAGGGCACAGCCGGGCACCCATAACCGTGCTGGCCCTGTCTCACACACTGGCAGATGGCACTGTACCCATGGCATGCTGCTCTTTTGGCACAACCAAATGGCCCCAATTACCACCACAACGAACAGATAATTCCTTGCGTCAGCAAGTGATGGAGAGGAGAGCGGGCAGGAGGTGCAGTGCCAGCTCCTCCACCACAGCTGCTCCGGGTCCATTTGCCCTTCCCCTTGGAGGAGACCCAGCTCGTTATTTCAGGAGCTCCTGCCAGACCCCACTTGTTTCAAAACTGGTGGATAGAAACAGCTCCTGACCCTGTGGCTGTAGCCCATGGGCTTTCTCTAAGTGATATCCTTGGCAGATAAATGAAGTCCATTTTAAGCCCTGCCCTGCTCCTTCCTTTGGGCTTTTCCCGATGCAGCTGCCTGGCAGAGGTGGGGAGTAGTCCCACCTCTCATTGTCAACCACCCCTTGCCAAAGGGCTGCAGGTACAGCAAATCCTAGCCCAGGGAAAGGCTGTATTTGCATACCTGCTTTTCTGAAAAGGAAACGGGGCTCTTAAGGAAACACAGAATTTTAATCACCTGGTTCAGGCTCGTGCACAGCTCCTGGGGCGTTGCCAGGGGTTGGACACGGTGGCACCACCGTCTGTCCCTTTATTTGCAAGCAGTCATTAGGAGTGATTAATTATAATGATGTTATTAGATTAGATATTAGGGAGAAATTCTTCCCTGTGAGGGTGGGGAGGCCCTGGCACAGGTTGCCCAGAGAAGCTGTGGCTGCCCCATCCCTGGAAGTGTCCAAGGCCGGGTTGGACAGGGCTGGGAGCAATCTGGGATAGTGGAAGGTGTCCCTGCCCATGGCAGGGGGTGGAACTGGATGGGCTTTAAGGTCCCTTCAACCCAAACCGTTCTATGATTCTATTTAACCCTTTTGCAGGTGTCAGCTGAACACCCTGGGGTGCCCCACCAGCTCCTGCCTGAGGCTGAATTCCCTGTGCAGCGTGGGATGGAGATGCAGGGGAGAGGTGGAGGGAAGCAAAGATCAATCCTCTTTTGCCATCCAAATGATACAAAATTCATTTGTTTGAACAAATCCCAGGGAACGCCACGCTCTGCCTGACGCTGCTTGCTTGAATCTCTGGGGTGTGCTTTGACACACAGCTGGGAGCAAAGACTGAAGGATGCAGCTGAAGAGCAGCTTCCAGGAGCCTTGCAAAAGGAGGTGAGCCTTCCAGCCTAAAGAACAATTTCAAACGGTACTTATCCCGTCAAATTGTGCTCTGTAATCCATAGTACTCTCAAAAAAAAAAGAAAAAAAAAAGGAGGCAGCGTAGGGGCAGCCTGTAGCTGAGGCATGTAGCAAGCTCCTACTTAGCATTATTTATCACCAAGGATCTCCAGGCTGGGCCATGATGAATAATTCATTTTTCTCCTCAGAGGCTGCATCTCGAACCCAGCCCAGTCTGGCACCTCCCCGCCATGTCCCGGCTCTTCGGAAAAACCAGCTTGGGCATCTCAGTGCTCGGAGTCCTTGGCCTCTTCGTGTTCATGGGAATGTGACAGCCTGGCGAGGGTTGGTGCTAAGTTTATCCCTGCCCGTGTGTGCCTCGCTGCCCGTCGTCCCCGCCACATCCCCCGGTGCTGCGACGCTCGAGCCTTCTCGCAGCGCTGCAGCTCCGGAGCTGAGTGCTCCGCTCGCAGAGCCCCTTCCCACCAGCTCAGGAAACAGCCAAGGCACGAAGCAGAGGAGCCGTGTCCTTGTTCAGGGCTCTGTCCCCCTGCCCTGACCCTGCCTGGCCCCAGGTTTGGGAGATGGGGTGTGGAGATGCAGCCCCTCCCCGGTGCCCGCTCGGAGAGTGCGAGACATGAAGAGGAGCCAGCAGCCTTTTATTCTGGGACCCACTTGGAAGCGTTTTCTGAAAGACCGATAAATAATTAATAGTGGTTATAAGCATATTGCAGACACGAGGAGTTCTCGCTGCAGATGCCTGCGAGGACGTTGTCAGCGTGGTATCGACTGGAGGCTGCACCGTGCACCTCATCGACTGGCCGCTCATTAAGGCATCCATTCCATCTACTCATTAACTCCTCATGGACAAAGGGCAGAGTTTAATATAAAATGGAACGGCTGCAACGCCCCAAAACGGCTGAGCTTGGCTTTTAGCGGATGAGGTTGTGTCTTGAGCAGGAGCAGAGGCAGGGAGGATGGAGAGGGGTGGTCAAACCATCCCCAAAACCCGGCTCAGAGCTGGACCTAGAGCCTTCAAGTCCCTCCCCGTGCATCAGGCGCCATTGGGAGGCAGGTAAAGCCAGTGTATCTTTCCCAAATCGATTCTCCTTCACTTAACTTTGTCTCTGTGGATTCAACGTCTCGTTCCATCAGTAACAATAAATACATCCCGTGCTGGGTAGGAGCCAAGTGCTTCCAGAGGAATTTCCAAAGCTCAGAGGAAGGGTCTGCCCCACCACTCTGCATACTGGTTGTTACTGGTCTCTCTCCTGGGCTCTGGGTAGGTTTGCACTGAGCCTGGGGATGCTCGTTGCTGGCAAAGGAGTTAAGGAGAGCTCAGGACAGCAAGAAGACACTGATGATTTATTTCGCTCTCTCTCTAAGGTAATTATGTACCTAGACAGTCTTAAAGTATGTATTTCTTTTCTCCAGCAGACCAGAACAGCCTCTCTGACTCCAGTCTAGCAGATAAATATGTATTTACACACTTTGTTAAGATGGGTATTACTTTCCTACAGGACTGGCATAACTCTTCTGCTCTGGTATTTTATGTAAAACTGTATTTGTGCATTAGTTTGAAAGATATATGACAAGTTAGATGGACCACAGCAGCCTTGGCCATCACTGAGGAGCGATGTGTGAAGAACACGTGGTGGATGAGGGTGCAGATGAAACACGCAGCTTCCTCAGGACCTGCACTCCAGCTCTGCTGTGGGAGGAGGAGATGGCCTTGCTGTGCTCTCATCTGTTCTCAAAATGTTAAAAAAAAGAAATCAGCACTGAAATGTCAGGCCACCTCCAAAGCTGAGGACGGCGGGTGACACTTCGGGGAGAGGCCACCAAATGTGTCGCCAACGTGTCGAGTTTGGCATTTGAGTCTTCCAGAACTCAGGCAGTGGGATCATCATCATCATCATCCCCCCATTATCCCCCTCCATCCAGGCTGCAGCTCCTGCACAGGCTACTCAGACCCTCTCCATCCCTGATGGAACAAGGGCTCCTGCTTTCCACGGAGGTTTTACTCCTAATACTGCTCAAGCAGGCAGGATGGAGGAGAGCAGGGAGCTTTTCCTGTCCTGGAGGGCTCTGGGAGGAGGGAAAAGCATGTTTTCGTGCTGTTTCACACACAGTAAAAACGTGGTTGGATTAACCTCACAAGGCAGCATCTATAATATATTAATTCTTGTGTAATTTCCTAAAGCTGCTTAACTGAGAACCTCAATGCATTTAACACACATTAGTAGGTAATAGCAATTAATCTGGAAAATCAGCAGCAGTTCAGGCACAGGCAGGACAGGGGCTGCCGTGGTATGGGGGGGTTCCTGTGAGTGAATTCCAGCCCAGGTTTGTTAAAGCTGGGTCTGCACTAACCCTTCCTCACTGAGCTCTGTCCCAGCACCACCCTGGCTCTGCTCAGCAGAACATTTCCACGTGTGCCTGATATTAAGCAATGACTGTTCCTGCTGGCTTTTAGGGAACTATCTAATCTCCTTTAAATTAAGCATATGATTGGGTTTTGGCTAGGTTGGGTCCTTGGGCCTTAATCTCTTTATGCCCCACTTTCTCAATCTGCAAAATAGTAATTATCTACTTCGTGGGGCTAAATTAATTTCCCATATTTCACGGATGCTCGTTTTGGCAATGTGCAGGTTGCCATTCTCCCAGAGACTGCAATTTGCATGCTGCTCAGCAAATTATGTATTATATATCCATACACACATCACACACAAAATTTAAACCTCAGGGAAAAAAACCAACCTAAATGCCATGATGGCCGAGACAGGATGTAAGCAATAACAACAAGGATAACAAAAATGCAATTCAGGGATTCAGAGGATTTAGTGAATGGAGAATAGGCTGAGTTGCATAAAAAGAAGGTAAGAAACTCAGCTGAGTTAAGAAGTAATGAAAAGAATAATGAATATCAAACAGGATGGAAGAGCTTGATTAAAAATTAACTTTTTTTTCAAGTACAGCTTGGGAGAGCTGATGGTGGTCAGTGCAGAGGGCAAGGAAAGAAACTGAGACATTGTTTTTAACCCCTTTATGAATGTCAGGGGAGAAGGTAAAAGTAAATGAAATTTGTGGAAAAAAATCTGCCAGGGCCATGTCTCTGCTTTGCAGGACATGGAGGGCTCTGGGTTTGGGGATAAATTGATAAATGTTACATGTTTCAGGGGGGAAACGTGAAATGAAGAAGGAAAAAGGAAATCCCTAAAAATACCCCAGGGTTTCCCTTTTTCATTTTGACAGAATAACCCAGGGTTTTGGTCCCTGGGACTTGGAGCACGAAGCGTGGTAGGACCAGGAGATTTTTGTTCTGCACCTTCCACTTGTACATTCCTGGTTTGCTGTGAGGCTGCAAACAAGTAAAGATTCCATTAGGGATGAGGCAGCGGTGCAGAAATGTCGGGCAGATTAAATCTTGTTTGGTGTGTCTCTTTATCAGGTCTCAGCCCGGCTCTGTCGGTGATAAGGTGTGAAAAGCTCCGAGCTGGAGCTCGGGGATCAGTAATGTTCATTAAGATAAAATCAGAGACAGGCTCCCGCTCTCCGTTTTCCAGAAGGACTCATTCCATACAAAGGTAAATAAAAACCCAAACCTCACTGAGTTATCCTCAGGGGAATCCATGGGCTTTGTCATCACGATTTTCATTTTCTCCTGCCACAGTCTGCAGAGAAAAAGAACAGCTGAGGGACCAGAAAGGGAAAGAAGTCAACAAGTTACGGAGCAGCATCCGCCTGGTTAAGTCTAATTCCAATGCATTGACTCTGCTCAGCTCCTTGGGGAATGAAGGAATGAAAGGAAAGGAGGAGAAAAGAAAAAAAAAAGCAAGGTAATTGAAAGGAGTAATTCAATTTGGGAAGAATTATCCTCCTAATGATTTATGGCTTCATTAATGACTGATTGAACAAATAGGGTTTTTTTTTTAACCTTACTAGGAATTGAGGTGCTGGATGGGAGGTTATTGGGTGTCACAGCAACACAGACTCACTTGTCTCCATTTAAATACTTAATGCTCTCCATCTCCCTCCCCTCGGATCGATAGGATCTGGAAGCAGACAAACTTCCTTGGCTTCACAAAAATGTGCCCAGGAGCTCCAAGGAGTGGGTGGATGTTCAGTAATGAGACAGGACAGGGAGGGCACCAACATTACAGAGAGACACCTCGCAGTGTCCCACACCTGGGAGTGCCCAAGGCCAGGTTGGACAGGGCTTGGAGCAACCTGGTCTTGTGGAAACGATCCCTGCCCGTGGCAGGGGTTGGAACTGGGTGAGTTTTAAGGTCCCTTCCAACCCAAACTGTTCTGTGATTCTGTGAGCATTCTTTGCCGTGTATCGTTTAAGTGTTGATATCAGAAATAAACACAATAAATGCAGGCTCAGGCCGGTTCTCAGGGCTCACATCAACATGAAAACCTCCTGATTGCAAAAGCCCTGTGGGCACGAGGTTGCTGGGTCAGCAAAGCCAGTTAAAATTCATGATCTATGTTCACCACTCTGGTGCCTCCAGGCTCAGCAGCACCGAGACAGGCTCGTGTCCTTCAGCTCTTCAATTAAACAGCTTCCTAAAGTTCAGACCCTGATAATTGGTCTCAGAACTGCTTAGTGCCATAATTGGGGTTTTCCTGCTGGCAGATGTGCCACACTGGGGCTGTACTAGGATGACCTGCCTCGAGCATGGACCAAAATCACTCTGGGTTGTGAAACCTGAGACTGGGGACTGGAGGGCAGGAGCAGAAGGAGCAGAACAAACCAGTCCCTTCATCCAGGGATGCACTTTCGGAGTCTAAATTCAGCCTGGAGTCTCCCGTAGCCAGGCTTGGGTGGTGCAGTGGGGCTGATAGAGAAGAGCAGACGTTGCAGCAGGTCCTTCCTGATGGGATTTTTTATCACCTGCAATAATGAAGGTCAAAGCTCCCGTCAGTCAAAGCTCTGCCTCCCTTAGTTCAGCAGTAAGATGGGAGAGCTGAACCACGGTGTGACCCTGTTGCTACTGGATATGGGCTCCGTGCAGATGATATGCAAACATATTTAAGGGTTTTTTTTTTGTCTATTTGCAGGAGCAATATCAATTTGCAAAGATGAGCTCAATTAACATAACTCATTACTTTTCCACGTGTAACTGGTGTCAAACAAACACCTCCTTTGGAGGGACTCTCAAGGGGAAAATGCTTGGCCCATATATGTTTGTGTGGCTGCTGCTGTGATATAACAGCAAAGATATTTTCTTTCCTCCTATAAAATGGGAAAATTCCCTTTTGCTAAGCAGAGAGGGAGCTTGTGTGGGGGCTGAAGAAAAATGTCTTTGGCAAACATTTTTTTTTTTTTTTTCCAGAGACACAGGCTGGGGAATATCACTGCAGTCTGCACCCTCATGGCAAACACAATCTGTTTCTTTATAGGAAAAAATAAATTTTTTTTTTTCCCCTGCTGAAGAAAAGTTGAAACCATTTTGGAGACTTGTAACTCAGAATTTTAATTTTTCAGGTTAACCCCTTCTTTGTTTGAAAATACCAGGCTATGAATTAATTTTGTTGATGATACAGAATCACAGAATGGGTAAGGTTGGGAGCAACCACAGTGGGGTCATCTAGTCTGACCTCCCTCCTCTAATAGTAAGAAATGAAATTAATGGATGAAAGAGGAGAGAGTTGAAGACTGATTTGGGATCAGGAGCAAAGTTGCCTTTTCTGTCCTTAAGTAAACACAAGGAAAGGAAAAACATCAGTGATGGACTGCATGTGCCGGTGGGGAGGACACAGCCCCACTGTGCTGGCTGGCTTTGCCCTCTCTCTGATTGTTATTTATTTGCTGCCTTTTTGGCTATCAGGTGGCTCTGTGATCCTGAAGCATGTGAGGAGGTGTCCTCTCGGGTCTTGCTTGGAGAAAAGGGCTTTTTTGGACAACTTTGAATAGCAGCAGGAGCAGGTCACCCTGCCAGAAGGATGCTGGGCTCCAGCATACTCAGCCCGAGCACCTGAGGAGAGCGGGGAGTGGAGGTGGCTGCTGCTCTGTGATTTATTTTTTTTTTCCAGCCAAATTGATATGGAAGCTCCGTGAAGGGCTCGGGCACCTGCCTGGGCACTGCTCCTGACGCAGCTCTTATTAATTCCGGCGGCAGGGATGGAGCGGCAGCGCTGCTGGGTCCGTGGCTCCCTGCCAGCTCCCCGTCCGTGCTGGCTGGCTCTGAGAAAAGCCCTTCAGAAACGTCCTCATCTTCCTCACCTGAGCCACCAGCAGCGGGTCAGGGTGTTGGATTCCGTGCTGCTGCTCGTGCTGGGGGTCGGTGCCCACCCCTGCCACAGCCTCGGTGACACCGACCTGGCCTTGCTGCAAACACAACAGGCCTGCCTGGACACGGGGATGTTTTTTCAATTACAACAATCCCCCTTTCCCTCTGCTCCCGGTCTCAGAGGAGCCTTGGAAATGTTCCTGCACTTAACGTTGCGTGTAATTAGGGACTGGCTGGGAAAGCAGCCCTCGGTGTACTTAGCAGCATCACCTTCTGATTTTCCAGGCAGCACTTGCTAAGCAGGAAAGGAGGAGAGGCAGGAGTTATCCAAGCCTTGTGGGAGCCATACATCATGCTCAGTGGGTTTTTTTACACCCTCCATTAGGCTGGAGCATGGATGTGTGGGATGATGCAGTGCTGGGCACCACGAAGTGTCCCCTGAGCCGCGGTGTTTGGTGGCACTGCCACGGTCCAGCCAGCTCTCACCGGCCTTCTGGAGTCCTGGTGTCCCAAAGGAGGCTGCAAACAGCTTTTGTTGGATTCTGCTGCAGGCACCAGTGAGAAGAAATGCCGGAAAATAGGGTCTGTGGGGATGAAGTTTCAGATTTTGATCCATGAGCCAAATTAAAAGATTATTTTTCCTCTCAATAAACAAATCCCCTCTTCCCCTTCCTGCTTGCTGAGACATCTGCTCCTCTGAAAAGAGCTTGCACCACAGAGAAATCCCCCCTGCCGTGTGTCCTACTGTCCTCTCTGCCTGCTCTGATTTGCATCTTTTATATTTTCTTTGGATTATGCTCGTCAGATTCCGTGCTTAGATGTGGTAGCAGTGCCAGGGGGGTTTCTACTGCGAAATGCTGTTAACCTTTTGCTATTATTTGTCTTAGACGTCCCCATGTGCTACGGATGTTATCCGAGAGGGAATCCTACAGGAGTGCTATCAAACACGGGGAGGGATGGAGGGAGGGCTCAGGGCTCTGTAGTGGCAATGAGCAGCTATGTGGGGCTTCAGGCCTGGAGGTTAATGCCTGGAGCTTTTAAATCAGGAATGATCAGAAATGTTGAGAACTGGGTTTAATGGGAGAGCGGGAGAGCCCAGCCCAGGACTGGAGGGGCAGCCTTGAAAGGAGCTGAAACCACTGATGGCTGGTTGGGTTTTCATCCTCCAGCATGTGATTCCTGACCATCTGAACTGGTTTGTTCTGGTGCTGAGGGATCCCTGACAGCAGCTTTGGGTGCCCCAGGGGCTGGTCCAGACCCAGCAGCTTTTGGGACTTCTTTAACCACCCATTTACCCTCCAGAAACACTCTGGAAAGGCAAAATTGACTTTATTCTGCCAAGCCAGTACCCTTTGGGACTGGGACAAGGCTGCTGTCACACTGACTTGTCCCTGCTGGCGGCCCCTCTGCTGCAGCACTGTCAGAGAAGCCCTGTTGGTGGCCTTGTGTCACTGTCCCCACCTCAGTGTCCCTGTCTGTGCTCCGGGATGGCACCCCCTGCCCACTCGAGCACTGGGCTGTGTTTTGTGGCTCCTAGGACAGTCCTACCTGATGGAGAGAAGAGCATTTCCCTGCAGCCTGGCCACACCGAGGAGCAGAACCTTGGCTTTGCTCTCAACACCTGATTTTTCTGTCAAGGGTGGTTCTGACCGATGGAAAACGCAGTTTTATGTCAGTCCAAGTTTTCCAGCTCCTCCATCAAGCCCTCAAAAGAACCCCTAATTCTCCCTTCCTGGGTTCTCTTTCCTCTTCTCAGGCAAGAAAACCAAGAGAAACCCTCAGACCCTGGACCAGACCTACAGTGTGAGAACCCATCGTGTTCTGGGGGAGCACCAAGCCGGTGCAGAGAAGGATTTCCCAGTGAGAGCCTTGTGCCTTCCCGCTGCCTCTCCTTCCCTGCCTGGGCAGATGGAAGGCAGCAGCTTTTTAATTATTAAAATTAGTGCATCCTTGAAATCACGTAGCGTGCTTTTGGCTCTGCAAATCACTGCTTTCGTGAGAGAGGAGCAGTAATAAAATTAACCGACAGAGAGGAATAAACAAGTGGCACAGATGTAAATATTATATAATCTGCATTTCCTAAAATATCCCTGGCTTGGCATCAGGAGTGGGATTCAGAAGAGAACCAGAGCAAGGGTGCTGATAGAAAACAAACAATAATAGCAGGCAAATAGTAATTAATGGTTCTGTAGATGGGTATTAATGTTTGCATTCAACCTCCTTGCCAAACCCTCAAGGTTCTTTACATCCCTGGGGTGTGCCAGGGAAAAGTGGAGAAACTGAGGCAGACGGGAAGCCCCCAGTGCTGGGCTTTTGGGGAAGGTGTTACTGAGCACTTCCAGGTTTGTATCCAAGGCTGGAGCAGATTTTTAGGCGGTGCAAAGTGTCAGGAGTCGTTTTAAGCCAACAGAGGTGGATCCCAGCACGTGCAGGGAGCCCATCCAGCCCTTCATTTGCTTCTGGGGAATCCCTTGACACATCAGTGCTGGAAAACATCCCATCCTGCTTTCCCTTTTTGCTTTGCACCATAGGAACGTTATTTTTAATGGACAAATTAGTGCCAGGTCAGCTCCCATATTTATGTCAGGTAGTGACTGCAGAGCACCAGCCTACTCTGCCCGGGTCTGCTCCAGCCCTGGCACTGCTGTGCTCATTTATCAGCACATTTATCATATTTATTGAGTGGTTACTGCTCCCTGGGATCACTGCTGGCCTGAGGAAGCCACGGTGCATCGTGAGAATCAGGGCAAAACACTTCCAGGAGCAGCATCAGCACGACAGGACACTGTGCCGGGTTCAGTGTGGGGAAAGGGAGTTCCTCCAGCTCACTGGGATTTCTTGCTATTTGTTTGGAAAAACCCAGAGGGCACCTACACCAAAGCACAGGGACCAGACACGAGTCACTGCAGGGTCATCAGAGGGTGACCCCAGCAGGTTTGAAGGGCGGGGTGCTCAGGCACACAGCTCTCCCTGGAGCACCGCACTTCCCGCCTGCTGCTTGCAGATCTGGACTGGTGTTTGCTGTGCCTCTTTAATGTCCCATGTTTGAAGTCACATTGGAGAGACGTGTCCCATCTGGTGAGTCACAGCCTCCTCCTGTCACTCAGTTACCTGCAGGGCCGAGCAGGAGGAGTGATGACTAACCCACGCACAGTGACACATCGCAGGCCAATGTAAATATTGCCTTTTAGTTTTTGCCTCCCGAAGCCTCCAGAAGAAAATTAATTTCGTTTCAGTTTGAAAACACGAGCCAGCCTGGTGTTCTGAGCCGTGGCTGGGAGAGCAGCTGGGTCAGCCCTTCCCGAGCAGGTGGTGATGAGGAGATGCTGCTGCTTCCCACGGCTTGGCCCCCACCTCCGTGCTGGAAAAGCTGCTTGGAACAGCACCTGGCTGCGGTGCTCAGAAGTGCATCCTCCGCTCCTCTTCCCGCAGGCAATGCCGGCCCCGCTGCCTGCAGGCAGGACCGGGGATCACTGTCCCAGGAGATCAGCTCTGGCCCTTCTGCGTGAGGGGGATTCACAACAGCCCCCATCAAAAGCCCTGCTCTGATCTGGGGGGCAGCGGTCGACGGGAAATTAGCTGTGCTTTAGGGCCCGATTGCTCCGGCAGGAAGGGGCTGCTGGGGAGGACGAACTCGTTCCTGCTCTGTGGTGGAATCAAAAGGGTCTGGTCTCAGCTGGCTCCATCCTGTTTTTTCATTTTTTTTATTTTTTCCTTTTCTCTTTTCACTCAGACTGCAGACAGCTCGTGTTCCATGAGAACAGTGGGTGCACAGGGGGGTGCAGCCGCCTCCACGCTGCGGTTGATGTTCTCCTCTCATCTTGGTGCTCCATCAGCACCAGGGGATTGAGGAGGAGAGGGAGGAGATGCGACATGGGACTGGGATGCTCCTTCTTCCTCACTCACATCATTTAGAGGGTAAACACTTAGTGCAGTGATGCCAAGCCCAGTGCCAGCCCTTGCCAGGGCTCCTCCTGGCACTGGGGTCAGCTCACACAGAGGTGACATTCACTGGCGTCAGGACACCAGGAATGGTCCTCCCAGCAGAGGGACAGAGCTCCCAGCGTCTGTCACACACTCTCTGAGTATCTCCCACATCCCACGGGCTGTATCCAAAACGAGAAGTAAACCCAGGCACGTGTGTGAACACTTTAAATATGATTCCAGCCTTGTGTGAGACACAATCTCTGCACATGAAACAGGTGAAAGACTGTGTTCCCCCAAGGCATGGCCTTCATCATGTTCAGCTGACGAGCACTGAGCATCAGAGGAAGGTGAAATCAAAAGAATAAAGTGCATGATTATAGACAGCATAAAATCTTTAGCGAAATTGTTCCAATTGCCTTTGAAGCTGCTGCCAGAGATGCTATTTCCTTTTGTGTTATTACTGTTTTGAAGGGAAAAAAATCTGTATTCTCCCCAAACCAGGTAGCTGCTGTACTGTCTGTAAATGCCTGCCTTCTCATCAGCGCCACATTAAACCAACATTTCGGATTCAAACCAACTATGCAAGTGGATAAATGGAGTAGTAATGGCAGGAATTAGCAAGCAGGGCACAGGATTGAGGCAGCAATGATTTACGAGGCTGAGGCAGGAACAATCAAAGGCATCAGAACACTTCTTTGCTGCCCTGTGTGCACCTATTTGCATCTTATTCCTGACAGCTGGATTTTAAAGGTAACTTCTCACACGACTGGTGAATAAATGATGCTCTTTTTTTTTTTTTTGTTCTTAACTGAAGAAAATTGTTAGGGAATGGGTGATGAGACTAGAATGTCTCCCTCGAGCTGCTGGGGTGTTGTGCCTGTGCCCATTGCGGGGAAGCAGAGGGGGCTGACCCTGCTGAGCACCCTGAGACACCACAGTAACAATTCCACAGTCACACTCCCTGTCACCATCCCTGCTGTCCCATCCTGCTGGACATTCCCCAGGGCTCTGCTCCTTTCCATGCCAAGACACTGCCACTGCCCAGCCCTGGCCACCCTCCACCCATCCCCTCCTGCCGTCCCTGGTGGATTCCCCACACCAGCACAGCCAAACCAGTGTGTGTGCCCACAACTGCTTCCCTTTCCAACCCCAACCACTTGCTGGCAGCAGCTGGAAATCCCACAACAGCATCCCCAGGGACCAGCAGTGCCAGTGATGGGCTTGGGACCGCTCCTTTGAAGGGGGAAAGGGCTGGAGATGCCCACAGGTGCTGCAGGGGGAAGGAGCTGCTGGAAAAGGGGCTCTTTTCGAATCCCACTGCCCAGGGGAGCCAGGGCTTCTCTGTGGGGATTCCTCTGAGTTAATCTGTGAGTGCTAAGCTTGTTTCTGGGGCAGCACACGGAGATGAGCCATCCCTGGGGGAAGGGAGAAAGCCAGGAACGTGCTGGACTCATGAAAGGCTGAGGGCCTGTGGGTGTAAATCTTCAGTGCCATCGTCGTTGGGGCTTTATGACGATGAACTGCTGTGTATAAAACCTGATCAATGGACTCTGTGGGAAGATACTAAACAGAGCTGTGTGACCCCAGTGGCCTTGTGCTGGTGGCTGTGACTCTGGTGACAAGACGTGCTTTCCTGCCTCTGACTGCCGGAACGTGGCTGGCTCTGGGATGGGAACGTGGGAGCTGCTTGGAGAGGGAAAACCTGTGAGTAACTGGGGGGTAAAAGAGGAGCCCAGGGGCTTGAGCCTGCTCCCTGCCATGGGAGATGGTCCCTCTGCAGCTCTGCACCATGAGCATCAACTTCCAGAGCCCCTTTGTTAACAGAGGGAAAGAAAATCCCAAAAAAGAAAAGAGAAATCCTGGTTTGGGGCAGAGTGACAGAGATGAGCTGGGGGATTGCTCAGTTTTTCTTTCAGGTCTGAGAATTTTGGTGTTTCGTGCCCTGGATTTGCTGAGCCCTGACCTGACCTGGACCTTCAGCTTCAGCCAATAACTGGTTTTTATAAGTACCTTGACTGAACTCACCGTGTCACAAACTTCTCTGCTCCCTCTGTTCATCAATATGGGGGAAAATCGATAGTGAGCACTTAAACCTGCCTCTACCCTGAACTGCTCAATGGGCTTTGACAGAAAAATAAAATAAACCAGAATGGAGGAAAATAAAATAAAATGAAAACTAGCAAAGCTTTCCTTTGCCAGACTCTACAGCAGCTCACTCCTGGCGTGGTCCCACTGCTGTGGGAGGGACTCTCTGTGATAATACTGATTTTGCTGGGTGGTGGTGGAGCTGATTCAGTCTCTGCCCTTGGACTCTGCCTCGTCCCTGGTCTGCTTGACTTTCTTAGTGTTCAAACTCTGCCTCTGTCCCTCAGTGGACTCAGCAAACACTGCTGGCAGGACTCTCACACTCATCCTGTGTATTCAACACAACTTTCTCCTCACACAGGAGGGGCCAGTTTGGGCTTTTGAAACACACGACACGTCCACGTCTTGGTGCAGGATGCTCGTCACCTTGAGAGATGTTTAGAAAGCTGAACTGAGCAGGAGGGGTGGGGTTTATCCTGCAGGCCCCCCCCAACTGCTTCAGACTTCCTCTTCATGCAAGGGCAGACACCAATATTTGTTCTTCAGGCTCCCTCATGCTCCTGCATGAATTTCAGCCATCTTTTTTCAGCCTCCTGCAAACAATGGGAATGTGAATGCTGTCCCCATCCTTTCCCTCTCCTACCTCGTTTCAACAGACTGAAATCTAAACAAACAGTTTTTTGCACTTGACTCTTCCCCTGCCCTAGGGGCTACTGCAACATCTTTGCTTCATCATCAGACGTTGATGCAGCCACAAGATGCAGAAAACAAAGGGAGGTAACCAGATCAACCAGGTGGGCATTTCTGTGCTTGCCAATGCTCCCTCTCCTGGTACTGAGGAGCAGGAATGGAGCTGAGAGATTAGAGGGGCTGTTTGCCCCTCGTATCTGTCTGGAGCAATCCTTAGGTTCCCCTCTCCTCCCTGGAATCCCCAAACACACCTCCCTGGACTTGCCCTTTGCTTTCAGCCTCCTAATGCCCGTCCCACCTCCACTGCTCACATCTGCAGATCAGGTCTGCAGTCTCACAGCGTTAGGGACTTCAGAAGGTCCCAGAATTCAAAGGCCAGTGAGGACAGACACGTGATGGCCTCCCTGCAGTCAGCCTTTGAGCTCCACAGATCAGTGGTGAACCACCCAAGGATGTGAACTCGACTTCGGCTTTGTCCCCTGCTCCCTTTGAGGAGGAGGAGTGAGGGGAGGTATTGAACTGTGGGTACAGGTGTACATCAGACAGCCCTTGATGTCACCTGCAGACTGGGGTATTTCACTTCAGAGAGACACTGATCTACCCAGTTCTGCTGCCATGAAGATGGGGAAAAAAAAAGTGTTGTAGTGATTTCTCCTCCAAAATGCATCTGAATAAACGCTCTCATCTAAACCAGCAGTGCCATTCCTCCCTGAAAGTGGGAGGAAAGGAGGGAAAGAGGACTCCAACATTCAAAATGCAAAGAAAGACAATTTAAAAATGTCCTTTTATTCCCCCTCACGCAAAACGGGAAAATCTATTTTTTCGCCTAACATACTCATCACAGGAATCCATCCTCATTTGCAGGCACAAGGAAATTCATCATTTTAAATTCTGTAAATTCTGATTTATGGTGCTCAGCAGATTTGCAGGAGATGGAGACGGCAGCAGGCACGGGGAGGTTGCTGGGAAAGGCTCTCAGTTCCCCCCTGGCTCTCACACACGTGAGCAGGAGCCGTGAGGGACCTTGAACACCAAGGCACGACTCGAGATGGGTTATGTAGGCACTTACCCTGGAGTAATGAGGATGAAGGTGCAGCAATGGCAGTCTTTGTGTCTAATAAAGGGAAATTTATTCAGAAGGCTCCCAGAAAGTCAGGCCACGACAATATCAACCTCAACTAGTTGCTTCCTGATCCGAATCTCTAAGTGGCAGGAAAAAAAATTACAGCTCCTCATCCCGCTGTGGAAACAAATGTAACTGGGACAGCAGTGCTAAAATATACTCAGAAAAAAATATGAGAGGGCACTGGCCAAAGGAGCTGATGGTCCCACACTGGTCCCACAGAACCATAGAATGGTTTGGGTGGAAAGGAACCTTGAAGACCACCTTGTTCCACCACCCTGCCATGGGCAGGGACACCTTCCACTAGCCCAGGTTGCTCCAAGCCCTGTCCAACCTGGCCTTGGACACTTCCA